>CM054807.1:28972200-29393051 GCA_028984105.1 Lavandula angustifolia
GGGTCAAGTGCGGAAATCGACTTAGTAATTCCGAAATATCGATCCATGTCGCGTTGTCCTCTTGCTTCCCACGCCACTATACAAGAACTTCACGGATGCGATCATCGCCTCTCCAAACCCATCTATCCCGTAGTACCCATTCCGGATAAAATTCTGGATCCACCGTCCACAATTCGTCCGGTAATTTATCCTCCAAAGCATGTTGGCCGATAGCCGCCTTAAGGAGCGAAACATGGAATACCGGATGCAATTGGCATCCTTCCGGTAACCGAATCCGATACGCCACCGCTCCAATGCGTTCCTCCACCACAAAAGGGCCATAAAACCGCGCTGCTAGCTTCGCGTTTTTGCGCTTGAAAAGCGACTTTTGACGATAGGGTCTTAACTTCAAGAAAACCTGTTGCCCTACTTCAAAAACCACGTCCCTTCGGCGCTTATTCGCTCCGCGAACCATATAATCTTGTGCTCGCTCAATATGCTCCTTTAAATGGCGGAGGGCCCCATTACGAGCCTGCAAGTCATCGGCGACCGCCTTAACACGTATTTTCGCCGGCAAAAAACCCATAAGAGTGGGCGGGGGTCGTCCGTACACGATCTCAAAGGGAGAGATGTCCGTGGTCGAATGAAAATTAGTATTATAGGAATACTCCGCCCGTAGCCAACCACCTACTCCACTCGTTTTGGCCGCTCCGACGCAAAAACACCGCAAGAATGTTTCCACACACCGATTAACCACTTTCGTTTGACCATCGGTTTCCGGATGGTATGCCGAACTCATGCGCAGCTTCGTCCCGATGGCTTTAAACATTGCCCTCCAAAATTCACTACAAAAAATTGGATCGCGGTCTAGGACGATGGAAGTTGGAAACCCATGCAACCGCACGATTTCCTTGATAAACAACTCGGCTACGCTTCTCGCCGTATAAGGATGCTTAAGGCCACATAAATGTGCGTACTTAGATAACCTGTTGACCACCACCATAACACAATCAAACTCTCCTGAACGCGTAGCCCGCCAATGAAATCCATGCTTACATCTTCCCACACGCGATTCGGTATAGGCAATGCTTGAAGAAGCCCTGCCGGCGAACGAGTCTCGTATTTATGCCTTTGACACACTAAGCACTCCGACACAAATTTTGTAACATCTTTCATCATTCCCGGCCAGTACACGCTAAGGGCCAAACGACGGTAAGTTCGATAAGCTCTCGCGTGTCCGCCTGCGCCGCCGTGGCGTGGAATTCAAGGAGCAAACGCGGAATAAACGAGGATCCTTTAGCTATTACTAACCTTCCCTTGTAATATAGCACACCATTAATCAATCGGAAGTGGGCGAATTTAGAGGATCCGTCGGCGACGACTTTATATACTTCACCCATTTCTTTATCATGCTTCACTTCCTCAACCACAAGTGTCCATCCCAACCAAACTGGTAACGTTATCGCCGCACACTCCACCTCATCATCGCATCGTCTGGATAATGCATCGGCCACTTTATTGGCTACCCTCGGTTTATATTCAATGTCAAAGTCGTACCCTAATAGTTTAGCCACCCAATAATGCTGAGCCGGAGTGGAAACCGATTGATTTAGGAGAAATCGGAGACTCCGTTGATCGGTCCGTACGATGAACTTACGTCCCACCAAGTATGGACGCCAATGCTGCACTGCGAAGACTAGCGCCATCAATTCCAGCTCATATGCCGATTTCGCCAAGCTACGATCTGACACCGCCTTGCTGAAATATGCCAAGGGGCGGCCACACTGCATTAACACAGCCCCCAAGCCCCGACTCGATGCGTCACATTCCATGACAAAAGTTTTCGAGAAATCAGGTGTGGCTAACACCGGTGCCGTCGTTATCGCCTCTTGCAATGCGTGGAACGCCTTCCTAGCTTCGTCCGTCCACACGAAAGCCGAAGCACGGTCCTTCTTCAAGAGTTCCGTTAATCCCCTTGCTATATGGCCATAATTACAAATAAAGCGTCGATAATACCCCATTAGCCCTAAAAAGCCGCGCACACCTCGCACATTACCCGGGGTCGGCCACCGTAAGATCGCCGAAATTTTGCCCGGATCCATCTGCACTCCATGAACTGATACAAAATGTCCCAGATACTCCACTTCGGATTGACCCCATGCACACTTTTTAGGATTGACTACATACGTGTCCCGCTTAAGCAAGGTCATCACCGTCCGAAGATGAGCCACATGAGACTGCCAATCCCTGCTATAAACAAGAATATCGTCAAAAAAAACTAGTACGAACTTACGCAAGTGGTCCCTCGGAGATCATTCATTGCCGATTGAAACGCTGGACGACGCATTGGTTAATCCGAATGGCATTACCAAGAATTCATAATGTCCCGAATGAGTTCGGAATGCGATTTCGAGATGTCTTACGGTGCGATCCGAATTTGGTGGTATCCGGATCTCGAATCCAACTTCGAACACCATTTAGCTCCATTCAATTCATCCAACATTTCTTGTATCACGGGGATTGGATATTTGTCCGGAACTGTGTGTTTGTTCAATTGTCTGTAATCCACACAAAAACGCCAACTCTCATCTTTCTTGCGGACTAATAAAACCGGACTGGAGTATGGACTCGAGCTGGGTTGAATGATACCTGCGTCAAGCATTTCTCGTACAAGCCGCTACATCTCATCCTTGGCGGAGTAGCTATAACGGTAAGGCCGAACGGAGACCGGAGTCGTTCCTGGTTTTAATGGGATATGGTGATCCACACTCCGGTGCGGAGGTAATCCCTGCGGCGGAAGCATAACCGAAGGAAATTCTGTCTCCATCTGAAGTCTTAACCCTTCGCCCTCTGTCACCCTTTTCTTCAATGGCTCGCTATCCGATTTGTCTTGCTTTAGTGGATCCTGCATCCCAATCCACAACAGCTAACGATCACCCTCTTCGCCAATCTTAGCTAGCTGCTGCAATGTAGCTTCCCGGCGAACAAGCGATGAGTTGCCCCGTAACACAACCGATTCCCCTTTATATGTGAATTTCATCGTCATGTGCTCCCAATTGGCCCGAACATCTCCTAACGTCCTCAACCACGAGACTCCCAACACAATGTCAACTCCTCCCAGCTCAAACACATAGCACGTCAACACAAATTCCCGGTCCTGGAGCAACAATTTTACGCCCGCACACACGCCTAAAATAGTCGACCGGCGATCGTCCCCTAACCGAACGGCCGAACGGTCTGTGGTTGCTATTCGCATCTGAAGTGCAGTTGCTACGCGTGTCGAGATGAAACAGTGGCTTGCTCCACTATCAATCATTACGAACACCGGCTGCCCTGCGAGGGTTCCCGTCATCTTCATCGTTTGAGGGCCATCGAACCCTTGTGCGGCTAATCTGGTCAATACCATGGAGTTAGCCTCGGGATTCAATCCATCCAGTTCCGAATTCTCTTCATCGACCGCTGCCTCCGGCGCGTGCTCCAAACCACTTTCCACGTCGCCACCATCCTCCGTATCCGAAATCATGATTACCTGCAACGTTTTATCGGCACAACGATGAGTGGGAGACCACTTTTCGTCACAACGGAAACATTTTCCTCGCGGCTCGCTTTCGCCGCATACTCGCCGCGTAATCGCTTGATCGGGTCGATTTGCCGGGTCCCCCGGTTCGGGCCGTCGATCCCAACGAAGACGTGGAGTCCTTCGCCTTCTCCCCGAAATCCATTGTTGCGATGATTCCCTCGAAAGTACGACGTCTGAGAAGCAATAGACGTCGACTGCGGTCCCAACTTGGCCGTCGGCGTGAAGTTCGATCGCGGCATCCCGCCGATCGACGCATTCCCGTATCCGCCCAAAATCTTGACCGCTGTTCGATTTCCTTCGCGAGATGGATCGTATCGGACAACGTACGCGCATCCCCCGGACCGAATCTTCAAACGAATCTCATCCCGCAACCCATTCGTAAATAGCCCGATACGCATTTCTCGTCCAATCCGGAACATGTACCATGCGCGCGATGAATACGGATAACATATTCTCCGACCGAATGAGTTTGCCGTGTTTGAACTAAAGTCTCAAACGGATTAGCTAACGGATTTGAGCCAAACATCCGCACCATTTCCGCTTTAACCCCGATCAACCCATGTCCGGACCGGTCGCCCGTACCCATTGAAACCACGGCAGGGCATCACCTGCCATCGCCACAAGCGCCACATCTAGCCGATTCCCCTCTGGTGTATTATGCAACGTAAAATATTGCTCAACTCTCGTCAACCACCCCTCTGCGTCGGTTCCATCAAACGAGGGTAGCGTAACCTGCGGTACCGCCGGACACTACGCCGGTAGTATTGGTGGCGATCTCCGGCTGATCGGCGGTCAGTCCTTCCGCCGAACCTTGATCTTCCGAATTAGGGTTCCGGGGGGTCTCGCTGTTTGCGCCTGCGGTAGTCTTATTTTTTTTCGTAACTAGATCTTTAAGCAGATCATGAATCGACGCCATCGAGTTCTTCATAGTTGTTAATTCGCCCGTCAAGCGTGTATCCATAGCTTTCAATCCCTTCTCTAACTCCTCGATTCGTGTCTCCATCTGTTGTTGTCTCGTATTTGTCATCCGGTAGGTCGGACCAATTTGTTAGAGTAAAGAGATTCAAAACGCAAATATTATAGCAAAACCAAATTCAATAATCAAAAGCACGGAAACAACTCAAAGGAGAGTCCCACGAAGAATGCAAACTTCGTCCCAAGCGTATTAACACGCCGAATGCGATCTAAGAATTATTCCCAAACCCTAGATGCTTAATTCCTACTAAAAGCATAATACAAATAGAAGTCCCTAACCTACTAGGCCTCACGCGGCCAGCCCTAATCTTGAGCTTTATTTAATACTTTATTAATTACTCATAAAAATTAACACCTCCGATCCCTCATGCATGCAAGCCACGCCATCGCCATGCATACGTCGAAGACCATGCTACGGCTCGCCCTCTACTCTCCTCGATCCTCTTCCTTTCTCGATCCTCCTCGATCGTCGTCGATAGACCTTGTCTCTAACAGGCGCTTCATGGAACAGTTGCAGAAAATTGAGCTTGATAGACTAGCTAAGGCTGCTAAGAAATCTCACCGTGATCGTATTCAAGAATTCAATCAGTATTTGGCTAATCTGAGCGAGCACTATGACATTCCCAAAGTGGGGCCTGGCTAATCACTCTCTCTCTCGCTCTCGTGGAACTCTATTTTTTAACTTGTTTTCTCAGCTAATCTGATGCAGTTCGGTATTGTCATCTCTCTCTCTCTCTCTCTCTCTCTCTCTCTCTCTCTCTCTCTCTCATAACTTATCAGTAATATGGGTGCATGTAGTGTATGGAATCAAGGTCATATTATTCACACATCCCTGTAAGGTCTTTAGAGAGTGTTTCTCAACACAAATCGAAGGTCTCGACTTTTACATGTATCTCTGTAGAATAGAAAAACTTACGTGTCTATGACATTGGGTTGTTTCTCTGAAATACAAATTGAGAACCTCTGGAGCCTTTTCCTAATCTGATCTTATGTATGTGATTTGGAGCTTGACTTCACTCTGGCCGCCGTACCGAAACTCTGAACCCCCAACCTTAATCTCCGGCGGCTCAAACACCACTTGTCATCCAGTGCCGTCAGCTTCCCTGCATCCCACACCATTATCTCATTATCAGATTCTAGTATTTTCAGCTTGTTTGTCCCGGAGAAAAGAGAAAGATTTACCCTTCAATGAGACCTCTCCATCAAGAAAGCCCAAGAGAGAGAAAGATACTCGATTCCTTATAACATCGGGGGCCTCATTTCCTTGGTTTTGAACACAAGGCGTCCTAGTGCATTCCGGTATTCACCACCAGGCGATGTGGGATTCGAACAATACACAAAGTCCCACTCTGATGCAAAGATTCAACAAAAAATGAGAAAGAAGTGATTCACCTCCAAATATGAGAGGACATTTAACAGGCTCACTCACGCAACACTTTTGCAGTTCATCAGCCACTTGCCACCACAACTCCTCTATCTGTCTGCACTTGGGCCACAACAAACCCCAGGTTTTAATCATGTGATTCAACTTCCGATACCTTAAACCTAAACTTCGAGTTCGTAATTGGCTGATGTTCCAACAAATTATCCATGAAAATATAAGTCAAAACGGAAAATAGCGTTATTTCTATCCAAATATTAGTGATGAGGTTCTTTTCGTTATTTCTATCCAAATATTACAAAACCTTAATGCATCTATTATTCCTATTAATTATTACTTGCTTATCTCGATTGCAACATCTACCCACTGTTACCAACTTATACAAAACCAAGCCATATATAGTATTACACTATAGCCTAACGTAAATACACATACAACCGAAAATACTTCTATTTATTTTGTACTTATAAATGAGTGGTCTAAAATCTTATATCTACGCATGCACCATTTCATTTGTCTCTACCATTAATTCATAAATATACGTATATATACAATCCAAATTATATGCAAATCTTTATTCAAAATTGACTAGACTCACTACTTTGAAAAATTCGAATTAATAGAAATTTTCTTCTAATCAATAACTAAATGTTCAAATGCCTAAACCTTGTAGGAAAAACTAGGGATATCCCACTATTACTTGCCACATTCATCATATGTACAGGTTCTTCACAATTTGCTTGAGTTGAGAATGACTGACCACTTGGGAGCAGTTTACCTCACCTCCAGTGCATGAAAACGGAAAGATTCAATTGAAGTGCCACATTTCATGTACAGTACACCATGCCGCTTGCAAATTGATCATGTTAAGAAAATGTCAATATTTGAAGTGTAACAACAGAACCAGATGATAAGAAAACGAGTTAAAGAAGGTAGTAAAATAACTACTCTATTGTTACTATGTTATATCTACACGACATCTCGAAATGATTTTACTTGTTCTCTACCAAAACTTCCCTTCGCCCTTTTTCCTTTCTCCGATTGTAATTTACTGAAGTCTGCAGCCTTTTAAGTTCACGTTCTAGCTTCAAACTTGCCCCTCCTTCACTGTTGTCCTCCAGCTCACTCTCTTCATGCCATCTTCGAACATCTGCCAGCCAATAACAAGATGCTCATGAAAATAACAAAATTACATTTCAGTCGATCACTAGATTATGGCCATACAAAAACAAAAACAGACACACACACACACATAAATCAGCAGTAAAGAAAATAAGAAAGGCTTCAAACAATAGAGCTTAACTGAAACCACTTTGAAAGGCCAAAGAAAGTAATAGATGCTGGGTGGATTAAATAGCATCATAACTAGCACAAATACAAGCAGGATATATTGGTCGTCAAGAGAAGCAGGGGGCAAGGATAAGCGTAGCAGCACACAGATTAGCTTGAAATATTGCATTTACTGACACTACGACATCCATCCTTCCTCTTTGTTCCGTCTGACATGCTTGTTACATGATACTCCTCCATATTCTCTCTCCTCCAGAGATTCATTTTAAATATCCCCCTCGGAAAATAACAGTATAAGTTGGAACTTGTAAACACAGTTTCTCAAATCTCAGGAACAGATTCAGCTTCATAACTCATCAAGTACTAATATAGCAGATAAAATTATAAACCAACTAGGATAGAGCAGATAAGGGACAGCACATTTACTGTAATGTAGCTCTTCAGCCTAGTTAGGACATAAACTTCAAAAGACTGAATCTATAATAAAGAACAACTAACCTGTTAGGGACCTAACTCCAGCATCTACCATTGCATCTATTGGCTTACATAGCCTTAAAGTTTGTGGGTCAGTCATTCTCTCCTCCACCGTAACCACTTTGTCTCCTGGAGACCTCATTCTGATTTGTGCAACGTTGAAGTGTGATTCATCAGTTTTGGTAGGCCTGCAAAGCATGTCTGCTGTTGCCCTTGAGCCGAGTCGCCGAAGTTCTTCCTGAATTTTCCATGATCCAGAGGCCAAACACCTCCGATTCTACATGTTCAAATTACACAGCAACACAATGACGATGGATAGGATAAACTGAGGGGGATGTGGGGTTTCTTAGTGAGATGTATACATTATACAACACTGAGTTACAAAACACAACAATAATAATTGGCTTGCATGACTGACAGCCCAGAAGAGCAACAACTTTGCTGATAAAGAAATAGGCAACTAAAACTGACCACACAGTAAGAAGAATATATCCACTCTCTTGGTGGGAACTCATACCACCCTCTGTTTTAATGTTAATAACTTCTACCAAAATCTGCTTAATTCATTGCAAGGAAATAGGGAGCATCAGAACCTCATCCAACATACATAATACCACCATCTAGGCAAAGTTACCAAATTAGAGAAAAAATATCCCATTATATTGGCCACAATTAAGCACAAATACATGAAGGTTCTTAAACAGGGGAATCTTAGGACTTAAAGGAATCTGCAAAGCCACTTAACAAACAAGAGTGGACCATACTACCCAAAACATGACCGAAAAGGGTACAGCAGATATTATATCTAGCAATATAAGTTAATAACAACAATTAAAAACAACTCCAAACAAATATGAAAACATCAATTTCTGGATGAAGCTTGTTAGTTCAAATGTGAAATCACAATTCATCTTATGGTTGAAACCACACCAAAGTAAACTCATTTCAGGAAATGTTTCAGCCTAAAACTAATTATATTGGCAGAACAGAATCACATCAAACACAATCGTTCACCATTCTATATTAACACAATAGCAGTAAGAGGAAGGAGAAGAATCACCAACATGTTCAAGGTTAGAGGTCCCTTGTGCCAACTCGGTCACTGAACAGAGCCCCACTTTCTTCTCGTGAAACCATCTTTTAGCTTCCTGAACAGCTTTATCAAAACTATCAACATTTTCTGTCCATGAATATGAGAGTCGTATCAATTAATGGAAAACCCCACAAAGGAAGTGTTGCTGGACTTTTTAGCAAGCAATACCATCATCAAATTTCTTACCTGGAGAGCTAGCAACGGAGTTCTCCTCTGCTTCCATTGACCAGTCTACAATTCTTGAATTAAGAATTTTTGTCAGCCTATCACACTCTTCCCTGATAAATTGAAAACTGAAGGATAAGTACTTGATAAGATGACAACATACATGCTGGAAACATCAACTTCGTCCATGTACATGTAATCTATCCAGAGTAAACATTTTTCATTAAATGCAAAACTGTAAACATAAACAATAATCACAAGGTCCATTTTCTGCAATTTAGATTCTTTTATCTATTTGTCATTTCAGACAGTATGCAAGAGGACCACTTGATCAAACAGATCACAATTTCAGACTTTTATATATGTCAGAACAAAAACATTCACCATTTTGTAATAGAAAAAAATTAGAAGTGGTCTACATTTGCAAGGAAAGGAGTTACTTTCAAAGTTATGCCAGTTTGGACATCATTATGAGATTTGTCATTGAGACAAAATATTCACTGTTCTGTCTCAGACGGTTTCAGGCACAAGTTTATGTGTAGATATACAAATATTTTAGATAAACATTTATACCAAATGTATGACTAACCAAATATGTTTTAAAATCAAATTCTCAAACATCCACCACCTTTTCAATTCTGAAATAGTAATTCTATTTATATTTATATTAATCCAGTAAATTTCATGTCTGCTCTTCTTTTTCAACAACAGTTCTTCTTGGTTTTTGACTTCTTATTGTTAGATAATACTATTACCTAATTATAAATTAAAAAACTAATCACTTTGACTTTATTTTTCTAAAAACATATGATATGATTTCTTTCCCAACTAAAGCTTCAGATTGTATTTTAAAATATTCACTGAGATTGGTGAGCGGTCGACTGGAAAAAGAAGTGACAGAACTGTATCTTGGCATTTTGCCAATTTTGGCTGTAGGAGCCATTTAGGATAAGAAAGTATGTATGTATGATTCAGTAAGACAGTAACCATGCTTTCACAGGATATTATATGTAGCACGTTTAATACCTTGAAAAGGTCTCCTTCATAATAAGCTGCTCGATTATCTTTTTGGTTTCATTCCTCCAATATTGAGTCCCATTTTTCTAGCACAACATGAACAAACCACCCGAGTTCAGACATTTTTGAACAAATGAAGAAGGTGTCCATTGCAAATAAATTAATAAACTATTAAGAAATTTTTTATTCTAGAAAAAGAAACCAAGAGAAAATATGTATCTGGCCTTCCCACCAAAGGTGTGCTAAGAGTTACTGGTGAAAGTATCCACACTAAATCACAATTTTTAAATCACATTTAATAATAGAAGTGGAAATCTCCTATCTTTGGGTTAAAATAAATTAGAAATCAAAAGACAGACTTCTATGCAACTAATGTGGCATTCCAAAACATCCAAACAAGCTAATCCACCAAATTTTGGGACCACAAATGAATTTATAAGAAGCAAACTAGGGAAGATGTTTGAATGTGTATTGTAAGATTTTATTTTTCCTTGTAAAGCATTTGTGCAGGGACAGGATACTTTTGGTTTTCAAGAGAATGATCTGATCAATCTGCAAATGGCATCCACAAAGAGAGAAGGATCGTCATCCTCCAACAAGAACCAAACTTAGTCTAGGTTGCTTTGATAACATTAAGATGTAATGGTTGCGCACAAAATAAATCAAAAACTTACCTCATTTAAGGTGTTCTCTAAATTGTATGGGATCTCAGCGAGATTATCATTGACTATATCATCCTCTGCCACACAAAAGGAAGAAGATGAAATAGAAAAAAATCATGGAAAATTGCTACATGCATACATATCAATCAAAATAAAGGAAAATAAAATACAGTTAAGGAGTAATATTTGACTATGCATGAACTAAGGATGAATAGAGACATATAATGCATAAAAAGTATTTTACAAACCTTTGAGTTCTTAAAATTGCAGTAAATTAAAACCTAAGAAGCACGGAAACGGATACGGGGATACGGATACGTTAGGATACGGATACGGGGATACGCCATTTTTCAAAAAAGCAGGACACGGATACGTTTGAAATACGTTTTTCATTTTTTAATTTCAATATATATATAATACAATTTCATACTTCAAAAAATTCAAATTCAATTAAGCACTCGATTAATTGAAAATAATAGTAATAATATATGCTTATCAATTCAATTAATTGGTACTATCAATAGGAAAAGAAATACTATCAATACTGTTATCAATTCAATTAAATAGGAAACTTCGAGAAGCTGTCTAAAGAAATACTGTCAGTACTGTTATCAATTCAATTAAATAGGAAACTTCGAGAAGCTGTCTAAAGAAATACTGTCAGTACTGTTATCAATTCAATTAAATAGGAAATTTCGAGAAGCTGTCTTTTTATTTATGGATGGCTTCTCCGCTTACAATTTATTTATGGATGGCTTCTCCGCTTACAATCAAATGTTGATGGCCGACGGACGACTCTAGAAAGGATCTGACAGTCTGTAATTTGACGACTCCGACGGCAGCGGGCTGGGCGACGGCGGCGGCGAGGTCGACTGCGGCCTGGGCGATGCAACGAGGTCGACGGCACTCGGGCGATGGCGGCGAGTTCGACGGCGGCGGCCCGGGGTTTTCGGACTTCTCGATCTCAATTTTTAGGTATGAATATACTTCTCGATCCGTGTCCCTACCGTATCCCCGCCGTTTTCATTTCTTAAAAAAAAAAAAAAAAAAAAAAGGAAGGGAAACGCCTCGGATACGGATTCGGCTTCCTCAAAGAACGTATCCGTGCTTCATAGATTAAAACGCAGTAAGGACCACTGTACCAAGAAAGTCTTTGCTAGGAGATCTACTGCAAACGTACTTCTTTAAAGAATAAGTGACTTTTAACTCAGTCTTCTAATGACACACACACACACACACACAGAGAGAGAGAGAGAGAGAGAGAGAGATGAATCACCAATTGATACTTTTCAAGAAAGAAAATCCTTCATTTCAAACATTTACCAAAAAAATCTATAACAACTTTTTCTATGTTCAGACTAAACAGCACCTTTAGGTTGTTCCCATATATAATACAGTAGTCACCTCTCTTGAGGTGGACTTAAGTAAAATGATTTTCTAATGTAATATTGAAACCTTCTGAATTGATCAATGATCGTTTCCCAAAATTATAGTGAGTTTTTCAACTTCCTCTCGTAACAATAACAGCATACTGAAACATTACAAGTGAATAGATATCATTATCCTCACTTTTCAAAATAACAGTACCCAAAAGGGGGAAAGGAAAATAAAATATAATATAGGTAACCCCTTAACAGATGCTTTGACCATAAGAGCTAAGCTCCATCTGGACCATCTATATACATAGATTCTCCTAGTTGCATAAGTAACAAACTATACCATCACACAACGTGCTTTTATTATTATTATCTTACGGTTATTTTTCCAGCAATTCTTCAACGATGGTTTTATCACCCAGTATGTCCTTCCTACTAAAAAGATCGTTAAACTAATAAAGGAAATGAACAGAGAATACAATGCAGACGAGGAAAATAATGTGAAGTAAAAGTCTTAGTTTGACTTATTCGATGCATAAATCCCGCCATTTCCAGCACCAGTCTCCTTCCTAACATCTCATTTGCTATTTCTGCCATCTCTCTTTTAATAATATAACTTTCTCGACCAAACAACGAAATTATATAGTCCGTGGCAAGCAGTACATTATCGTGCAATCTTTACTCAACACTACTCTGAATTGCTAAGCAGACATATTTCACGCAGTACATCCATCTTATAGTGCCGTCTCGCTCTACATCCTGCTTTATACATCTTTTCCTTCAGCATTTCAATCGATTCATACTTCCTCGAATACATTGCGCACATTAAGCAATAAACTCAATAGACATGCACAATTATGAAACGACGATTATAAGCGGAAATTAAAACAAACAATGCGAAAAAACAGTGTAAAAAAAAACACAGAAAGACTAAGAGAACCTGAAGCGTACGCTTCGTCTTCAGAAGACGAGGAGCCTGAGTCGGAGAAGATAGAGGACAAAATCTTCCCGGCGACGGAAGCGATAGCGCGCGCGGAGGGAACAACGACGCCGGCGAACCAATTAGGGCTTTTCTGCAGAGGTGTACGGTCATAGGGCGTGGCGGTGAGGCGCTGCTTCCGGCGGTGAGTAATGATCTTTCCGCCTGCGCCTGATCGAGAAGTTGTTGCCATTAGTTTAGTATCGTCTGTAACCGTCTTTTGACTACGTCTACATGTTAATTTTCCTCCCAAAAAAATGGGCAAATTCTATTATTTGGTGGACTACTGGTAGCTCACCAATCACATTCTATTATGCCTACATTTGTGGACCATCAAATAATCATCACACGACACATGTACTCACATGGGACATGTAGTGCCTTGGGGTAGAGATCTCACCAATATTTGATCTCAAGAAAATAGTATATTATAATATTAGTGAAATGACATAACAGTCCTCCACCCACCCTCAAATTCATCAGCTTTATAATCAGACGCCCATCATCTCAAGTTTACTTTTCCACTTTCTGACACTGTATTCCCAGAAGCTTATAATTGACCAGGTTTCTCATCCTCTCTTCTCCCCCTAACCCCCGCACCCCACCCCCCACTTACTTACACATACAAGCACACCGATGGTTCGTGATTTTTTCTGGTTCATATTTAATGGGTTGGTTGACTTTTGGTTGACTGTGATTGGATTGTTTGATTCTTTGACGAATATTTGGATGTGAAATTGTTTTTGCCGATTGGTTTTATGCTGCTTTCAACTATGTAGGGAGCTCTGTGAGTGAAATATTATTCTAGGGTATTTACTTATTTTCCTCCTCATTTATTTGTTGTTTTAATTTTGATGTGAATCAGGAGAAACGAGCACCTTTAGTGTGTAGGATTTATTTATTGTTTTCTGCGAAAAGTAAGAAATTATTTTTTTGGGACGTAGGGTGTTCTGTGAATTGAGCGGCTGATATAATTCTGTTGCCCATTTTGAGAGGCAAAGGGAAAATATAAAGTGTTATTAGTCTATTTTTTGGTTTGATGAGCTATGAAGAATATACTCCTTCGTGAATCTTGAGGAGGAAGGGGAATTTTTTTCTCTATTATGGAAATTTAAAGCATGAATTGGCAACAATTGCAGTGCCGTCAAATTTAGGAGAATTAGCATAAATGATGATGGATTTGAAGTTCTTCTTGATGTATGTTCTTTCATAGGTTCTTAACTGAATATGTTTTATGCGTTCTTATAGCCGGTTGAGTTCTTTTCTACTTGTTTGGTTTGGTTTTTTGTGTCTAATACAGCATTTTGTTCATATCTTTTGCATTATGGATGTGAAAGAATTTGTCTGCAAGGATGCTGTTTTGAGTTTATATACGGTTATTTGCATGCTGAGAATATTGGAGATACTGGAAAGCAAGCGCAAAAATAGACTTAATTGAATATACAAAAAGGTTTTTCTCATGGAACTGGCTGGCCATTGTAATTATTGTTTTTCCGTAGCAATATGTAGAATCATCAAAAACAAAAAGGGTTTTACCAATATCTGCTGATGTTCCACCGAGAAACCTCTAGTTGTTCTAACTAATGTATTGTGTTATATAAGTCAATGCTTTGAGCTCTAATTAAGAGTTTGGGACTGGAAGAGCTTGCGTCATGTTTACACAAACTTGATTTTTCAGTCTCCAAAACTTATGGAGGTGGAGAAGAGCTCAAGAGAAGAAACACTTGTGATGGAGGATATTCAGTTGTTTACTAACTGGGAGGATGTCATGTGTCCCATATGCTTGGACTTTCCTCACAATGCTGTTCTCCTCCAATGCTCATCATATGAAAAAGGATGTCGTTCCTTTGTATGTGACACGGACCATTTGCATTCCAATTGTCTGTACCGCTTCAAACTAGCAAACGGGATGCCATCTGATGTAAAATTGCCAAGCACTGCTGAGAATATACAAGGCATGGGTTCAGGATCTGATAGCAAACCAGCTTGCCCCTTGTGCAGAGGAGAAGTTCATGGATGGATAGTGGTTAACAAGGCTCGAAAGTATTTAGATGAGAAGATACGTTGTTGTGAAGAAGAAAAATGCCGATATACAGGCACTTATCCTGAGCTCCGAAAGCATGCTCAGGTCGAGCACCCTCATGCTTGCCCTTCAAAGATTGATCCTGCCCGCCAGCTTGATTGGGAGAATTTCCAACAGTCCTCTGAAATTATAGATGTATTGAGTACTATCCATTCAGAAGTTCCACGTGGAGTGGTTCTGGGTGATTATGTGATTGAGTATGGAGATGATAACTCTGGCGATGATTATGATGACTTCCCTGGGGATGATGGGAACTGGTGGACATCTTGTATACTATATCAAGTTTTTGACAATTTTAGGATATCTAGAAACAGAAGAAGATCAAGAGTCAGTGATGCCAGAAGAGGGAACCGCCGTTTGAGTTTTGAAACTTCAAACTCTGATGAGGCTTCTGTATCATCTGCAGAATATGCAGATTATAGAGCAGATGAGACTGATGATGAGTATGTAAATGCTAGGGCATTATCTAGACGAAGAGCTGCAGAACATAGGTGAGCATGAATGTTCCATCATTTCTCACAATTACCACCTAAATGCTGGCTGTTAGCTTAAAACTGTAATAGGATTGTTAAATCAGTTGTTTTGGGTTAACTACTTACCTTAGGTGATTATCCATGAGAAATACTTGTAGCTTATACTCTTACTTCATATTTTTAACATGATACGGCTTATTTGTAACTTAAAAGATGGGTATGAGACTACATGGCTATTTGATTATCAATAGGTTTAGCAACTATAATCTGAATCATGATAATTGGTCTTTCTCTGGAGTTGAACCAGTACAAGGTGTATGGTTGAGCATTTAAGTAGAGATATATTGTTTATAAGTTACTTTTTCTTTTCCTTACATTCACTGCTTGTTTTCTTACAGCTCTCGTAGGCGTCGCTCCCGCTTCTTTGACAGCTAGGGTAAGCTTTATCTTGAACACACTTACCTTATATTTCTTCACAATTTACGTTTTGATGAGCCTGAATTGTTGTTCATGTCCACTATTAGGAGTTACCTGTACAACTTTGAAGTTATTACAGCAGATCTCTTTAGCATCGACTATAATTATCTCTCATGGTATTCATGCTAGTCTTGGTAATCTCTTCCGTTAATTATGCAACAGAAATAAAGTTGATTATACATGAAGAATGGAAAGTCAAGCCTTAGATATCTTGGTGGGGCGGAAGGTGAACACTGGATGCCAAGTCTTGGCCGTGTTGATGATGTAAAATTCTCAGGTTGGCATAATCCACCAGACTACTGTTGTTCTCCTCCTAGGTCACTTGTTTCTTATACTTGGATTGCGGGAGTGTTTCGTTTTAGTGCTTAATCTGCTCCGCTTTCTAATAATTGTTTAATTCTACCCCTGTTAATAGTTCTTGCCAGACTTCTTTAGCTTCTTAGATGACTATGTTGAATTCAATTAAGTAGAACTTGTTGTCGTACATACATTTTATTTATCTGAATTTCTTCTTAATTCATGTGTTCATCAGTAACATTTGTTGTTCTTTATTATGTTATCGTGGTGTTGATTTTGATTATGCCAGCGCGTGTCGCGATAAGCCAAGCAGTTTGAGTGCAAGGCATGAGGATATTAGGAGAATCAGTGCAGTGTATATACAGAGTAAAGTCTTTATTATGTTATCTTGGTATTGATTTGTATTGTATATATTCCTTCCATTATATAGCATATACGAGACAAAGTCTTTACATAAAATTAGCACTCGTGGTTTTACGGCTGAATTAGTACCCGTGAAGTTCAATTTCTGGCTCCGACGAGAACAAAATGTAACACCCTAATTTTCATCACTTAACAAGGGATATATACATATTTTAATTTTTTTAAAAACATTTCCATATAATATATTCATTGCGTAACTTAAATTCTTTCATACTCAGCGGAAATTTTAAATTAAAAAAAATGATTAAGTTTAACATTCCAAAAAAAGCAACGAAAAATTCATAAACTAAAAGCAATAATTTAAATACGTTAAATTCTCCTCGTGACCATCACCACCAATACCTTTACGCATCGGCCGAGTTATTTCCTAAAGAATGTTAAAACAACGGGTTGAGTACGACTACTCAGTGGAAGATGTACACATTTACCAAAATTATATATCACACTGATAAAACATGGAAAATTAGATCATGGAAAGAGATACTCGGTCACACATACCATAACATTTTCATACGGCCCAATTTCGACCTATTCACATAGAGGATCCAATTTCTATCCTATGACCCGATTCCGACTGATTTACATTGATGACCCAATTTCGATCCTACGATCTTCGACCGATTTTCATTCAGGATCCAATTTCGATCCAATATCGACCCATCCGTTCATGCCTATCATAATCACATGAAACATCGAATACAACATATAATAAAGATAAACAGTAACATTCCCCACTTTAACCTTGACTTGAAGAAAATAATAGATATCAATGTTTAAGTCGTGTGCACCGGTCCTAAACATAATATTTTATCTTAATGACTCTTGCATAGAATATCATACATGCATCAACAATTCAAATAATTCATAAATACAAATAGATCATAATAATCAAACAATGTATATTATACATAATCTACTTATTAACATGTAATTTTAACGGTTTCACATAATAATAATCTTAAGTATATTAAACACAATCTTACTTCTATTGACAATTCATTCATGCTCATGAAATAAATGAATGAAATCATAAAAGTTTTGTCCTAAAAATTATAGATCTTTAATATTAACAACATACTCTCTTCGTCCCTCTATTATTGTCTTAATTTCCTAATCGGATTGTCTCGCTATTACTGTCCTCTTTTCTAAAATAGCAAAAAATACTCTTAAATAAAAAATGAAGTGGGTCTCTCCTACTTAATACTCATCCCCATATTATCACACACTCTCTCTCCAAAAATCCATCCCTCGCACAAATTTCTTTCCACTTCGTACTAGGAAATTTATGATTTTTAACTTTTTGGAAACTTATGATTATTTCTTAAAATACAATATGAAAAAAAAAACATAAAAAATTGATTACCTCAACTATGCCCTGCAAAAATTTGAATAAATTCTCATTTATTCCACCAACCACTCCTCAAAAATTGTGTTCATTTTTTAATACAATTAAAACTCATACACATTTAAACAAAGTTTTTTAATCTCCGTGTCAAAATCAAAAGGGACAGTAATAGCAGGACGGAAGGAGTATTACCTATTCCATCTTTCCGGCTCCCGTTACATGAATCCAATTTTCATTTCATCCAGGAAAAGCCATTTTTTTTCTTAACATTGTCTTTGTCATTTGATCCAACAACGTTCCATTAGATAGGAACAGAGTTGATAAATACTGATAACTCTCGGATAGAGTATTAGAACGGAAAGATCCATTATATAATGAATTATTGATTCTAAGCCATCACCATAGTAAAACTTATCATGATCAATAATTCATTTAATAGTAATATGAAAACTTTTGTTTTTCAATCTACATGTTGACAAAAAAAAAAAAAAACTGGCTCATCAAGAAACAAATTAAACGTATCCTAAAAATTCTATATTTTTAATATGAATAACCTAATATATATAATATATCCCATTAAAATTCAGCATGGTCGAAAACAATATAAAGAAAACATGAAAAATAATTTTCCTATCAAACTTATTGACATGTTGTCAAAAACTGGCTTGATACGAATAGCAATTTTTAACAAATACTTATCATACTTGCAAAATTCTACAAAAATAATAGAGTATACTAGACATACCAAGGAAGATTCTTCTAAATCTTCACGACTATATGATGACGGGAAGATGTGTAAATAATTCTTGAAACAACTCCTAGATTTCTGAAAATTTTATGTGATACTATATTATGAGCGACTAAGCCTATTTATAGGCCTAAATTAAATTATATAATGATCTTAATCATAACAGGTATCAAATATATTTTATCTATAATTATTTTCGTACTTATATAATTTAGATAGAATAATAGCTTAAGACAATATAAAATATTATATCCTTTCATGAATCCTAGTAGATTTAGGAAATCCGAAATAAATAAATATTATTCTTGTCTCATAATTCTAATATGATTTCTAACTCAACAATAAATAGTATAATCATAATATGATATAAATAAACACATTCAAAGTTCAAAATAAATTTACATAACAAAATGATTTAATGACAAATAAGATATATGCTTTAATTTTCATTTAAATTTCTAAGGCGCGACTTACAGAACTAAAACACTTGATAACATGCATGAATAAATATGCAGTGCATTTTATATTGAAAATTTGGGGCGTCACACAAAATTTTAGAAAAATCTCAACAGAAACTTATTTGAAAGATAGAATTCAGAAATACCAGAGCTTTCACATTCTTTCTTCATATCATACAGTTTACAATGATCAACTGAGGTATATTTACATAAAACAAACCAAACAACACACGAGAAGAGTGTTCAAGGCATTTAGTTTCATATATGTACAGTACAATTCTTCATAAAGATGAATATGATTGTGTTGAGCTGTTTAGGCCATGCAGATGCAGGGCTAATCCTGCAGCTGCAACTGCTGGTTCATTTTCATCACGGCGAAGGAGATGATTGTGATGATGCTGCAGAGGCCTTGCAGATGGGGCACCAATTCTTCCGCTGCAGCCACTGGTTTATGCATGTTGCATGATAGCCATGATGGCACTCGAC
The DNA here is from genome assembly GCA_028984105.1 of Lavandula angustifolia. Taxonomy (NCBI): domain Eukaryota; kingdom Viridiplantae; phylum Streptophyta; class Magnoliopsida; order Lamiales; family Lamiaceae; genus Lavandula; species Lavandula angustifolia. The sequence continues at coordinate 28,991,962 of CM054807.1, forward strand.
CAGCTTCCCCATCTCGTCTCCAGTTACATACTCCTCCTAAACAAGATGCATATGATTGAATTAAATCACCAAGATTGATATGGAAGCAAGAAAGCTGCTCCGAAAAGTATCACCTGGCAAATACTACATTTGATGTCATCACCTTCCTCCCCTGTTTCAGTGGTTTCGACAATTGAATGGGTTGCGTTGTATATGCTCCGCGCTAGGCACTTTGGCAGTGCTTCTTCTGGTAGAGCTGTGCTCACTGAACCCATCCTCTCTTCTAGAGCTAATAATTCCTGTTAAACACAAACAATACTAGATGTTGGTACGTAGTACAAGGCTTGTCATCCATCAAAATAAGCTAACCTCGTACGACATGTTATCAATATCCAGTCTCATGTCTCGGTGTTGATCGTAGATGTTGAGGCCACTGGGGAACAAGCTGGTCTCGAGTGCTAGTATATGCTGCAAAAGAAGATGAGTTTATCACACGGTACAGTTTGTTGATATAGTAGCAAATTAAGATAAGAGTACCTCATTTGTCAATTCTTGATCTTGTTCAAGGGCTAATAATACCTGCAAAGGAACCAGCTAGTCCAATTAGAAACTCTAGCTTCAATCTCTGCATATACTTGTGCTTAGGAAAGCAACTACCTCAGCAATCCCATCCATGTTCAAACGACGCAACACATTATGATTCATTAAACGTGTTAATCCAGATTCAGCAGAGGTGAAAGATGTTCTCGATGATGAATTATCACTGCTATTGGTGGAAAGATGGTGAGATCTCGAGCAACTTGCAGAAAACTGCTGTGAGGAACTCCCATCTACATCTACATGTGTCTCATGATCATTCCTTGAGAAACTCACACCAGTTCCCCTAACAGATGAACTGTTTATTCCATAAGAAAACCTCGTCCTATCATCATCTACATTCATTGATATCCGGCTCCAAGTACAACTAGAGCCTCTTCTATCCCCCTCCAAAGAAGCAGAACTGCTTTCTCCTTCTGAACTTTGTGTCTTAATGAAGTTCTTCCTTAGCTGCGAACCACTAGGTGGTATAGCATCTGATGTAGAATTGCATCTCAGACTCCTCAAGTCATACCTGCTTCCTTTGATCCTACTAAATGGTCCTTGTGAACAACTTTGATTGTGCAATCCAGATTTATAACGAAATGTTTTTCGAGGCCCCACACTGGTTGATGCACTACAACTCCCAGCTTCAGTTATATGAACCTCTCTAGACATATTCATTGAATCTGACTGATAATTACTTTGGTCAGTTGATCGACTGCTCTCCAATGGATCAGATGGCACTTGAGAAGACGTTGTTCTCTTGGAATCAAGATGTGATCTTTTTGCAGCGGAATTACTTCTAAATGACTTCCCAGTTGCTTCATTTACACTTGAAGGGCGAAAAGAAGGCATAGAGTTTTTGCTAAATGAGGCACTGGCATTCCCTTCAGTAGCTGCTTCTTTGCAAGGCCTTCTGGGTGTTGCACTCCTGCCTAAACCTCTTTTATCTGAGGATCGATCCATGAATACTCTGTCTACCTATGTCCGGAAACAAAAGAAATTCAGTATCATCATACAAAATGGAGAGGAGAAGGCACCACAAAAACATGAGATGGATCAAACAAAGCTAAGATATCCCACTCAATTGAACACAAAGGAGAATAGCATTACTGAGACAGAACTACTTTGAATTGATAACAAAATCCAAGTGAACCAGTTTATCAAATGAAGAAGGCTTATAAGTACAGAATCTTGGAAATGTTAAATAAAGAAGTGATAGAGTGAAAGGGTCGTTTCACATCTTCAACTCTCTTATTTGATTGCTTTACATTTTGTATTGGTTAACCAATACTTCACTGAATCAGATTCCAAGCAAGTCGTCTCTCTTCTAAAACAAACAATCTGCACCCTCAATTTCAAGACACCATCAAACAACCACCACCAACTCAACCACATTAAAATCACAACTATTCCACTCATTTAACGAAATAAAAAAAAAAACCCAATTAGTTATGTATCAAACAACCGACCTGCGTCTTCTTTTCCAACCCAATATTTGTTTCTCTCTCTTCTCTTCTGCAACAAAAGAAAAATAAAGTCTCAACGACTGCGCGCTGTCAGACTAACATATGTCGGGTTTGTGAATTCAGATAATTTTAGATATTTAACTAGAACTAGCACATTGTTTAACCGGCTTCGCACGATGGTGGGATTATGCCCTGCATATTTGTTTAGATTAGGTTATAAGAGTATCAGTAAAAGTAGCTTTTACCCCATTCTGAAAATGAAGTGGCAGGATATGTGGATATTTGAAGCAAAGTAACAAAAAGAAAAAGAAAATAATATAGTGGGTTATTAAGATTGAAGAACAGAAGTTTTTAGATTCCTATTGGAAAACGAGCTGAAAAGGTTATAGCTAAGGTCTTTTCTATATAGGAGGGCCCAAACCCTTCACCCTAAACTATTGTTATGATCCACCAAAACCAGATCATGAATACAAAATAATTGACCTCTTGGAAGCAAATTGTTGAATATCTAAGTCGCGATCAAGTGCAATAATATCTTATGTGAATGGGGGAGTAGCAGATACGAGAATCGAAGAGAAGCCAATCCAAGTCTACCATCGTCGCAAGAAGAAAGATTAAATGCAGGAATTGTTTGAGAAGTATTTTGTGTGGGGCCTACGTGCTCTTTAATTAGCCGCATGTGGCGTAGTAGTATTTAAGCTATTTCTTTTCCTTAGTTGGGGAGTGAGAAAATTGTGGAAACTTTTCTGACTGTGGAGAGTTGCCCTACTCTCGAAAGGGGCTCGCCGTTGTGTTTCTCTGTTTGATAAATCTAGTGCCTCAAGGGAGGACAATTTTTCCATTGTGTTTGATTGTGTATAATTTCTGAGTTGTATTTGTGTGAGAACCATAACATTTCGGTTCACGTGGTATCAGAGCACGACCTTGGCACCATGTCCAAACACTCAGACGAAACCACTGACTCTCATTCGGGTAACACGTCTAGTTTGCAAGCCCTTACCGAGCAGATGGCAGCGATTCGCGAATCACAACAACGCAACGACGTCTTCCAACAGACGATGTTAAAATCCCAGGAAGAAATGGGTAGATTCCTCCTGCAGCAAACCAGAATCCCCACCCCGCCGCCAACCCCACACGACAACGACGGCGGGTGGACACACCATCCAGAGCAGGGCTCCCCTCACTCGTACCAGGACCGAGAGAATAGCTATCGCTATGTTTGAAACCCGAATTTCGGACACAACTCCAGGGATGGGGGGAACATGGATAGCTTTTGGCGTGAAGAGAGGGGATATCAGTACGACCGCGTCGACAACAGACCGCGGCGTATCGAGCTAGCTCGCTTCAATGGAATTGACCCCGATGGTTGGCTCATGTTGGCAGAGCGCGCGTTTCGGGCCAACCGCACGCCTTATACATCGCGCTACGATATGGCGGTGCAAGCGCTGGAAGGGAGCGCTGATTAACCGGTTCCACTGCATGGAACGGATGCGACCGATTGACACTTGGGAGGATCTACGGGAAGGCATCATCCGCGAGTTCCGCTCCTCACAAGGAGGCGATTTGTACCAACAATGGTCGGCGGTGGTTCAGACCGGCAGTGTGGCAGAGTATATCGACGAATTCCGTAGCCGTGCGGCACCGCTGGTGGATCTGAAACCTAGAGTTGCAGTAGGTAATTTCATTACGGGGCTTAAACCTGAATTACGGGCCGAACTGCAATATAGAGGCCCACAAGATTTATTTGAGGCTTTTGATGGGGCTCGAAAAATTGAAGACAAGGAGCGGGCCCAACAAAAATATAAATCCAAAATTCAGAAAGAGCAGCCCACTTCCTCTACCTACTGGCCCTCCACTTTTACGGAAGGAGCCCAGGTGCGTTTCTCTTCGGGCAATAGAAGCGGCAATAGTTTTTCGAGGAACACTACTCTTCATAAACCTCAATCTGTCCAAGCCCCAGATCGATACTCTACGACGAAACCCGACCGGCGTATGACTGATGCGCAAATGGCGGATAAGCGCCGCCGGGGTCTATGTTATAAGTGCGATGATAAGTGGCACTTTGGGCATAAATGCAAGATTGACTGTAATGTTATTTTGGTGGATGCGGAGGGGCAGAATATGAGTGACGGAGAGGAAGAAGGGGAGGGTAGCGACACCATCTTAGCCGATGCTGCGACCTTGGATGTGGAAGTGGACGTATCTTTGAATTCGGTCGCCGGAGTCGTTTCCCGAAGACCATGAAAGTTTGGGGGGAGGTTCGGGTAAAACCGTGGTGGTGTTGATTGATTGTGGGGCTTCTCACAATTTCATTTCCACGGCGTTGGTTCACGAATGGATATTCCGAAGGTGGGCGAGAGAGGTTTATAAAATTCGGATGGGAAACGGCACGCCGCATTTCTAGCCGGGGCAATGCGAGCATGTCGTGGTCCATTTAGGAAAGGTCGACGTATGCGACGACTTCATATCACTTCAATTGGGTAGTGCCGACCTAATTCTTGGGATGACTTGGCTTGAAGGATTGGGGCATTCGCTCCACTATTGGCGAGAGAAGATTATGGATTTCTTTATTGAGGGGCAATTGATTCGATTGCGGGGTACCGCAGATGGGGCTCGGTCGAGGTCTTCTCACTCAAGAACCACACGAGTAGGAGTTGTATTCCAAGCCTTGGACACCAATACCATTTCCGAGCCGGGAGCAGGACGATAATGGGGCATTACAAGGGTTATTACAAGCATATTCAAAAGTGTTCACACTACCACCCGGGTTGCCACCAGTACGCGGACACGAGCATGGCATTGAATTGAAGGAGGGTTGTGACGCGGTTAACGTGCGGCCGTTCCGCCATCCTCATTTCTAGAAAACTGAAATCGAGCGACAAATTACTGAAATGCTCGCGCGGGGTATTATTCGGGCAAGCCACAGTTCGTACTCGAGCCCGGTCATACTAGTCAAGAAGAAGGATGAGACATGGCGCTTCTGTGTTGACTATCGGGCACTCAATAACGTCACTGTACCGGATAAATTCCCCATTCCGGTGATCGGGGAATTGTTGGATGAATTACATGGAGCGGCTTATTTCTCAAAGCTCGATCTGAAATCGGGATACCATCAAATCCGCATGCGGCCATCGGATATCCACAAAACGGCATTTAGGACTCACGACGGCCATTATGAATTTATGGTGATGCCGTTCGGACTTATGAATGCGCCGGCCACCTTCCAGAGCCTCATGAACGATATTTTCCGACCTTACCTACGCCGCTTCATCCTTGTTTTCTTCGATGATATTCTCATCTACAGCAAGAATTTGAAGGAACATCAGGGGCATTTAAAATTGGCACTGGAGACGTTGGCAGAGCACCAACTATTCTTGAATAAATCCAAATGCGAGTTTGGAAAGAAGACAATTTCTTATCTGGGGCATTCGATTTCACTCAAGGGAGTGGCAGCAGAGGAGAGTAAGATTACAGCTATGCTTGACTGGCCCTCACCGAAAGGGCTTAAGGCACTCCGCGGGTTCCTGGGCCTCACCGGCTATTATAGGAAGTTCGTCAAAGGGTACGCTTCCATAGCTGGACCTCTTACGGCTTTATTGAAGAAGGGTAGATTCCATTGGGGCTGGGAAGCCGAGGAAGCCTTCAATGGCTTGAAGAAAGCCATGACGACCGTCCCAGTATTAGCCATGCCAGATTTCTCCAAACCTTTTGTCGTAGAGACCGATGCGTCTAGCTATGGCTTAGGTGCGGTTCTTACTCAAGAGCAGCGTCCCATTGCTTATTTCAGCACCACATTGAGCAAGCCATGTCGAGCTAAATCTATCTACGAAAAGGAGCTAATGGCTATTGTGAAGTCCGTTCTAAAATGGCGGCATTATCTCACAGGTCGGCGCTTATTGTCCGTACGGACCAACTGAGTTTGAAGTTCCTCATGGAACAACGGGTTGTAGGTCCTGAATACCAGCGCTGGGTTACAAAATTATTGGGCTTTGATTTCGAAATTAAATACCACACCGGGGCGAGTAATCGGGTGGCGGATGCCTTATCTCGCCGATCAGGCGTGGGCGAATGTTCTGCATTAGAAGTCGGTACTTGGGAGTTTTGGCCAGCACTGAAAATGGAATTGGATGCAGATCCCTTCCTCTCACGCGTGCGTGCTGATTTATTGGACAACCCGGAAGGTCATTGGGGCTTTGAAACGTGTGATGGCATACTCTATTACAAGAAGAAACTGGTAATCTCTAAGGGGTCAGTACTCTTACCCAAGATTCTATCTTTGTATCATGATACTCCTCTCAGCGGTCACGAAGGCGTCACAAAGACGTATCAGCGGGCATCCTCTGAAGTGTATTGGCAGGGTATGTTTCAAAGTATTCGGGAATACGTGAAGAGTTGTGAAATTTGTCAGCGTAGCAAGAGTGTAACGATGGCACCGGCGGGCTTGTTGCAGCCCTTACCTGTTCCGAGGCAAGTTTGGGATGATATCACCCTCGACTTTGTGGAAGGATTACCACGCTCGAAGGGTTGGGACACCATTTTAGTGGTGGTCGATCGGCTCAGTAAGTTCGCTCACTTCATTCCCCTTCGACATCCGTTCACAGCCGCAAGTGTAGCAGCTGTATTCATGAAGGAGGTTGTTCGGCTGCATGGTCTACCACTTACTATGGTGAGTGATAGGGCGAAGATATTTGAGAGCCAGTTTTGGACCGAAGTGTTCCGCCTCCATGGCGTCAAGCTGAAGAAAAGCACCGCCTACCACCCACAGACGGATGGTCAGACCGAGGTGGTAAACCGATGTCTCGAAACCTATCTTCGTTGTTTCAGCTCCGAGAAACCGACTACATGGTCCCAATGGTTATCGTGGGCCGAATTCTGGTATAATACATCCTTCCATTCTTCGCTTCAGGCCACCCCTTTTCGAGCTCTTTATGGTCGTGACCCTCCTCCCATCCTCCGTTATGCCGGACAGTATACAACAGTCAACACCTTGGACGATATGCTTGAGGATAGAGATGCTATCCTGGATGATCTACGCATGCATCTTCTTCGCGCCCAACAACGCATGCGAGACCGAGCCAACAAGCACCGACGCGATGTGGAGTATTCGATCGGCGATTGGGTTTTCCTTAAGATCCGCCCTTATAGACAACGAAGTCTGGCACGCCGTTATGAGAAGCTCGCCGCTCGATTCTACGAGCCCTATCAAATTTTATCTCGCATTGGGAAGGTCGCATATCGTCTCGATTTGCCCGCGACAGCATTGATTCATCCCGTATTCCATATATCGCAACTCCGGAAAGTGGAGGGCTCGATCCCCGCAGCAACACCCATACCCTTCCAACTCACATCGGCGATGGAATTGGTGGTCTTTCCAGAGGCAGTGTTGGGTCTACGCCCCAAGCCGGGCAGCAGGACGAATCAACAGGAGGTACTTATTCGGTGGGCTGACACAGTCGATTCCGAAGCTACTTGGGAGGAATTCGAGAAGGTTCGAGAGCGGTTTCCCAATTTCCACCTTGAGGACAAGGTGAAAAGTTGGGGGGAAGTATTGATGCGAATGGGGGAGTAGCAGATACGAGAATCGAAGAGAAGCTAATCCAAGTCTACCATCGTCGCAAGAAGAAAGATTAAATGCAGGAATTGTTTGAGAAGTATTTTGTGTGGGGCCTACGTGCTCTTTAATTAGCCGCATGTGGCGTAGTAGTATTTAAGCTATTTCTTTTCCTTAGTTGGGGAGTGAGAAAATTGTGGAAACTTTTCTGACTGTGGAGAGTTGTCCTACTCTCAAAAGGGGCTCGCCGCTGTGTTTCTCTGTTTGATAAATCTAGTGCCTCAAGGGAGGACAATTTTTCCATTGTGTTTGATTGTGTATAATTTCTGAGTTGTATTTGTGTGAGAACCATAACATTTCGGTTCAATATCTTTCCTACAAAAGGAGCATTTAATTACGTGAGATTTGAACTATTAAGATGATTTTATAAAAGTTAACAATATAAAGTAGTTAGCAGAGTTGCAAGAACTTGAATTTGCCACAAAGAGTATTATTTCCTTTTATAAGAAACAGTGATTTCTATTTCTATATTTCTTTTGAATCATAGAAATACAACTTCTTCATTTTTTCTTCTTTTTTTTTTTTGAACCACGGAAGACTCTCAAAATATGTATAGAGAGTGAAACAACAAATATGATAATACATCATTTTATTTCTATATATGGCGCTCTGTACAGTTTTGTAAGGTGTATAATGAGTAACCTACTCAGATAGACATGATTGTAGTAAATGGTGACCAGCTAGAGTTGAGCATAAATAGGAGACAAAAATCCATCCACAAAATGAATGAACCACCATGTTATGTAGAAAGTAATAGCTATTGGGAGAAAGATGACACTGCAGCATAACAAAACAAATCCATGCCGACCAGTGAGCAGATGAATGCTCGTGTTTTCTCCGTTCCTCAACCCCCGGTAGCAGGGGATGAGGGGTTGGTGGGGTGAGGAGTGATCTAGACCTCAATTATACACAAGGAAACAGAATGAGTACCAAAATTAAATCTCACCTCAAACCAGAAACCACAGAAGATTGTCTTGATTTAAGTTGGAGATGTTACTGGAAAATGGGCCACTCGTGCACATTGATGAATAATCAGTTTTGATTTGATTACCGTGGGGTTTCCAGCAGTTATAATGCAAGTTTCTAAACATACATGCCTTTAAAACCGATCATTTGAAGAGAAATATAAATTTCATTCAGGAAATAAGTATATACAAGTGTTTTCCCGGCTTCATACAGGGTAAATTTGGCTTGGACAAACTCTTCAATGAGTAAAGCATAGGAAGTTGCAACAAAGAGCGTCTAGAAAATGGTTGTAGATACATGAATATGACCTTTGTTACTGTGTCCAAGTATGCATTACAATACCACAAGATTAAGTAATGATACAGAGGGAGATAGATTAAACAAAAGTAAACTAAAGGTGGGAACAGGGACCTGATTCAATAGGCAGAAGCAATTCATGGTGATACTTTCCAATTGTTGTTGCTATCTTTCTGAAGAACAGAGATTTCACCTTTCCAGATGCCTGCTCATATGCCTTAACCTTACTGAGTAGTTTGGATGTTCTAGAGAGATCAATTTAATAATAAAATATGAGGTTTCCATACGAATTGTGGCGTATGAAAACAGAATCTACAAGTCAGAGAGCGAATGAAATTTTGCTGGGAAAGAATTGGAGGAAAGTTAGACGAGTACGACAGCAAAAGGGAATTTCGTTTCGCGTCAGTGATTGATTTCCTACACTCCTAACACAACATAAATTAACGGAATTCATCGTCTTCCACACACCACCATCCATAATCCAACTCCACAAAATCAATAAATTGAAGAACACAACAATTAGAAAAGGTTTAAAAATTACCTCTAAGCTATCTCAGTCCGCAAGAAGCGACGGTCGAAATTGAGAGAATTGTAAAGAGGGGGACGAAATCGGATTGATTTTCTGATACGGAGGTCGAATGAAGATGATTTTGGGAGAATTGTTGTCGGCGTCGTAAGGACCCGTGTTGGGGTCAAATATAGATTTTGATTGAAAGGAGGGCCGGTTTGGTAAAGGCGGTCAGGATAGGGCATTAATTTTGCACAATTTACAATAGTGTCACTCGAGTAGATATTAAGTAATAGACTGATGGTTGTGTCGTTAATATTTGACAAAGTAGGGGCGGTTCGAAATTTCACGGGGAAGCAAGTAGGAGGTCCCGGAACTTTTAAGTATAGGTAATAATGATACCTCATATTTAATTATATTTTTATATATAATAAAGAAGAGCAATGCTATCCAATTATGGATGTCTCCAATTTGCTCAATTTTGTAGAAGACTATACCAATTACTAAACCCCACCACTAGCCTCAAAGTGAGGCACTTGGATATCTCCTAATCCATTCACTTTTGGCATCTATAGTTTTTTTTTTTTTTTTGTCTATTTCTTGATAATACATGAAATTATGTTGAGTGAAAACTTTAAAGAACTTGTTTGAGATGTGTACTGTATGAATCCGTAGCGTTCATCCTTAATAAATTAGTTATGTATCACATGTTCAATTTATAATCTTTGTAAAACTCAATTTAACAATTTTTATATTTGTGAAACTTCCGTAGGTAGGTGATAGATTAAAATATTTTGTGATCATACTTTACATGCTAATTAATTTATTGAAATTGTACATCACCTTGCCCGCCATGATTAGCATCTTGTTTGGTGGATTCACTTTCTATGTATATTTTTAATTAAATAAATCATCAACTCCATTTATTTACATAAAAAGGTAATATTCGTTTTTAAGAAATAATAATGATTATTGTCGTGCAAAGTGTTGATATCAACATCCATTTTCAACTGTTTCGGACTTTGCTGGTGATTGAATAAATTTGAACTAGAATTTAGACTAATATCCGAATTTAATAACTGGTCATTATTTTTTATATTTTATTTTTGATATGAAAAATATGCGCTCTAAATAACAAATCGACTGTTGAAGAATGTGTGAAGTGTTCTTAGTTTAGGTAAGGAAAGGACAAAATCCGGACAGGAAAAAAAAACAATTTATCCTCAACGAATTTAGCATCCGATCCTCAAAATCTTCAATCAGGCGAACCATTTCAACAGATGGAGAGAGATGGTGTTTGGTTTTCATGTGCGACGAAGATGAGAGGGTGATTGGCATTCAGAGTAACTGGAGGCTCTGCTTTGTCCCGCTATATTTCAAAACTAACTGCAAAATCTACTGCACCATCTGAAATGAACCAAATCTACGGGAGTACCGCGCAAGTATTCTTGGAGTCCTTTCTTATTTGAATAAAATCAAGTTTAGTACTATTATTTAATTATTTGTTTTAGTTTTTTTGAAGTTTAACTATGGGCCTTATGAATAGTTGTTTAATTCGTAAAATAACATCAATCAGTTTTAATCTAAATAACTAAGTATCGAGGTCGTGTCTCCTCTGTAAAACATGGGTTCGTTTTACTATACCTTCGTTTCATTTTGAGGACATAGCAGCAACCATAGTTATTGAAAACCTCCCAATTCACAATTGTAGAAAAGCAAATGAAGCTGACGTGAAGCAGCGAACCATCTTCTTCCTCCCCAAGAGTTCAGTCCTCTTCTTATATTCCTTCTAGTACCGCTCAATAGCGTCATTACAGCTCTGCTCACATTGTCGGGCCGGCAAGGAAGTTAATAACACCACTCTCCTCGTCAAATGGTTTCTTCAAATCGTAAGAGCTCCATTCCAAAATTCTAAAACCTGAAATATCGGTTAAATATTAACAACCTGACAAAATCACTAGTGACTTTCCATGAATCAGTTAGAGCTAATTCAGAAATAAACTTTGGGACAAAGAGAAAATGGAATACTAGGCAATAATCTTGGAGCTCTATGAAGGCTTTAAATGGCACGTAAGTGGTAAATGTCTATTAATACAAGTGCCATTTTACTTAGTCCGGGTTAATCTATAAAGCTATAAATTTAAACAGTATTTGATAGTCTATTTCATGTGAGTAGCAACCCAAAGTGTTACTTGCCGCATTCAAAAACTAAAGACAATGTTGCAAATGAACAATGTAGATTGATTATAGCATCAGTATAAGACGCTATACTTCACTTTACAACTACACAATACAAAGCCATAGCACAGAGTCGTGGAGAAACTCATCAAAGGACCAATGATTCAGACAACAAAGTAGCAATCACGAGAAAATCATGGATTTCAAATCCAACTTAGGGTAAGTGTTCTAACCACAAATAGGCACTTTGAGGCTACAATAATGATTGCATCAATGAAGGAAGAGTTCACTTTAGCCATATTGGAAGAACAAAAAACCAACAGAGCTGGAGCATGAGATACCTCATATTCATTGCAGACTTTGTTAAGTTAACAAGAAACTTATAAATGTGATAGAACATAACGAGAGAAGGAAAGGGAGAGAAGATAGTGTTGTAACCAAAAACTGCTATTACAGTCCAAGAAAACAGTAAGTCGGAAAAAGGAAAACAAAACAGAATGAGTAAAACAAAAACTTTGCCGAGTCGAAGAAGACCTCTTTCCGCAAGACGAAATACGCCCCGATAGTGCTCTCGATTTCCGGTGTATCGTTTCCAAAGATGAAACGACGAACGTCTCGAATTATGCAGCACCGTAGAATTACGAGCTCCGGCGAACTGGACTTCCGGCGAGGACTAGAGTTTCTGGACAGCTTAGAACTAAAGATGCTAATGCAGAGAGAATGCTTTTGAATGATGTGTGAAATGCATTTCTAAACAGCCTATTTATAGACTCTTCAGCCCAGATGAAAGGTGTTGGAGCCTTATATCACTGCCAATTAAGATAGGTGGAGTCATGGGAAGGAAGTTGAGAGGTGGAGGGATCTCTACAGTCTCATTCAAAAAAGAGGTAATTTGGTGCAGGAGGAGCACTGCACCGCAAGCTGGACCAGCCCACAAGAAGCCTACCAATCCCATTAGCCAAAGCCCGAGCCTACCAATCCCATTAGCTAAAGCCTAACTGTTAAGGCCCAATGGACAAGCCCACAGACCACACAAATGATCAATTGCCAAGATCCAACTCTAAGTCCAACTCCAAGTCCACGAACACGAAATTAGAACCAGAGCTGGGGCCGAAGCTGGAGCCAGAGCCAGGACCGAGGCCGGGCTCAGTGTGCCGCGTGTGAGGCGGTCGGCAAAAAGGCTCGCGCATATGAGCATGTGTAGCCCAAGCCCACCACATGTCACTTTGTTATCTACTGCAAAGTGGTAGAGACTTAAATACCACAACAAACTTTACACATTAATCAATGTTGGACATCTTCATCTCTGAAGCTTGATCTATATTTATAGTCTTGGCTAATGAATAGATCCGTTGGAGGAGACCTAAACACGTGTCAAAAACGACAAGGAAAATATCCATTTTTCAACTTTGAACGTTACTGTAGAGATTATCTCTTTTTCAGTCTTGATGACAACTTTTGTCAGAACAAGGTACAATGTTGGCAGCTCCTCATTATCGAGGTAGAGTGGTGGGTGAAGCTTGTTCAAACTCCGAAGCGGATGCTTAGTTAACTTCTTCTGATTCCTCGAATTGAGTTGGCTTCTACTGACAATCTTCTGAAAAGGTTCAACTTCATGTTTTTCTTGTCCATAGATTCAGTAGGTTCTGATTAACCATACTGAGTTTGCAATGCTGAGTCCGTCCGGCTGATAAGGATCTACTCTACTGAGTTTATCAGCTACTGAACTCTAGCTAGCCTACTGAGTTTCTAACATATTGAACTCAACTAAGTTAATTACAATATTTGGTTCATCATTCAGCTAGGGTTTTTGGATCTTCAAATCTTGTGATATTAAATCTCATCCCAACAGCCTCTCATCTTAAAAGGTTAACGAAATGTCATGAGCTCAAAGCATACTACTCTCTAAGTAAAGAACATGCAAATAACCTTCAGAAATTTTAATATTTCATTGCTAGAAATTTCATTCCGTTCATACTCCAAGTGTTTTCTTATACACATCATAAGCTTGGAGTCAAGAGTATTATATACTCTTGTTTAGTTGAACAATCTTAAATCCCAACCTGATACACTTGATAGAAATGTTTGATACATTGTTTGATAGATTGATAGTTTGTTAGTTTGATTGTAACTGATCTGAACTCGACATTCTTCAAGTATCCTTAATGGATATCTATTGAAAGCTGAAAAGTGGATGTAAGATCTTGTGTATCCGAACCACTATAAATCTCTATGTCATTTATATTCTGCATAATTTCAGCTTACTGTTGCCTAGAAAAGTGTTTCACCCCCTCACTTAAAATCGTACGGGACCAACATAAGGTCATCGTTATCTTATTATGTTCCTTGTGATATTCTTTTGATAAATGGATTTCACCCCCTCAAATTAAATAATAACTTGTAGAAAAATATTTTGTCTCATTTTCTTTTACATTTATCACATTGATCAACATCTAGCCTGAACACTGTCGGTACCTTCATATAAATGATTATTTTAATCTTAGGAGTGAAATAAATTTTTTAATCACATACACCGAAATAAGCTACTATATTAAAAATGTATACAAAATAATATTTTTTTTCCATTTTTTTATTTTAATCAATTTTTGCAGACACCCACAAGTTCTCTAATAAGTCACTTTAAAAAAAAGTTTGCAAACACTCCATTGATACCATGAAGAGTGAGAAAATTACCATATTCTAAATTGTAGAAAATTGCTATATCCTTTATGTTACATGATTTACGTTCCACAGTTATAATACTTTTACAAGTGTCACATATCATTTATTTAAACTGAATAAAAATATATAATTTGGGCATCACATACTTTGAATGACTAATTGTGACTTAGCAAATTCTTGAGATTGCATATATATAAGAAAAAGGGAAAAGCAAACCTGGAGTGCATATGACCGAGTGGAGCTCACTAATAAATCCTCCACTGATTACAGTTATTATTTGTGGGTTGGTTAGTGATTTGCATGAATTTGAGTTAGCATCCTCTTTCTATTCAAAAAATCTGGCCCCAGAATAAACCTTTATGAATAAGTTTGGATTAGGCCCAAAAGGTAAGGACGATCTACTTGGGGCTTGGATTGATGGCCCGGAACACAAAAACAATGCTAAGCAAAGAACAAAATTCTGAATTTAACCTTTGATTTTCAATATATGGTCTTCTTCTCTAGATTCTCACCTTTTTTTCTAGCTTATTCTAGAACCAAAATTCCTCTTTCCCTCTCCCTCTCTACATAAACCGCATAATTCTGAAACAAAATATTAAACCGAGGAAATCAAACCCTAGCAAGAGGAGATGTGTCTGGTGTTTGTGTGCGACGAAGATGAGAGGGTGATTGGGAGGCAGCCGGCTCCCGGAGCGTGTCCGTACTGCGGCGGGATGGTGCAGGCGTTGGACGTTCAGAGTAACTGGAGACTCTGCTTTGTGCCCCTCTATTTCAATACTAAGCGCAAAATCTACTGCACCATCTGCTCCAGGCGTCTCGTCGTCCAACAGTAGCTCTTCAATTTCCACTTTTCCTTTTTCCAGTAAATTTAGTTATTGTCACCGGAAAACGCATTATGTAGATATTTTTGGGATGTTTTAATCACTCCGCAGTCCATTTTATATATAAAAAATGGAATCTCGTTGTTGAAACTATTAACAATTTCCACACGATCATTCATAAGAAAGTCTGATACTTTGCGCCCCTCTATTTCAATACTATCGAAGGATACTAGACTTGATCTTACCCAAAGGTCGAGAAACTCTTTTATATTGCATTTCTCTAATGGTTTCTAAAACATTCGGTGTGGGATAGAACCTAAGAATCATCTCGCTACTCATAATCATCAATTCCTCGACCGGCTATTTTTTTTGATTCAGTGAATTTGCCCTTCCGATTCAGAATTGAGAAGGAAAATCTTCAAAACAGAGTCCTGTCAGTCTTTAAACAATTAGAAGATAGTTGTGTTTGTAATGTTAAAATTGGAGCTTAATATATAAATTTGTATCAGAGAAACCAGGAAGAACCACTATCCCAAGTTAGATTTTGAGGAAATCATGTCATTATACAATAATAGTATGCAAATCATACCAAAAATAAAAAACATACAGTTAAACATAGATTAAATAATAAACCATACAAAAAAAAGACATACAGTTAAACATCGATAAAATAATAACCTTGAAACCGAAAAAAAATATTCATTTCATGAAGTTATTAATTTATTGGGCATTATTTTAGCATTGACCCATATCGGGACCAAAAGAAATTATTATTTTAACAAAATTATTACTTTATCGAATATTATTTTATCGAGATTTTAACTGTATTTAGAAAACAATAATCTAGAAGTGATACAATAATAACTAAACTATTTCCAATCACAGTTTCCCCATGACATATACCAGCAACCATAGTCATTGCAAACCTCCCAGTTTACAATGACTCGAAATTGTAGAAAAGCATCAGACGAAATGTTAAGAGATGATTCGGGGCTTGACGCGACCAGCAGCATTCCTCCCCTCCGAGTTTAAATTCTTTATTTCTTCAACTGTAATTGCAGTACTCATTGTTGTCATCACTGCCTCTACACGCTCTTTTGACATGGTAGGCGGAGGCAGATGAGTACTGCGAAAAAAGAGTGTTTTAAAGAAGCTGGCGAGGCCTCATGTTAGGATCAAGTTGGCGTACCAGCCCTCCTGAGGTCGATTTACCAAATGATTTCTTCAAATCGTAATGAATGGATAGCACCCTCCTGCACACCACATTATTACATCACTATTACAAACAAACATGAACCATTCAAGTTTGAACTAAGAGATGCTCTTCATAGATCACACATAGGAGGCTAGGTGCATAACTACAAAACCAGAGCAGAAACACATAAGAAAGAAATGGAGAACTTTGAAATACATCAGAGGACAAAGTTCCATTATAAAATCAAAAGCCATGAAATATTGATAAAAAATTTAATCAAAAGAACAAAAACAATCAAGAAAAATCAGATGTGAGTAGGTTCTGAAATTACAACCTGACAAAATCACCAGTGACTATGAGAAAATTCCATGAATCAAGTATAACTTTCCTCAAAACAATATCACTATGAAGAGCAAAAGAAAAGCCCTTCATAGATAGAGCTACTGCATACAGAGCATAAGGAGGAGGAGGCTAGGGGTGGTATTTATGCACATCTCATGCCTGACACACGGTGGAACCACCACATGCACTGCACAAATGCACGACACGAACAAAAGGACGTGTCACATGTATGTTGTGCATGATGCAAAATCCAAACAAGTGTCATGCCAACTTTGTTAGTATCGAGCGCAGATGGCTTGAAATTTACTCCCTCAAAAAGTCTCCTTCCCCTTTTGAAATATAGTAGAAAATGTATCTAATGCAATCGAAAAGGTAAAATGGACACGTGAATTCCCAACCATATCCTCATTTACTTAACTGAAAGGTTATATAATTTCTAAGATCATTAAACAGTGGTATATTAACGGAAGAAATCATTAAAAGCTAAGCCGAAAAAGAAAGTGGACTAAACTCCGGGACGAACAAAAAATGGAATACCATACTATAATCTTGGAATGGAGCTCTATGAAGGCCTAGCAAACACGCGCATATACAAAACGATATAAACATCATTTATTTATCACGGCATCTAAGTGGCAAATGAATATTAATACAATGATGATGAAAGATATCAGATTGACATTGAGAATGCCATTTTACTGACTCTAGGTTACCCTATAAGTTTAAACAATTTTTAATAGTGTATTCTATGTAAGCAACAACCCACAGAGTTACTTTCTGCATTCAGAAAGTAAAAAACAATTTCGCAAAATTAACAATCTTCATTTATGATATAGCATCAAGATATGACGATATACGTCACTTTACCAATACACAATACAAACCACAGCACAAAGTCGTGGAGAAACTCATCAATGAAGGGCCAATTATTCAGTTGCAGAGAACAGATAACATAGTAAAGCATTGCACAATAACCCAACAATCACGATAAGTATATCATATCCAACATTAGTCAAGTGTTCTAAGCACAAAATAGGCACTTTGATGCCACAATAACTGTTGCAGTCAAGGAAGAGCTCAGTTTTCCCAATTGGAAGAATCCAGTACACATGCAACAGACTAGGCGCATGAGAAACCTCATCTCCATTGAACAGTTATGTTCTACTTGGAAGTTGATAGCATATAAGTATGAGCTCAAAGTGATGAAAATTGATTACTAGCAACAGCTTTGGTCACACATCTTCATTACCATATAAGCTCATTTCGGGGGTTCTTACCTCTTAGGTTCCTTCTAAGTTCTAACTAGATAGTCGATACCGACTCCATCAGTAATCATTTGAAGACTTTGGTTGAACTTAAGAAACTTGAAATTACAGCAATATAAAGCGGTATCAGTTTCACTATAGCTAATTTCTTTTGACCTTTAACATGAATATGATACCAAAGTTGGATCAAAATCAAATATAGTAAAAATACTATTAAAACAAATAAACCCTAGACCAAAACTACATCGAAGATAGAAGGAGAAAATTAATCAGGCAATAAGTAATTACTACCTCATCAATGACGGGCGACGCCGGAGGCATTGCAACCCTGCATCACCACGTGCCGCTGCGGGCTCCGAGAAGCTAAATTCCACTGAACGAGCGCAGTTGTTGATGAGCGAGGAGAACTTTCACAATCACACGTATATCACATCGACAGTACAAATAGTCGGAATTCGTAAAATGGTTTCCAAAATATGTTACAAATTTGGATGAATTGATTTCTAATTTTTTTTTAATTAAGTGAATTTTGTTGGTTAATTTATCCAAACTAATATAATTTTAGATAATTAACTAAAAAAATTACGAATCAATTTATTCAAACTAATGGGACCATCTATTTTAATTTATCATTAAAATATAATATGTAGTTTGGCAGCTTACGTGTCACTCGACTGTTGCTTCAAGTGGGTATATTCTTTCTTTTGGGTTAGAGAGATTAATCGCGGTTAAAAGTTAAAACTAGTCACTTAAGATAAACGTGTTAATTTTATAATCATTTTTAGTAGAACAAATTCAATTTGGTCTATAATATGGCTCGTGTTCATCTTTTGCCTTTTAATATGGTTGTATTCAGTTTTAGTCTTATAATTTTATAAATTTTAGATTTTAGTCATCCGACTTCATAAATTGTCCGATTTTGGACCTCGACAATAATTGTTGAACAAAAAAAAAGGCTTGTGAACTTCACTCTTTGCCGTAGGACTAAAATTTGATATTTTGTAGAGTTACTGAACAAAAAGATAATACTTTTAAAAGTTACATGACACAAAACAGACAGAGGCTACATTATAGGACCCAAATCAAATTTATTTTATTATACTTTTATTTGTTATGTAAAATCACATACTCCCTCCATCCCGCAATAAGTGGTTCAAAAATTTTTAATACGAAAATTAAGAAAGTGGTGTTTAATAGCGTGTATTGTTTGACTTTTTGTAGTTAAATTATGTCACCGCAATCTTTGCAAGTTTTTAGAATGATGCACTTATAGTGAGGCGTCCTAATTACTAAAAATGAGCCACTTAGTCCATGATGGAGGGAGTTCTAGAGAGCGTTTGGTTCGCAGTTTGGAATCGAATTCATGTTCAGAATGAGTTGATTCATTCTAATACATCTGTTCAGGTTAGAATCATTACCATACTTGATGTTTGGTTGGCTAGTACTTTGTAATGAAATATCAAAATTTACAATTTACTTTTAACTTATAACATATAAATAATATCAATATTAATTCTATATAAAATAATTAATGTTATTTATTTTGTATAAAATATTAATGTAATTATAAATTTTATAATTACATATTAATATAACGAATATTTTTATTAATTTACAAATTATATTTATATAAAATACTCCCTCCATTTCATCCGACTTGTCTTGTTTCTTTTCGGCGCAAAAATTAAGATGAGTGGTTGGTTGTGTATACAGAAGTAGGCCCCACAAAAAAAGTGGGAGTGTGTAGTAATTTTTTTTCATTTTAAGAAACAAGACAAGTCAAGTGGAACAACTCGAGAAGTAAAACAAGACGAGTCAAACGGACAAAGGAGTATAGAGGTAGTATATTAATATAATATAAATAATAAATACTCCCTCCGTCCCACTTCGATTATCCAATATTCATTTTCGGGTTATTCCCACTCCAATTGTCCATTTTCCTAGTTTAGTAAACTAATACACTATATAATTTAGTGGACTCCACTACTTTATTACTCATTTACACACAACCAATAATTTTTTTAATCTTCTTGCCAAAAATAAACTGAACAATTAGCCCGATTAAATCAATCGCTTCTTTCCTTTCGAGGATACAAATTTGTTTACGGAGAAAGTACAAATTTTTATTTTTAAAATCGTTATATAAAAAAGAGTAAAAAGTGAAAATGGTGCCTAAACTTCCACTTTTTTTGATTTTTGGTGCCCATTCTTTAAAAATTGTGATTTTGGTTCTATACAAAATGTTTTTGTTAAGGTGTCTCACATATTTAACTTCTATTTCCAACAATTTATGTAATATTTTGCCACCTTTTTGTTATTAAATACTTTATGGCCAATTTATGTAATATTTTACCATTATTACGGTGCCAATTTATGGCTAATTATATTTTGCCAATTTATGTAATATTTTGCCATTACTATAGATATAAAATATAATTAAAATATAACATTAATATAATGTTTTGTATTTTGATTTTATGTCATTATTCCTATAAAATAACATAATAGAATAATATACTGCTTTATATAGTGCTTCAGATTTAAAATGGCATAACAGAATAACCATGTAGTGTTACTTCGTATTGATCGAAGTCATAATAATGGTAGCTGGATCTTAAATTAAAATATAACATTGATAATAATTTTATTATAAGAATGTGTGTTTAAGATTATCATTTTACCCATAGTCCTTTAACAGAGTTTGTTGAAAATAGACGTTAAATCTGTGAGACACCAAAACAAAAACAATTTGTGAAGTATAGGCACCAAAATCGCAATTTTTATAGAATGGGCACTAAAAATAAAAAATAAAAAAAATGGAAGTTTAGGCACTATTTTCACTTTTTACTCTATAAAAAAAAGGATGTGGGACGTGGGACATAGATGATTTTCAAAAAAAGTTTTGGTTTTCATTAAACCCCTCCGTATATTTAGGGAATTGAGAATATTAAATTTTTGAATACGATTTCAAAATTGTAATTCCATTACAGATTTTTCAAATATTTTATATGAGATTCATACCAATACCTAATTCAAACCGCTCTTACCAAACACCTCTTGATTTAATCAAGTAATTTTTCCCTTAATTTTAATCAAGATTCAATCTTGAAGTTTATATTATTATAAATAATAAAATAACATATAATAAAATGGGAGTTTGATGTTGGTCCTACACTATGCATATATTTGTTTTTGGACTTTTAAAGTGCTCGTTTCTTATTCTATAACTTTACAAATTGTTTGTTTTTAGTCCACCTATGAAGAGTGTAGTTAACGCGGCTTTTGCAGTAGAGGTCCAAAATCAAACAGTTTAAAGTTATAGGACAAAAAACGAACATATACCACATTAGAAGATCAAAAGCAAACATATTACAAGAAATGATATTTACTTATAGTCACTTTTACAGCGAAACGTTGGTAAACAAATCCGCGCACTACTACTTGTCATTAGGAATTACTGAATTAGTGAACTCAGCGAGAGTAGTGTTCAACAAATGTAACATAACTAACGGGTCAAATATATATGTATTTAAGTTTAAAACTTAAAATGACCACACAGACAGTAAGTCATTAAAAGTTAGATGTGCCTAACCTAATTTCTGCTGAGTTATTCGATCAATCTCTCCTCCCCTTGTCTTTCAAGATAATCACTGAACAAAGGAATTAGCAAATGCTTTTGAAATCAGCATCTAGGCTAAGGGCTTTTCTCCAGGAACTGTAAGTTTAGGCATTTACAATTTACCACCATTACTTGTGCAATCCTACCATGAACTATTCAGAATTGTCCATCATTTAATTTCCACTTCTGATGATGGCAAAGATGTTCCATCACCCGTTGATTGAGTGACCAGTTCAGACATGGATATAGAAGCTTTCTCTCCCTCTGTGTTTTCTTTCAGTGCATTACCAGACGAGGAAGGTTGATCATTTCGACCTTCTTCCGGTCGGTTTTCAGGTTCTTGTTCAACTGGAGCACAGCCAGATATTTCAGCCGGATTAGCACCTTGGTTGCTTTGAGGAAGCTCTTTTTTGCCATTATCCGATGTAGATACGACCCCACTTTCTGCAGTTGCAAGAACTTTAGTGGACGGAACAGAGGCTGCAGCGTTAGACACTGGGACAGCACCCATGGGATTAAGAACTGCTGATGCTGCTGGTTTTGTAGATCGACTTGGTGCTGCTGGCTTGGCTTCTCCAGATATGCTTGGTTTAGGAGCAGAGAAGGTGGAAATCGGTGCCTTTGCTAAACCATTGCGAATGAAATGCACATTACTTGGCAGTTGATGGCCAACGCTTGTAGTAGATTTCATCACGGAACTCCCTCCGGTCGTGATATGCACAACATTCTGAGATCGCGCAGCCTCAAGTAATGAAGAAGCATCTGAAGGGGTAGCTATGCGAGCCCCAGCAGCAACTGCAGCAGCTTTAACCATCGACTCTCGGTCAGAAATTGGCTTCATAGGAGGCCGATTTGTCAGTGGCTGGGGTTTTGTAGACCCAGCACTTTGCAATTGTTGTATTGCTGGTGATGCAGAAGCTTTTGGAGGTAGATGCTGAGTTTTTATTCCAACTGATACAACAAAAATAAAGATGCATTGTTACAAGGTTTACCAATTGAACTGTACAATCTGGCAACTTTGCAAAAGCGTTTATTTGGTTGTTTTGCCGTAAAGGGCTCAGACAGATACAGATAAATCAAGGACATTTAATAACAACTAGCATTACTGAATACATACATATTTCCAGCATCAGCCTACCTATAGAGAACATGCAATCACCAGATGGAGAATCACTTTGCAATTTAGAGCTCAAAGCAATCACTAAAACCAAAGATAGAGCAGATTACCAGCATTCATGTGGGCAACAGACTTCAAGTTATCACCCCTTGGCATATCTAGAGCGAGGGACATTGCTCGATGAGCAGCTGCCAGTTGAGTTTCAGAAGGTTGCGAGCTAGTGCCAGCTTTGGTGTTGCCCTGTTTCTTCCTGAGACTGGACCACCTCTGCGCATTTTCATTGCATTCAATAGTTCAATAATGTGAATTCTATTTTTACACAAATGGAATGCAAGAAATTGATAGAATACACAAGAATACCTCATCAATATCCACAAATACCAAACAAGTTCCATACCCCAGTATCACAAAATATGTACAGACATCTCATTAGGTTTAGAACTTAAGAAATAATAGTATCAATTAATGCAGAAAAATTGTGAACAGTTCACTGAAATCAATGCTTAATAAATTGCAGATAAACCCAAACAACCAGAAACCAGTGGAGATATATGCACCCAGAATACAAAACAAGCCTTATTAGTTATCACTTATCACTACCAATGTAGTTGGATTACAAGATTCATAAAACATAACAAGAAAAAGTTGGAAAAACCTGAGATAGTTCAGGTGCTCTTCTGTCATTATCAAAATCGCATCTGGCAATATTTGCCCAACTCTTTTCCCCGTGTTTTTGAACAGAAGCAGTGAGTTTCATGTCCTCTTCCAAAGACCAATTTCTCCGTCTTCTTCTGTTAGGCAAGTTCACTTCTGATACCTCATTAATAGGCCTTTTTTCTCCACTTACGCCTGAATACAATGATAGTTTTTGCACAGAAACAGGGATGCAAATATTTGTCCCCTGTGTTATGTTCGGAAGAAGTGAGCCATCTGCAGAAACAGCCTTGCTGCTAGGTATATTAATAGTCAACGGTGCCTCAATAGTTGAGTTGTTTTGGAGATTGGGATTATTTGGATAACCACCAATTAAAACCTGCCAAAAAGGAGTTTACTTATTACTACGAAAACAGTAAAACAACATTCTAGATGATATATTGAAATGTATGAGTTTAATATTCATCATATGTATCAAATTGAAAACCGCTAACGCAAATAATAGCTAAATACACTTCACTGAGGGCAACTTTTGTAATCAATCTGTACATCAGCATTTGAACCAGGTATGGATATAATATTGATTCCTAAACCACAAAAGGTCAATCTAATGATGAACAGAAATTAGAAATAGAAACTGAAAACCGCTAAAGCATTGTAATGCAAGTATAGTTTTGATCCTTGGCCCTCTGAAAAGCACTTATGACTTCCATTGAGTGTAGTATCAGTGAGAAAAACATCAACCGATGAATGCAAAGGCTAGAGATCGCTCTAGTCCAAGGCTATAGAGACAAACTTGTATTGGAATGTCGCAAGGATTACATGGATAGAGGGCATACAACATCTAGCGATTCAGTGTCAAAATATAGTAAGTTTAGTAACTACAGCAAGTATTGCATTTAATAATTGATGGTGTAAACTAAAATATAATGAACCTTCATCGGTTATTTTAAAGATCTCCTAACCAATTAAATAGCAAACTAGTGACCAAAGAATCCATCATGAATAGCTATAATTTATCACGCAAAACACATATAAAACTAAACTGTAAATGTGTCTTCCCGATTGTAGAAACTTCATAATGATTGGTCAGCTATGTTTAATGCTATATATTCTTTCAAACCACCAAGATAACAAACATTTATTTTCTCTCCTCAGTTGTATTGACGTACTTTAACACATGCTGCAGCTTCAGCTGAAGCTTCACGTCCGACAACAGCAGGGAAAGCTTCCACCTCATGCTCTAAATCACTGTCGTCATCCTACAATCACAAGATACAAAAGTTCCAGTAAGAACTGCTACTGATAAGATGTATTAGCAGAGTAAGAGTACATTGCATTCAGTTTTAAATTTCTTCTAAGCGGAGCTAATATAGTGTATTTTGTGTCTAGTCGAGGCTGCATCCTATCCACATCTCCGAATGTCCCTCTTTTCATCCTTATCACAAAAGTATTGATTTTGATTCAGCAAAAAAAAAAAAAAAAGCAATGAGAAAAACAAAAACAAAAAAAAGTAGCAAAACTCGTTCAGACAAATATACACTCACCCAGTAGCAATTATTGCTACCGATGAAAGAGGCTTAAAACGCAGAAGATCCAAATGCTCCAATAACGGCAAGAAATTGCAGATAATTCACAAATAGCATAAACAAAAAAAAAATGGAAAAAAATTTACTGACAATAGGCTCTGCGTCTTCGTCAAGCTGATCAATTAGGGCTTCGCCATAAGCGATGTGCCGCCACAGCATGTGGTACTCTCGTGCGCCTGAGATTCCAGTGGCGGAATTCTTCACCACCTCGCGCCAATCAATCTTCTCTCCGGCCGCTTGCTCCACCTCTTGCAGCAAACCGAGCACCGTACTCATGGAGTACCTAATCGGATACACCCGAAATAAAATACCGAAATAATACTCAGAACTGACGATTAGAAAACAAATTCAAGAATCTGCGAAACAAACGGTACCTCTGCAGAAGGGCGGACATGTCCCCTTCGCTGATAGTGCCCTTCTTCCCCTTCTTCGATTTGTCAACCATTGAAGGGTCAGACTGTTATTGCTTTCCTCAATCGGAGTGGTATAAAATCTCGGAAATAGAAACTAGAGATTTTAGAGAGAGAGACGTGGAAGATTTTAGAGAGAGAGAGAGATTTTATGTGTAGTATTGTTTTATATTTATATTATACTCCCGTCTTGTCGTCCCATCCAACTTGTCCTATTTTCTAAAAAGAAAAATAAATACTATACAAAATCTCATTTTTTCTTTGTAGAATCTACATTTCTACACACAATCACTTACTCATTTACACACAACCACCTACTTATCTTAATCTCTGTGTCAAAAAAAAATAAAATAAGTCGAATAGAACGGAAGAAATATTAAAAAGTATAATTAACTAAACCGTCTTTTTCATAACGTCTTACAATATTGATACTAATCGGGTCCGTGGCTACTTCAAAATACGTATCTAAATTATTTTTGCCTGTAATTGCCACTATTTCTTTGTTCTTTTCCCCTTCTAATTTCAAAATTAAAATATCGTGAAAGTTATACATTTAAATCCATTAAAGTCTTTCTAAATGTTTATTTTACATATAATTAAACTAGTATACAAAAAGTAGGAGATTGTAAGAACATCTCCAATCCACCACAAAATGGTGTTTGTAATAGGAAATTGAATCAAAATCGAGTTGGAAATTCAACTGCAAAATGTATATATGCTCTTTTCTCTCACCCTCTACCGCAAAAATGAGGGGACATTGTTCATAAGTGCAAATCATCGTTTGATTTTCGAATTATCTACCTAAAATTATCTTTTGGGCCGTAGGTACAAACACAAAGTTAGAATTCTAACTCTTCTAGAATGGTATTTTACTAATGGCCCGCCCCCCGGAAGGAAGCCTTCTTCTCATTTCCATTCCTAAGCTGCGAAGGAAAGGCTCAAACCCAATGTCAATGAATAAACAAGCTTCATAGGATTTTTCTGTTCAAGTGCAGGTAGTCCGCATCTTAACAGACATGTGTATTTTACCGCGCCTCTCTTCGAGACAGTGCCCAAATCATTACGCCATTCGTGCTGGTCGAAACTTACTCGATAAGGAACTTCGCTACCTTAGGACCGTTATAGTTACGACGCTGTTCATTGGGGCTCCGATCGCCACACATAATGGCCTCGATGGGAATTGAACCTATAACATTTAGCCACAAACCTAGCATCTCAATGGCTATGCCATTCCATATTGAGTTTCTGTAATTTCTCTGGGGCTACTCAACGTACATTAAAGTCCAACTAATTTCTTAATTGTTGTATTATTCTCTTATATCAATTTTCCTATAACAAAATTCAAATTTATCCAAACCTTATATTTCCTACACAAAATACTCAATTTTACTTACACTACCATAACTTTATGAAAAAGTTGATTGACACCAATCATTTTCAGGTGTTTTCCGGAATTCGAGACGAATTCAGTCAAGAAACAAACAAAAATAACACACAAGTGTATATATAGTAATTAATCTCGCTCGTAAATAATAAATTATGCTCGTGTCCCGCTTGGCAACCGTAAGAAACACAAACTCCGCTCGAGCTTAAATCTCGCTCTGCGCTTCCCGCTCGTGTCCCGCTCCGTCCTGCTCGGCAACGGTAAACCATACTCAAATCCCGCTCGGCTTTGTCCGTTTCTAGTAAAATTCCGCTCAACGAGAGGGAATTCACGAGCGGAACCGAGTGGGATTTGAACAAGTCTGGAATTTAATATCTAGATCTGTCACTTTCTCTCATCTTTATGCCCAATTTCTTTCATCCGTCGCTGAAATCCCGCTCAAGACCGCTTGAACCGCAAGTTTGGAGTAGATTTCGATACCAAAACATGAGAATGGCCAACCAAGTTAGTCCCGCTCGCATGTTGATGTGTCATGAGATTCAAGCAGACGGAGATGATTCAGTTATATGGTTTTCTAACGACTATCCGATTTTCTTATTTTGATTATACCATTGTCATGGGTTTAATGTTTGGATCCTGTAATTTTGATCCGCATGATCAGCATGATCCCCGTTCCTCGACTATTTACACCATGTTAAATGGTTGTATCGAGAGTGGATATTTGGAGTTGGACGAGTTGGGATTTTTGAAGGTGGCTAATGTTCTATCCTTATTTTTCTTTGTCCTCGATTACAGAGACACGAGAGTGGTGGATACGTGGATTTGAGTATTAGTGGACGATCTACGGGCATTTTACCAATTCCCATGGGGTTCCTACACTTATGGTGCTTTGAAGTACTATTGTAGTTTTGTTCCGAGAACGCCAGAATAAATTTCAAAAAAAATCATTTCTATAGATCCATTTGGGCACTACAGGTGTATAATATAATTTTTTAATTTAATGATTTTAATTATTGATATATCTCATGTACTAATTGATATTGATTTTCATTCATTGTAGATTTGGTCTTACGAGACTATTCAAGATTTAAGAGTGATATCTGCAGAAAGATTGTCTACAACTGGATTGCCTCCTTGTTAGAATTGATTCTTCGGTGGAGGCCAACTGCCAGACTTACCAATTTCTGGCATCGTCAGGGAAAAATATTTAATTTAGTGTTGATTTATAATTTTTTATTAAGTTTAATATATGGAGTATATTATATATGAAGGAAATTAGAGGGGAAGAACGATATACCTTCCTCCTACTTATGTTGTTGCAGCTCTGATTGTTGCTCGTGTGTCAAATCTTCTGATCTGTGTCCCGACCTTTTTCTCCCTCTGGGTGGTCAGAGAACTGGAGAAAATTAAGATTACTGTCTCCCTATCTCTCACGCCGTGCATGTATGTGTAATTATGTGTGTGTATCTGTTTATGAACAGAATACTAATATATATAGGCTTCAAAAGCCAATATAATATTAATATTTGTAGCTCATTAATTTAATTATATTCCTAATGGATTTCCAAATAATTAGCCCATAATATAATTAATTAATCTATTGGGCTACTAATATTTATCAATTAATTATCCCGACCAATTAATTCCAGATAAATAACATTATTAAATAATGTAAAATTACATTAATCTATTAATAATGATTTCTAAGAGATAATAAATAACTAGACAACTAATTGGGTCATATTAGGGATCTAATACAAGAAATAAAGCAGTGCCTCAAATTAATTAATTATCTATGTTCTGCCCAGAGCAAAATTAATTAATAAACACAGATTCATTCCACTAGAGAATCCGTACTAGCTTATCCCTTTATCCCAAATTGAGCAAGGGTTTGTATTTTAGACTTAATCGATCTCTGTATTTAAGATAGAAATATCCGTTAATTAATTAAGCTCACTGACAGCTTAAATTAATTAACATCTTATTATATTCCTGAGTAATACCACTCGACCTTATTAACACACCTGAACTTAATCAACCGGACGGGTTTAGTGCGCTAATCCTTTCGAGTTCCTCAGGGGATATTATCAACCCAGTTTACTAGGATACGATTGCAAGATACAGACAACCAGCCTGAGCCACAAATGACTACTAGCACCCAAGATAAGTAGATCCGATTGCGATGACGTTCACCATAGTAGGTCAAAGTGATAGATAGTCAAATGCACTTAGCTGAAGTCTTACCAAGCTTAAGACCAGCTAAGTAGGGGTGAAACCGGATCGGATAATATCCGCCCGATCCGGAGCCGTATCCGATCGGATACAAATTCGGGGAGCAATTCTAGTATCCGATCGAATATGGATTCAAATCCGGATATCTTGAATCGGATACGGATTCGAATTCGGATTTCACATTATCCGCCCGTATCCGATTTTTCCCGGATTATGAAATTGGATATTCGGAATATTTAATAATTAATTTTTTAATATAATAATAAATTAATATTAAGAAATATATAAAAAAAACTTACCACCTACCGTTTCGGATATTTCCCCTTCCCCAGCCCCAACTCTCGTCTCTCCCCCTCGGACGGTCGGACCTCCTCTCCCTCAAAACTCACCGCCGTCCGCCGGCGTCCCACCATCCGCCGGCGTCCCACCTCTCGCCGCCGCGACGTGCTGACGCCACTACCACCTCTCCCCCGCCGCGTCGCTCAACTCTCGCGAACCGCTCTCGCCACGCCACTACCACCTAACCAAAGGTACCGTTTAAGTGGGTGTGCTTGGCTGCTTGCTGATCTGAGCTTTGCACCACTACCACCTAATACCGTTTCGAAATGGTGCTTGGCTGCTTTTTGAAATGGGTGTGCTTGGCTGCTTTTTGAAGTGGGTGTGCTTGGTGCTTTTCGAAATAACGTTTAAGTGGGGGTGTGCTTGGTGCTTTCTGAAATGCTTATTGCTTAACATGCTTAATTGGGTGCTTAATTGGTCATTTCATACAGTATAATATGGATGGAGAATCTTCGTTCTTGCACGATCTTCATACAGTATAATTCGGATTTTTTTCGTACTTTCTTTATCTGAAAAAATATGTTATTTATAATGGATAGTATATTAACTATAATTTGCATTAAAACTTCTATTAAATATTGTATACGTGATTTTTTCATGTGTTGCAATCACAAATAGATGATTATTTATGAATCATACTATCCGATTATTGTTATTCGAATTCGATCCGAATCCGTCATATATTCGTCCTGTATTCGTATCTCAAATATTCCGAATCCGTATTCGTATCTGGCCTTCCCGTATTCGACTCCGAATCCAAGAAAAAAATATGGGATCAAATATGGGAAGAGCACTATCCGTCCGTATTCGATCCGTTTTCACCCCTACAGCTAAGTCACCGAGATCTTGGTTCTCCACGAAGGTCAGTTAAGAGAACACATCTCACTGTGATCCAACAATACACCACCTTAAGTGTACCAGTAAAGACAAGCAGCTAAGACAAACCACTTCTTATCTAAACTGCAGCTTAAACCAACAACTTATCCTTAAGTTGTCTCAGCTGTGATAATTGTTTATATCTTGTCAGTTCAACCAATTTGTGTTGTCATCTGTGATACCCGACACACTACACATATCTAACTTTTATACAAGATAAATGATAACATGTGCAAATATATATATTTATCATATAGGAGAATAAAATAGTGGTAAGGACAAAAATACATTGTATACAAGCATCAAAAAACTGCTTCCAGTATACAAAATCTCAACAATATAATATTTTCAATACAAAATCCCAACAACATTAATTTAGTGTTGTTTAATAATATTTTTATTTAATGTATTTGCAGCATGTTGTCCGAGATGGTCTCACACCATTCGATATAGAGACACAAACTCCTTATTGGAATAACATCACTAGAGACGATTGATTTCACGTGTCCAACATTCCGGTTGAAAATCCGTTACAGCCCATGATCATAGGGGACCATGGGGAATGAGAGCTATACCGATTCAGACAGTAGACACAACGTCCCTCCAGTTCCAGAGGAACTGGACAGAGGCAACGCCGTTCCACAAAAGGTGGTAAGCGGGTCCGAACAGAGGCGAGACCGAGGGAGCCGGGTCACCAGCAGTTCTTGATCGTGGAAGATGTCCGGACAGTTGTGAGGGAAGAACACCGGACCTTACGGCAGGAAATAGTTCATGATGTTAAAACCTATTTCGGTTGGTGTTTAGTCGATCTAGGAGCCGAGGCTTGGCTTTTGCGTCCTCTCACGCGGACAATAGCCGTCAAAACTGTATACCACACGGCCTTGTGAGGAGTGAATTGGTGTCGATGGGGCACCATCGTGAGCGGGATGTTTGTGAGGAGATAGGGAATAACTGTCCCCGGGCTGAGGACAGAGCCTACTCGGTGTACCACCCCGAGATTATGGAGATGGGGGATAACACCCCCCGGACTGAGGATAGAGCTGACTCGGTGTACCGCCCCGAGATTATGGAGATGGACGAGTTGGATAATGAAGAGGAGCAGCCTGTCATTCCACCGACCTAGGGTCGACATAACGTCAACGAGTGTGGCTGTTATGCTCCGGAGTCGGTTTGGAGCATGTTTGACTATTATGACCCTATTTACGAAGATTGTTCGCCTCGTCGAAGCTAGTCATACGGTGCATAACCCATGCACCCACTTCCTTTCGACGGTGGAAATTGACATTGGTATTATGCTCCCGATCAGGAGCATCCTTCAGCAAACCGCGTCGAGGTTGGTGCATCGTCTGTCAATCCGGTACGGATCGAGCCCACCCTGTCTAGTGACCACAATTTGCTCAATATATTTTCCGATGATTCAATTTATCAGGTACCGTATAATTTAAATATTTAATTTATTTTTTTAATTATAGCTTCCTTTTCTAATTTTGTTCATTTAATTTTTAGGCATTGACGACTCCACGTGTCAACCCGATCGGAGCCCCAATGATGAGCGCCCCCATAGTCGTTGAAAATTATCGTCAGCACCGGGCGTCTGGACTATGGTGTTTCACCTATGCTGCGAACTATGCTATCTCCCAGACACTTTTCGACGAGCTCGAGGATCCTCGTAAGGAGTTGGAGCAGGGGACCATAGATTTATACATGAGAGCGTTGAGGAGGATGAACAATCTCGGGGGTATCGATGTGTTGGCTACGCCCCACTATCATCAGACCGTGATAGTCGATTTGACATTCTTTGTAAGTAATAATATTTTTTTACATTTATTTATTTAAATAATTACTGATACTTTTTTCCATTTATTTAACAGAACGTGATCTGCCAAAATTTGAAGAAATACATTCTGGAGCCGGATCATGACATTTACGACGTGGATTTCAATAATCGGCATTTTTGGACACCGAACGAGAACCTCTTGCAGTATATTATAGGTGCAAACTTGACCGCCGATGCGCAAAAGTGGTATAATGCCAAATTCATAAGTATTTATATTAATTTTGCTTAGTGGTTTATTTATATATTACAAATTATTCATATTAAGTATTTTGATTATTTCTGAAGTTGTTACTGTCGTGTCTCTGCTTCAATCACTGGGTCACTGTTCGGATTGACCTTTGTCATTGGAGAATTGAGGTTTATGATTCTCTTGACCACAAAGGCGATGATATTACCCGACGGCGTAGGATAAGGCAGTTGAGACCTCTGGTGAAGTTGATAGGTCCTTATCTGCAGTACGGCTCCTATTGGGACCATAATGAAATCGGGTACCGGGATCCTGAAGATCGGTCGCCCACTGTGCAGATTATGCCCCCCGAAAAACAATTGGTTCAGCACGACTAGTGGAGCCGTGAACCGATGACGTGCATGGTAGTGGAGTGATTCATTGCCACTTATCTGACGGTCGAGTGGGGCAGCAACCTCCGCAATATAGCCAGTTATCGTCGATTGATGGCTCAGAGGATCTTCGAGATGTGCTACACACGACCGGGTTTATGATAATTTCGTGATTTATATTTGATTGGTATATTTTATTTGGATTTATGACTTTTGATTTTGTTTTACGGTATTTCGAGTTTCTGATTTATTGGTACTTATATTTATATTTTTTTTATACTGTCTAGCAAGACTACTTAAAAAAAATTAATTACAAATTAACATAATTACAAAATAACATTAATTCAAAATTCTACATTGCAATAAATTTCGAGAGCAATTACGTAATATTAAAATACGAAATCATAGATTACTTTGACAATTACAAATGGAAGAGCAATTACGTCATATTAAAATGCTTCCGACTGCGTGAGTCGGGCACATCCTTGCCCAGACACTTCCTTCTGGTATGACCAACCAAACCACATATGCTACATTTTTTCGGACTGCGTGTTATCCCACTAGATGAACCTGCTTCGGCACCTGAGGGTCGTCTATTATTCTTCGGTCTTCCTGTCTGCCGTATAATTAATGGTGGCAACACAATCATTAAGGCCACATCTGACGGCACCCATCAATTACGCATGGGGGGTACCGGATACAGTGTTCCGACATATATCATCTTTCAATTTTCTATCTTGTATGCGTCCGAGATGAAGTCTAGTAAATTTAGTCCAGCAGCCCTACAGATAAAAAACTTGTTAATACACTGCATACACAACAACCCTATAGACGAAAAATCTGTTATACCTGATACCAACACAAGCATGCGAACACGGGATCTCATCGAGTTGCCACTCATGACATTCACAAGCGCTTCTACTGATTTGAACACTCCATTGATACATTTCATCGTGAACCTTTAATTTATCTCTGTTAACGGACACAATAGTGAAGCGATGTGAACGGTCCTCTGGCGGAGCTAACTTTACCTCTACAGCAATTGCGAGCACATTATCTCGTGCCATGACTTTTGCTCGACGTTGGTCACACCACTGTTCCACCATGTGACCTATTGCCTCGATCATAGAGCATATCGGCAGACGTCGTGCTATGAGCAGCCGCGAGTTGATGGATTCAGCTATGTTTGAGGTCAGCTGACTGTACCGACGAATAGGAGACTTCGATCTAGCCCACTTTTCCGGTCCGACATCCATTAACTTCTCGTATGCCTCAGGATAGGCTTGACGAATCCCTTCCATCGCATGATCAAAAATCATACATCGTATATGCATAGGCAACATCATGATACATCTTGATTAGCATCTTACCATATCGTTTAATCTTATTCTGAAGATGATAGTAACAAGTGTCATGACCTGCTTCCGGATAAACAGCCTCTACCACATTAGCTATGCTCCGGTGTTGATCGGACATGATCATTAAATGGCTTGGCATCCTAAATGCTACTCACAGTCGGGACATGAACCACGTCAAAGAGTAATCGTTCTCAATTGGACCCACACCAAAGGCTAGTGGAAATATGTAGTCGTTGCCATCTATCGTAGCAGCCACAACTAACACTCCTTTATTCCTTCCTTTCAAGTGAGTCGTGTCGACCACAATCAGATCTCGGAGGTTAAATGCCTACGGGCCACGAGAAGTATTAAAAACAATGAATAATTGTTGGAAAAGACCTTCTGAATCGACTTCGAAATCAGTCATTGTACCTGGATTCTTTGTTTTCAGTACGTAGAGGTAACGAGGAGCATCTTGAACGAATTTGAGTGTCCACCATAAATCATTGTCACATCATAATTGCGTTCTCGTAGAGCTACACTGTAGCTTGCTTGAAAGCCTAATTCCCCCTAGATAGCTGGCATAATTTCTTTCGGTTTTAGGACAAATTTTTTACGGTGCATTTGCCGAGCAACATAAGCAGCGAGCGCCTTTGCATGCACCTACCTTGGACCAGTCTGCGAAAAATCCCGATTACATGTGTGTTCAGCATGCAAGCAGTTTACAATCCACAACACATCCCTGTGAAATGATGCATGTAGAAAAAATGGACAATCGCGACTCCGTCTGCATTTATACTCAACCCGACCAAGGTCAGAACAAGCCACCTTAAAATCGAGACCTTGTTCCATGTGCCGAAGTGCAACAGCTGCAAATAAATGCTCCTTTCTCCTAAAATGTCTCCCCTTCACGGAGTGGATAGTCCACAACGTGATCCAAATCTCGAACTATAGGTGAGTCAGATGCATCGAGAGGAACAAGTGGAAGTAAACCACATCACTTTCTTCTTCGCCGCCACCTTATATTGTTTCGTCGCTTGGAGGGTCACGGTTGTCCGGCATGAGCATAGATATCAATTGATTCATATCACCTTTTCGTCGGATCCATGCCGCGAAGTCGCCAAACGTACATTCATTTAGTGCACCAGACACCTCATCGTATTCTTCGTCGGATGAACTATCCAATTATTTTCTTCGTCACTGTCGGACACAACATGAGTATCCTCTACACGAACAAAGGTTTCCTGTTCGCGAACATTCTCAGCTCAATTGCTACCACCTGCTTGCTCTTGAAAATTGAACCTTGAACCGAATTGTTCAACAACATCGGGTGCACGATAAGATTGAACATTGGAGTGCCCAAGAAATAAAGTCAGCTCGATTTGTGTACTATAAAGACGAACTAGGTCCATATCGGTCGCGAGAATGGACCTAAGCGTAATACCATGACGAGAAACGTATGTGTAATAAATTTCATAATTTGACGAAAGTGAAAAAGGATTAAGATTGTATTGAATTAATTGTCGTAAAATCGGGACACAAACACTGTTCCCAAGAATGCAGACAACTCTAACTTCACCGCGAAAATATTAGGACAAATTGTTAAATTGTCCGTTAAATTGAACAATAATATTATACCAACTTTCAATTTTTTTTATATGATTGAAAATGAAATGAAAGAGGATGGAGTGTGTTCGATTTTGGACTTCAGTCACGGGTATTAATAGAGAAAATTTCATGATAGGTCGATTTTCACCGTATAATTTGCTAATAAAGTGGAGCGGGACTAGGAATGGACTGACAGGGACTAGTAATGGAATGAAGGGGACCTGACAAGGCCGAGCGAGACTCTGTGAGCGGGATTCTGCTCCCCTACTAAGTCAAAAAAGTCGAGCGGGACTTGGCAGGCCGAGCGGGATTTCCCGAGCGAGATTCTGCTACCTGCCAAGTCAAAAAGTCGAGCGGGACTTGGTAGGCCGAGCGGGATTTCCAGAGTGGGATTCTGCTCCCTGCCAAGTCAAAAAGTCGAGCGGAACTTAGCAGGCTGAGCGGGACGTTACGAGCGGGATTCTACACTTGTAGTAGTGAAGAGAGCGGGATTTGGCCGCATGAGCGGGATTCTGTGTTATGCTTCAGATACCCGATTCCAATCAGTTACGCACGGAACGAAGCAAAATAATGAACTTAAAAGGTGACAAGTCTGAAAAGTTGAGATTTTTAAGTCAAAGTAGATATTTTGTGTAGCAAACGTAAGGATTGGGTAAATTTGACTTTTGTAATAAGGATTTGAGCATTTAAGAAATTACCCCTTCTTAATTTCTATAACCACATCGTTTTTTAGTGGATAATTTAATGCTTTTAATATAGTATGTGTTAATCAGCACATCATATAAGTTTTTATAATGTCAATAGCTTAATTTTTAATAGTTTGAGTTTATTTAGTTAATAATTGATTTTATTTATTAAAACACAATAGTGTCGAGTGTTATTTAGTTAGTTGGTGTAGATTTATATTAATAACAATAATTGTTACATTAATTACATTTCTCTCTTTTTTGTCATGAATATCATAATTTCTCCTGTGTATAAATTGACCTAATAAAGTTTCATGATTATTGTAGATTATTTAATGGATTAATTAGAACTAAATTAAGCAAAAATAAATAACCATTTTAAACCAATAATTAAATTATTGATTGAAATATAGTGAGTCTAGCGTGTCATATTGAGAAATATACAAGCATTATAATTTTTTTTTAAATTGAATTTAAAATTGTGGATTGGAGTGAGATTACAATTTTACAATGGTTTACTATAAAATAGGGTTGAATGATGA
Organism: Lavandula angustifolia; assembly: GCA_028984105.1. Taxonomy (NCBI): domain Eukaryota; kingdom Viridiplantae; phylum Streptophyta; class Magnoliopsida; order Lamiales; family Lamiaceae; genus Lavandula; species Lavandula angustifolia. The sequence goes on from CM054807.1 coordinate 29,028,642, forward strand.
TGACTTTTAATATCATCTACTCGATTTTTACTTTTATACAATGGCCGTGTTTTTATGGCAAAAATATAATTTTACATATGTTGGTCCGAGTCAAACGTTCAGGTGTAGGGGGGAAGGGGTGAGGGGGGTGAATACACCTGAAAACCTTTTTCAAACTCAAACGCGAATAGTCTGATAGACGGAAGATGTCTACTGAATGAATTCAGCAGATCAAGCAAGTTGTTCTTGATCATGTGGACAGAGTGACTGAAGATGCTGAGCTCTGCTAGCTGACTTATTATTAGAGTTCAGTAGCGTTCAACAGCGTTCAATAGTGTGCGGAAGTGTAGGCCCGATTAAGTTTGTTTGAAAACGTTTGTTTATCAAAATAATTTCAATAGATTAGTGCGATGTTTTAAGCTTTACTGGAAATGTTATTGTATGATTTGTAAATATATTTTCAGTTATGAACAGTTAATCAATGCAACAGTTAATGACTCAACAATTTTTAAAGTGGTTTAGATACGCTAGATCCTATGTCCACTGTCATGAACAAGGCAAGAAACTATTTTATTATACTGAGTAAGTCTCATTTAGTTTGTGCACTTGCAATTATGAACAAGGCAGTACAAACTGTAACTTGTGATTATACTGAGCAAGTCTCAGTTTACAAGGTCAAATAGATTGTTTGAATGTATCTCCAACTATGAAGGAGTTCTTAATACTAAGAACATTTCAATAAATAAACTCATTCGATGATTTTACAATGAGCTTAGGTTAGAGGGTGGGAACAAGAAATGCTTCTAGAGCGAAGAGCAATGAGGAATAATCTCTCTGGGTTCGTGTTCTTCACTTGAATATTCGTTTATGAATTCTAGAGCTTGAGTTCTTTGAAAGCCTGGGTTACGTCGATAGGTCGCTTGTATGTTCGTGTAGTGCGACTTGTGCGAATTCGACCTTCCCTCTATTTATAGACGTGAGTTGTGAATAGATCCGTTGGAGACGAACTGTCCATGTGTCACTCTATGGGTAGCAAACGACTCTTTTTTTAATTTTGTAGAGTCCCCTTTCTTTGCAGGAAAGTGGTTGATTTGCAGCTTTTGTCGGAAATTTTGCCAGCTGGCTATTTGTCATTGGTCGAGGTGTAAATAGTGGTTGAGACTTTTTCATACTTCAAGGTTGATACTGAAACTGACTTATTCTCTGATGTACGACCTCGGACAACTCTACTGAAATTGACTTTGAAGTCCACTGTCAGTTAAAGCAACTGACAGACCGTTGTTGAGTCTGACCGAAGGTTGAGTAGGTTGCTCCTGCTGAGTCCAACACTACTGAGGGCCAAACTCTAAGTTCAGTAAACTACTCCTGCTGAGTCCAGTTCTACTGACTCTTGAACACCTTTTAGTATGTTGCTCCTGCTGAGTCCAACCATACTGAATCTTCACTCCATGTCACTGCGGCAGATGGTCTACTGAGAGACAGCAGACGAAACTTCTGAGCCAGACCATGCTGAAGGCAAGTCTACTGAGTCTGAAACACTCAAAAGACAAAAGTGTTTATTTTTACAACTGAATGGTTCATCAATTAGAATATAATTTTGGGATCAGTCAAATCAACTATTGAATCATCTCCCGACAACATATTTAATCAAATATCAATAAGATCCAATCGTAATGTCATATGAACACATATTTAATCTACAAAATTAATAAATAAATAAAAAAAGAAGAGAGAGAAGGATTATATAAGAAGATTTCTAAGACTCGAAAATTTTATTCATTAAAAACTAATGATTATAACTTTGCGTTCCTATTATATTCGTACCAAAAAAAAAATTATACAAAATCAAGAAATTTCCATTCTATTATTCCACTCCATAGGGAAAAAAATAGTATTACATCAGTGACTCAGTGTTGCGCAACTACTACAACTACAAGTACAGAATTCGTCATATTCTTTGTTCTTTCCTAACAAAGAATCAATCAAGCCCTTAAAACTTGTCAGGAAGCTTGTCTTAAAATAATAGCACATGAATATTAAAGTGAACAGAGAGAGGTGATGAATGAATAGATTTGAGATTAAAATTTCCCTGAACAGATCCCATATAGCAGCTACAAGAAAACCAAGTCATCATAAAACTAAGGCTACTGCCGTTTGACTGCAGATGCTCATCGACTCTGGGCGGCCAATATATACAGAAAAGCTCCAACCGTTGTGAACCGGGTTATGCACTGATCTTCGGAGAAGTTTTATACTGATCCACAACGACATTGTTGAACTTCCCACTCAGACGCCTCCCCTTGAAACTGCTCCCATTTTTCAAGGTCCTTGGATGAAACAGAGCATCCAACATCTTCTCTATGGACTGCGCCGTATATCTTGTATATTTGCTCGCACTCTGGTCTTGCTCCACCAACGGCCTGTAATTCTGCACGTAGCTGCGGTAAACTGGCACAATGGTTTGGAATATAACCTGGCGTGTCTTCTCCCTCAGATCTTTGTCTGCAATCACCCAGTTCGCCTGCTTCTTGTACATCTCATCAAAAGCTTCGTTGAACGATTTCAACCTCTGTTTCACCAGATTACGAGCAGTTGCACGCCCACCGGAGAACAAGATCAGACCTTCCCTGCTTAAGAGAGCAGGGAGTTTGCCCCAGCTCTCGTGCAAGTACAAGGTGGAATACTGCCACATACGCTGCTCGTGCTCCCTCAACCATGAATCCCCAAGAAGACCACCCAGTTTCGTGTCTTTCAGATACTTGTACATATGCCAGTGATTGTTCATCAGGAACAGATATGATGAAACTGCATCTTCATAAGCCTTGGACCATGTTTCTAAGTTCTGCTCAATGGCTTTAACTAAGTTGAAAAGCTCGTTGATAAGGATTCTCTCTTGGAACTTTTCGTGCTTCCAACTTCTTTCGATGACTAGAGCTTGTGTGAGGATTGGTTTATAATCATCTCCAAGAAGCTTATTGCAGTAATCAGTTATGAAAGTTACCACTCTAGGGATACTGCAATCTAGAGGGGGTGGGGTCTGTCTTTGTAGTTCTACCTGCACCAGAAGCTCCCAGAAAATCTCACAAGCACCTTCAATCAGTCTCTTGATTAGATCCCTAGTCAGATTCTGAATCTCAGCACAAGGAGCTCCTCCAAAAAGTTTGTTGAAATCCAATCTGAGCTTACTTAAGGAGTCAAAGATGTCCAAAAGTTTCAATAGCTTGATTGGATCCTTCTTACTTTCTGTAACAGTTTTGCCAAACTGCAAGAAAGCGAGAAATCCGGCCTGAGCAGCTATTCTAGCAAAACAGCTCTTCCAAACATCCAAACCCATCCTTTCAAACACGTCGTTACATAGTTTATACTCGGCTTCAAAGAGGTGCTTCACGGCAAACTCTAGATGCTTGCCCCACTGAGATATGCAGACCTCAATGCTCGCCACATCATTAAATTCCGAGACTGATATCTCAAGATAATCCAAGTTAAGGGCTTGCAAACTAGCCCTGACATTTGAACTCCGAACCTCAATATAGATAGAGACACAGTTTTCAAGTCTACCATTAGTGATCAATCTCCCTAATATAGCCTGTAACTTCTGAATAACAGCCACTGGCAAAGGTGATGGAGCTATGCAGGCTTGTTCACCGGGTAAAATTTGGGAGGACATTGGCAAAGGAATACTATTTTCTGTCAGAAGCCGTCTAAACTCATTCTCCAATCTGTTCAATGCAACTTCATATAGCCCCCCGTCAAGGCGACCATTTTCTTCACCTGCCTCTAGTTCCTGAAGACTGTTCAGCGCCTTCTTCAAACCAGAAATATACCAATCATCTGCCACCTTATGATCCTCCAAATACTCCACTATATCACCCAACCATTGAATTGCCATTCCGCAATGCTCTCCCAAGAACCTCACCGCCTCTTCAAGGCGTTTAAGCACGCCAAGATACCCCAGAAGATCGTGTTGCGGATCGGATAATGATTTCTCCAGCCCATGAATGGCATCAAAAACCTTAAGAACTGCAGCTGCTGGGACCACAGCTCTATTAATGTGACCACCAACAGTACTAAGGGCATCCCTTTGAGCCCGTATTGGCCGAATTGCCACTTCCAAGGACGGTAATCTTTGATTAATCTCATTTAATCTAGGTCCAGCTTTGTCTAAAGATAAACCCAAAGCTTTGGACTTATCCATATTGGCTTTCAACAACTTTCTAGCAGATATGAGATTTTCGATCCCTTTATCCATAATCACCAACAATTAGTTCCCACAAAAACTAGAAGACAGCAACACCCTACTAGTATTTGTAAGTACACTTTCCCTCTAATTATCCGCTTCTACACCAAGAATTAAACAAATAAAAGAATAACTAATCAGGGTTTTGGTAGAACTCGACTATCATTTTCCTCTTCACCAATCTTAACCCAAAAAGTTACAAATTGAAGAACTAATCACCCGCCACCTGAACCAGCAAAAACCCTTAAAATTCCTTCCAGAAAACAAAACAGAGAGAAATATTAAATCTAAATGCCACTCAGATTTTGTTAGTTTGATGTGTTTTAATAAAAGGATAGAAAAACAGAGATAGATCGATTGACTCACTGAGAATTCGATAGAAAAAGAGAAGTCAGTCAACCTCCGTCCTCGTACAGATGGAACCTAACGCTGCAAGAACGGAAGCGTTTTGAGGGAGAGAGAACCCTAAATCGGGAAACGGAAAAGAAGAGGGTTTTGGGCAAATTGTTTCTCAAAACCAACGGATCGTGCAAGTGTGCTTGACAGTATATTGCCTGCCTTTTCGTCTTTATTTTATATATTCATCTTTTTTATCTTTGCCTTTTTTGTCTGTCTGCGTCGCTTTTATTGTCCCACTTTTGTAGTCATTTATAATGTCGAATCTTTGAGAATCAAAATATCATAATTGAGGAAATAGTTAATTACAAATTAATTGCTCTTCTTTAATTTGGTACTCTTGGCCTATCCACGTGCGTCCCATCAATTTCATGAATTGTGAATTGTCATCCATTGAAATAGTTGTGATTTGCGAACTATTATATATTGGAATCTTTTAAAATCTATACTTATTATTCAATTATATTGTTTTATACATTTTCCATCCCTATTTTATACTCCATCCGTCCCGCTAAAAACGTCCCAGTTGACTTCGGCACGGAGATTAAGAAATTTTAATTTAGTGTGTATTTTATGAGTTTTAATTATATAAAGAAAATGACACAGTTTTCGAGGATAGTTGGTGGAAAGAAATGAGAATTATCCAATTTTTTGCAAGGCTAGTAAAAGACAATCGATTTTTATTTTTTATATTTTTTTTATATTGTATTTGAAGAAATAATTTAAAGTTTTCAAAAAGATAAAAATCATAATTTTCTGAGTTCGGAGCGGAACATAATCGAGTGAGAGATAGATTTTTGAAGAGAGAGAATATAAGAATGTGGGGGTTGAGTAGTGAGCTATGTTATTAAAACCGGCCCGGCCCGGCCGGTTGACCCGGTTCAACCGTGACCCGGTGAAAAATCCGGGCCGGGCCAATAAAAAATCGATTTTGGCCTTTGACCCGGTATGACCCGGCAGAACCGACCGGTTGACTCGGTAACCGGTAACCGATTGACCCGGTTGACCCGGTAATATTAATTAAAAAAATTAAATTTAAATTCTAAATCTCTAATTTACTAATTTTATTTATGAAGTTTGGACATGAAAAATACTAGATTAATTTTTGACTTCAAATTATATTAATATTAGGTTTTTTATATTTTTAAGTTATTTATTTTATTTATTTGTATTATTAAAAGATATTTAATATTTATTATGTTACACCGGGTTGACCCACCGGTTCGACCGGCTCGATCGGTTGAACCACTAAAATTAATTTTTTCGGGTCAATGACCGGGCCGGGTTTAATAACATAGGTAGTGAGTAAGGGGGATCCACTTCATTTTATGTTTAAAAGTAATTTTTACTATTTTAGGAAAGAGGACAGAAATAGCGGGACAGCCCGATTAGGCAAGTAGGACAGAAATAGCGGGACAGAGGGAGTATGTTATTTTATACTACTTCTTTTATTCCTATTTTATAAATGTCCATTTGTCTTTTCACACAGATTAAGAAAAAAAATTAATAATATAAAGGTTAGATAATATTTGTATTAGAGTTTGAATAAATTAAAATTAATTATTAAAAAATTAATGACATAATTGTATTTGTTATCATAAAGATTGGATAAGATAGTCTTTTTCTATATTATCATATTAACTAAATCTATTAAAATTAGTGAAACGACACAAAAAAATTGCTAGTAGACATATTAATTTGGAACAAAAAAAAAAAAGTAGATATATATATTTGGGACGGAGGAAGTATATGACACGATTTTGAATTAGTGAGAGTCGAATGAATTCTATACAAGGGTTCGATATTTATAATTTTTGTTTGAGTTTTCAAATTAATAAATTTTGGGGATAGGGATATTAAATTTCAGAGTGGTTAAATTAGTATAATTTTAAGAAATATAGGCTTTTTTTAAGTATTTGGTAGGTGTTTACTGTCATGTGCATACCTATATGACTATATCCACATGTGATTCGATAAGTTGCACTAACTCAAAATTTATACCCTTTACAATGGGGAATGATTATCCGTAGCAGCATTAATTAGACTAACCTTTATCCTTCAATGTCCTAAGTCCTAACATACTAAGACCACCTTTATCGGCGTATAAATCATTAGAGTATTTGCAACAGATGCATTGAAATGCATTAATTAAATGATATAGATAAATGGGTGTTGCGTTGCTGTTAATAGATAAATGGAAAGAGAGAATTTTTTATTTAAGAGATGATAATGTAGAGAGAAAATATCGGTGGGATCTACTCAATAAAGTTGAGGGGATGTTCGATTGAAGAGAGAAGTTGAGGTGAGAGAGAAAAATTACTAAAAATTACTGATAGGAGAGACAACAATTTTCTGCACAAATCTTTATGTATGTTATAATTTGAAGTTTCAATATGCATATCGTTACCAGATGGAATTTATTCAATATAGACTATTTTCATGAAGTATTTTTCTTGTGCGGACGATTAGAAGATGAGACTTTTTAGTGAAAGGCAAGAGAGTGTTATGAAAGATGTCGAATGAGCTTTGGAGGTGTTCCATGTTGGAAAATTATTACATATATATATTATATATATATAAACATGATTTATGGAAATTGTGTTAGCATTTAATGCTATTTTGACTTGGGTAAAATTCAGCCCGTATGATCGCATTTTCAAGTCTTGATACATATCCGATTTATGAATTAAGATATATAGCGTCGATTTGCGTTTCGAACAAATAATTGTAGTATGCTTAATTTCTCAATTCTAATTTTCGGTGAGTGAAAAATAGTGGCTCGAAGTTTGAGGGACAAAACTAAAATGTTACCTAAAGTGGAGAAACGTACCTTATTATGGTTTTGGAGATTTAACACATTAATTAATGTCCCACATTGATTGATGAATAATGATTATAGTGTATTTAATTCTCTACCACTTTGTAGGAGATAACAAAGTGACATGTGGTGGGCTTGTGCCACACATGCTCATGCGTGCGAGCCTTTTCGTCGACCGTCTCACACGCGGCGCGCCGTGCCGCACCGTGCCCGGCCCCGGCTCCGGTCCGTGGACTTGGATCTTGACAATTGGCAATTGGTCCTTTGGGTGGTCCGTGGGCTTCTCCGTTGGGCCTTGGCAATTGAGCTTTGGTGGGCTACTTGTGGGCTGACCCAGCTCGTGGTGTAGTGCTCCTTCTATACCTGAAACTTCTTTTTGGAAGTCTCTGGAATGAGACTGTTAAGAAATCTCCACCTCTCCACTTTCTTCCCACTACTCCACCTGCCTTAATTGACAGTGATAAAGCCTTTCACCTGGGCGGTAGAGCCTATAAGTAGGTTAGTCTGCATTGCATTTAACACACACACTCAAACATTCTCTCTGCATCTTCTTAGCCCTAGTTGTCCAGTTATGTTCTCGCCGGAAGTCCAGTTCGTCGGAGCTCGTTGTTCTGCGGTGCTGCAATATTTTGAGACATTGTCATTTCATCTTTGCGGACGATACTTTAGATTCGAGAGCACTACCTGGGGCGTATTTCGTCTTGCGAATAGACGACATCCTCGACTCGACGACATTCCCTTTTTTGTTCTCTGTTCTATTTTTGTTTTTCCGACTTACCGGTTTGGTTGTAATAGCAGCTTGTAAACAACAATTGCAAGATGAAATATACGATTCGTACCTTACTTTACCTAAGCTGCTTTGAGTTAACCAAAAAACTAACAAAACTTCAACATGTCTTCCTTATCTGCTGCCACCTCCCACGCTTCTGCCACCACAAATGCCGCGGCTGCTACCGCCGCCGCCACCACCACAAATAATCAGACAACTAATTGGGCCAGATCAGAGATCTAATACAATAAATAAAGCAAGGGCTTACCCCTTTAGCAGGGCCAGAGCAGGGCCTCAAATTAATTAATTATCTATGCTCAGCCCAGAGCAAAATTAATTAATAAACACAGATTCATTCCACTAGAGAATCCGTGCTGACTTACCCCTTTATCCCAAATTGAGCAAGGGCTTGTATTTTAAACTTAATCGATCTCCGTATGTAAGATAGAAATATCCATTAATTAATTAAGCTCACTGACAGCTTAAATTAATTAACATCTTATTATATTCCTGAGTAGTACCACTCGACCTAATACCACACCTGAACTTAATCAACCGGCTGGGTTTAGTGTGCTAATCCTTTCGAGTTCCTCAAGAGATATTATCAACCCATTTTACTAGGATACGGTTGCAAGATACAGACAACCAGCCTGAGCCATAAATAACTACTAACACCTAAGATACGTAGATCCGGTCGCGAAAATGTTCACCATAGTAGGTCAAAGTGATAGATAGTCAAATGCGCTCTACTGAAGTCTTACCAAGCTTAAGACCAGCTAAGTCACCGAGATCTTGGTTCTCCACTTAGGTCAGTTAGGAGAACAAATCTCACTGTGATCCATCAATACACCACCTTAAGTGTACCAGTAAAGACAAGCAGCCAAGACAAGCCACTTCTTATCTAAACTGCAGCTTAAATTGACAACTTATCCTTAAGTTGTCTCAGCTGTGATAACTGTTTATATCTTGTCAGTTCAACCAATTTGTGTAGTCTTCTGTGATACCCGACACACTACACAAATCTAACTTTTATACAAGATAAAGGATAACATGTGCAAATATATATATTTATCTGATAGGAGAATAAAATAGTGGTAGGGACAAAACACATTGTATACAAGGATAAAATTTGCTTCCAGTATACAAAATTCCAACAAGTCTCCCACTTATACTAAAGTAAACTTTTAGTATACAATGTGTCAATTCTAGGTACAAACAAGTACTCATCTATCTATCCTATCTATCACTGCTAACTATCCTATCCATCACTGCATCTTCTCCCACTTATACAAGAGTTTCTGCAGTCTTAAGTGGGGGGCATCTCTATCACTCCTAAGCCACGAACATGCTTCTCGTAAGCCGGGAGTGGTAAGCTCTTCGTGAAAGGATTAGCTATGTTGCCTTCAGTTCCAATTTTGTCAATCACCACGTCTCCTCGATTTACGAATACTCGTATAACGTGGTACTTCATGTCTATGTGTTTAGACGCCTTGTGAGATCTAGGTTCCTTAGAATTTGTCAATGCACCTGCATTATCACAATAAATCGTGATCGCCTTAGGCAAATTCTGAACAATTTCAAGATCCAGAAGGAAATTCTTGAGCCAAACTGCCTCTTTCGAAGCTTCTGAAGCAGCCACATACTTTGCTTCCATGGTTGAGTCCGCAATGCATTTCTGCTTTGCACTCCTCCATGAAATGGCTTCACCTCCCAAGGTAAACACATAACTCGAGGTAGACTTCTTCTCGTCTCTGTTAGCTTGGAAATCCGAGTTTGTATAACCCAAATACACTAGATTGTCTGACTGGTAAACAAGCCTACAATCTCTAGTCCGTTTAAGGTACTTGAGAATATGCTTGACCGCAGTCCAATGTTCCTTTCCAGGGTTAGACTGATATCTTGAGACCATGCCTACAACATATGAGATATCTGGTCTCGTACAAAGCATCGCATACATGAGGCTACCTACAGCGGAAGCATATAGTACTAGCCTCATACTTTCTATCTCTTCAGGCGTTTTAGGGCACTGATTCTTGGATAGAAAAATGCCATGTCTGAAAGGTACTAAACCTCTCTTGGCATTTTTCATGCTAAAACGAGCAATAACAGTGTCAATGTAGGACGCTTGTGACAAGTTTAGCATCCTTTTTTGGCAATCTCGGATAACTTTGATCCCAAGGATGTAAGAAGCTTCACCTAAGTCCTTCATTCGAAACTGCTCGGATAACCACGTCTTTACATCTGATAACACTTCAACATTGTTGCCAATGAGAAGGATGTCATCTACGTAAAATGCAAGAAACACCACTGATCCGTTAACACAAATACGATACACACGCACCTCGTTAGGATAGGATATAAATCCATAGGATTTGACTACCCCGTCGAAACACTGGTGCCATAACCGGGAAGCTTGCTTAAGTCCATAAATGGACTTCTTAAGCTTCCAAACTAGATGCTCTTCGCCTTCCTTCACATAACCATCTGGCTGTTTCATGTAGATGTCTCTACCTTTTTTCAAGGTGACCGTTTAGGAATGCGGTTTTGACATCCATTTGCCAGATCTCTAGGTTCATGTGAACTGCTATGGCAAGGAGAATCCGAATGGACTTGATCATTGCTACAGGCGAGAAGGTCTCTTCATAATCGATACCTTCTTTCTGGGTAAAATCCTTCGCCACTAGCCTGACCTTAAACGCCATGATCTCTCCATTTAGTCCTCTCTTTCTCTTGTATACTCACTTACTACCAATAGCCTTGCAGCCCTCAGGTAGTTCAGTGATCTCGTATACATCCATATCAATTATGGACTTAAATTCTTAGTCCATGGCGATTCGCTAGGAATCTGCATCTATATCTCCCACTGCTTCGTTGTAAGTCTAGGGATCCACGGTGTCTTGTTCATCTACCGGGAGATAGTCAAACGTCTCCCCAGTGAACATATACCGATCAGGTGTAAATATCACCCTCCCACTATGTCGAACAGTATGAGGCGTTGTGTTAACAGATTGTGCAGTTACTCGTGGAGTAGTATCTTGCACAACTGGTTGTTGAAGTGGAACTCGACCACCTTATAATTCCTCAAGGATGATGTCGACTCGAGACTTATGGTTACTAATGTAATCCTCTTCTAAGAACCGAGCGTTAGTGCTAACAACGATCTTCTATTCTTTAGGATCATAAAAGTATCCACCCTATGTTTCTTTCGGATACCCTATGAACAACATCACTTCTGAACGTGATTCCAATTTGTCAGCCTGCCTATTTAGCACATAAGCAGGATAACCCCAAATCCTTAAGTGGTGCATACTGGGTTTGTGCCCGCTCCACAACTCGAAAAGGGTCTTTTGTACCGACTCGGGAAGTCACATGGTTCAGCAAGTATGCTGCAGTCTCTAGGGTATATCCCCAAAAGGAAACTGGCAAAGTTGCATAACTCATCATCGACCGAACCATCTCTAAGAGAGTTCGGTTCCTTCTCTCTGACACACCATTCTACTGAGGCGTACCCGGTGTTGTCAGCTGGGATGTAATCCCACATTCTGTCAAGTAGTCCTTAAACTCGTTGGATAGGTATTCCCCACCACGATCATATCGCAGTGTTTTGATTTCTTTACCTAACTTCTTCTCCACTTTTGCCTTGAATTCCTTAAAGGTTTCAAAGCAATCCAACTTGTGGCGAAGAAGGTAAACATATCCATACCTCGAGTAATCGTCAGTAAATGTGACGAAGTACTCATACCCTCCACGATCTTGTGTAGACATAGGCCCTCCACGAAGTACTCATACCCTCCACTCTTGCCGCCATTTCCGCCGCCACCGATGCAAGAATCGCACTTAACCGTGCCAATGCTACTAACTCAGCATTTAACTTCAATGTTATGTCTTCGGCCTTGCAGACAAAAGTCCCTTTTGGGAGTGTAAACCACCTTGAAGTGGTGGGGGGCTCGACCCCGACGTTGACGGCACCGTTACACTCGTCTAGAGTATTTTCCGCTGCTGAGAAGCCGCCAAAGTTTGGAGGTACCGACTTCAAGAGGTGGCAACAGAAAAAATTGTTCTACTTGAAAACATTGGGGTTCACTACCATTTTGAGGGAGAACATACCTGCACCTCCAAGTGAATCCGAGCCGAATGTTGAAGTCCGCATAACTTATGAGAATTGACTTACCTCTGATTATTACTGTAAAAATTTATTGTTAACAAGATTAGAGGATAGCTTGGATAGCGTGTACTCTAATACAAATACCTCCAAGAAAATTTGGGAGGCACTTGAAAAGAAATATTGTACTGATGATGCCGGTACCAAGAAGTTTGTAGTCGCCAAATTTTTGGACTACAAAATGATGGACTCCCAACCGGTCATGGTGTAACTGCAAGAGTTTTAACTCATTGTCCATGATGTCCATGCCGAATGAATGCTTTTGCCAGATGCCTTTACTGTGACAACCGTCATAGAGAAACTCCTTCCGAGCTGGAAGGACTTCAAGAGCTATTTGAAGCACAAGCGAAATGAAATGATGCTTGAGGACCTTGTTGTCAAGCTCCGTATCAAGACTAACATGAGGAATTGAGATGGGAAGGGCAAAGCACCCGTGGAACCAAGAATTAACCTCGCAGAGAAAGGTGGAAACTCTAACATCAAAAGAGGGTGTTCAAATAGCAACCCCAAATGGGAGGACAAGGTGTAAGTCCGCAAGTTTGAAGGGGAGTGCTACAACTGTGGCAAGACCGGCCACATGTGCAATGACTGCCATAAGCCGAAGAAGAAGAAGGTTCGTCAAGACAACATGTTGGAGTTAGACCTCACTGAAGACGACCTTGCGGCTGTTGTCACCGAAGAAGTGAATGTCGTGGAGAACAAAGGGAAATGGTATATTGATACCACTGCCATTGCACATGTTTGTGGTGACTGAAGCCGCTTCACCAAGTACAAGAGTTGTCAAGGGAGGAAGCTAAATATAAGGAATCAAGCCTCATCCGAGGTAGTTGGTTATCGTACTGTGGTGCTAAGGTTATGCTTTATTGTCTCTTGAGGACAAAGTTGTGTGTTTGCATGCATGCATTTGGCTATTTCCACTCATGTAGGGGATTGTAGGAAAATCGTATATATATATATATATACATATATATATATAAACTTGATTTAAGGAAATTGTGTTAGCATTTAATGCTATTTTGACTTGGGTAAAATTCAGTCTGTATGATCGCATTTTCGAGTCTCATACATATCCAGTTTATGAATTTAGATATATAGTGTCAATCTACGTTTCGAGTGGATAATTATAGCGTGCTTAATTTCTCGATTCTGATTTTCGGTGAGTGAGAAATAGTGGCTCGAAGTTTGTGGGATAAAACTAAAATGTTACCTAAAGTGGAGAAACTTACCTTATTCGGGTTTTGGAGATTTAACACATTAATCAATGTCCCACATTGATTAATGAACAATGATTATAGTGATATTTAATTCTCTACCACTTTGTAGGAGATAACAAAATGACATGAGGTGGGCTTGGGCCACACATGCTCATGCGCGAGAGTCTTTTCGCCTACCGCCTCACACACGGCGCGCCGCACCGCGCTCGTGCCCTGGCTCCGGCTCCAGCTCTTGGACTTGGACTTGGATGTTGGATCTTGGCAATTGGTCTTTTGGGTGGTCTGTGGGCTTGTCCGTTGGGCCTTGGCTAATGGACTTAGTAGGCTATTTGTGGGCTAAACCAGCTCGTGGTGCAGTACTCCCCCTGCACCTAATTACTTCTTTTTGGAAGTCTCTGGAATGAGAATATTGAGAACTCTCCACCTCTCCACTTTCCTTCCCACTACTCCACCTTCCTTAATTGGCAGTGATAAATGCTCCAACAACCTTTCACCTGGGCGGAAGAGCCTATAAATAGGTTAGTCTGCCTTGCATTTCAACACTACTCCACCTGCATTTCAAATTTTGGTTTCTTAAAAATACATATAGTTTGTAATAATTCTCATTTTGCACATAAACTTTGTAGACATATAAATTCATAGAAACTTTTGTATTTCATTTAAATTATATTTTCCTACACTAAAAGAGTATTATAATTCCTAAATATTACTCACTCCGTCCCAAAATCCTTATCCACTTTGGTGGCGACGCAAGTTTTAAGACAACTTATTAATTGTGTAGTCATTGTGGTGTTGGGATTTTGTATAATGGAAGTAGTTTTTATGCTTGTATACAATGTGTTTTTGTCCTTACCACTATTTTATTCTTCTATCTGCTAAATATATACTTGCACATGTAATTCTTTATCTTGTATAAAAGTTAGATTTGTATAGTGTGTCGGGTATCACAGAAGACTACACAATTGGTTGAACTGACAAGATATAAACAGTTATCACAGCTGAGACAACTTAAGGATAAATTGTTGTTTTAAGCTGCAGTTTAGATGAGAAGTGGCTTGTCTTGGCTGCTTGTCTATACTGGTATACTTAAGGTGGTGTATTGATGTATCACATTGAGATGTGTTCTCTTGACTGACCTTAGTGGAGAACCAAGATCTCGGTGACTTAACTGGTCTTAAGCTTGGTAAGACTTCAGCTGACTGCATTTGGCTATCTATCAATTTGACATACCATGGTGAACATCATCATGACCGGATCTACGTATCTTGGGTGCTAGTAGTCATTTGTGGCTCAGGATGGTTGTCTGTATCTTGCAATCGTATCCTAGTAAAATGGGTTGATAATATCCCCTGAGGAACTCGTAAGGATTAGCACACTAAACCCGGTCGGTTGATTAAGTTCAGGTGTGTTAATAAGGTCGAGTGGTACTACTCGGGAATATAATGAGATGGTAATTAGTTTAAGCTGGCAGTAGGCCTAATTAATTAATGGATATTTCTATCTTAAATACGAGGATCGGTTAAGTCTAAATACAAGCCCATGCTCAAGTTGGGATAAAGGGGTAAGTCAGCACGGATTCTCTAGTGGAATGATCTGTGTTTATTAATTAATTTTGCTCTGGGCTGAGCATAGATAATTAATTAATTTGAGACTCGGCTTTATTTCTTGTATTAGATCCCTTATCTGACCCAATTAGTTTTTTAGTTATTTATTGTCTCTCAGAAATCATTAATAATAGATTAATGTATTTTGTATTATTTAATAATGTTATTTATCACAAATTAATTGGCTGGACTAATTAATTGATATATAGATGTAGCCCAGCAGATTAATTTATTATATTATGGGTTTATTATGTGGAAGTCCATTAGAAGTATAATTAAATTAATGGGTTACAAATATTAAGATAATATTAGTTTTTTGAAGCCTATATATATTAGTATTATGTTCATAAGCAATAAACACATTCATATTCTCACACGATATACACGAGTGGGAGAGAGACAATAATTATTTTTCTTCAGTTCTCTAACCACACGGAGGAAGAAAATGACGGGACACATATCAGAAGATCTGAAAGACGAGCAACAATCAAAGCTGCAACAACATACGTGGAGGAAGATAATCAACTCTTCCCTCCTATTCTTTTAGGTGGATCCTCAATTCTAACTTTTTGTTAATCTTTTCTCTCTCTTCACTTATTACTCAAAGTAATTTGTGGGGCTTCATTTCATACTAGATCTTATTTTCATCATTTTTCTTGATTGCATTGCGAATAATCTGATTCGTACCTTTTTTTTTAATATTGTTGTCGATTACAAAATTATTGTGCAAAATCCTAATTAATTCAAGACAAAAACTCGGAACAATGCAACGAAAAATCTACTCACAACAAATCAAACTTCATAAAATTAATGAAAATGAAATTTGTCACAATCAAGGGTGCAACTCTTTGGTTTTTCAATTTTGTTGCCAAATTTGCATCCAAGATTTGAAATTTAACCTACAATTCCCTCCACTTCCAATCCTTAAGCACACAATTCATAATTACACTCCACACATTGCACTTTAAAAATTATAAAACAAAAGATGGTGAGGAGAAAAGATTGGCCATTATTCAGTTTCTTCTTCCCAACAGGACGACCACTCCGGGGCAAGGTCAGCGAGGCTGCCCTAAAGTTCGCCTGTTGTAAAATAACTATGTCTAAGGCCTGAGCTGCATCAATGAAACAAAATGAAGAAGGGCAAGTCATGCATATTGTTTTAGCCAAAAAAGGAAAAGCGGGCAGGCCTAAAGTTCAAATTGATTTGCCATTAATAGAAAGTTTGTCTGTGTTGAAGAGATTGACTATTCGAAGATTAACACTAGGTATTACAGTGAGTAAGATTACGGTGTCTAGATGGTTGCGTCAAAGTATAATTAGATCACACACTAATAGCATAAAGTCTGCCCTCACATTGGATAACACAATCTTAAGGCTATGGTTTTTACTGGAGACACTAGAATTCGATAAAATATTACAAAGCCTCAAGTTCAAAAGCATGCACAATATAGTTCCGACTTCATCACCACGCTGTAACGCCCCGAAATTTTCAATATAAAATGCATTGCATATCTATTCATGCATGTTATCAAGTGTTTTAGCTCTGTAAGTCGCGCCTTAGAAATTAAAATGAAAATAAAAGCATTTATGTTATTTTTCGTTAAATCATTTTTGTTATGTAAATTTATTTTTAATTTTGAATGTGTTTGTTTATATCATATTATGATTATTTTTTTTATTTAATTATTTAGAAATCATGTTAGAATTATTAGGCAAGAATAATATTTATTTATTTTGGATTTCCTAAACCAACTAGGATTCATAAAAGGATATAATATTTATTATTGTATTAAGTTATTAGGAGATAATTTTATATTATATTTTATGATTAAAATAGATATTTTATGTGTGATATAAATGTTTTAGGAAAAAAAGCTATTTATGTTTATCCATATCCTAATTTATCCATGATTGAATCTCTTTATATGATAAGTGATAGACTAAATTATTTATAAATTATATAAGTACGAAAATAATTATAGATAAAATATATTTGATACCTTATAGGATTACGAATCTTTAGATAATGATATCTAGGCCTATAAATACCCCTTAGTCGCTCATAATATAGCATCCCATAAAATTTTTGAAAATCTGTCAGCATATCTGCGAACTGTTTCAATAATTATTTACACACCTTCGCTTCATCCTCTCGTCGTGAAACTTTAGGGTCGTCTTCCTAGGTATGTCCAGTATACTCATTTATTTTTTTATAATTTTTCAAGCATTCTAAGTATTTGTTTAAAATTGTTGTTCGTAACCTGCCAGTTTTTGACAGCATTTTCATGAGCGTGATAGGAAAATTGATTTCCATATTTTCTTTACATTATTTTCTACCATGCTGAATTTTAATGCGATATAATATATGTTAGGTCATTCATGTTAAAATTATAGAATTTTTAGGATACATGTACTATTTATTTGTTAATTAGTTTCTTGATGTGCCAAATTCTTTTGTCAACATGCATGTAGATTGAAAAACAAAAGTTTTCATGTTACTGTTAAATGAATAATTGATCATGATAAATTTTATTATGATGGTATATGTAATATGTTGTTCATGTTAGAGGTCTATAATTTTTAGGACAATAATACTTTTATGATTTCATTAATTTATTTCATGAGTTTCCGAATTACTAAATGCACGAATGAATTGTCAATAGAAGTAAGATTATGTTTAATATATCGCATGTTAATAAGTAGATTATCTATAATATAGATTATTTGATTATTCTGAAATATGTCCATTTATGAGTTATATGAATTATTGAAACATACATAACATTCTTTGAACAAGTCATTAAGATAACTTTTCATGTTAGGATTGGCGCGCATGATTTAGTCATTTGATATCCATAGTTTTTCATTCAAAATCAAGGTTAAGGTGGGGAAGTTTTCTTACACTACATTTATCTTTATTATATTTTATGTTCGATATTTATGAGTTAATGTCAGGCATGATAAGGAAGGATCGGAGTTGATCCGCGATCGAAGTTGATCGGTACACATGTTTATGGTCGAAGTTGACCGGGATCGAAGTTGATCCGTTTTTAAATGTTAGAGTCGAAGTTGACTCGGTGGTCTGTGTGACTACGTAATTTTTACATGATCTAGTTTTCCATAATATATTGGTATATTATATAGTTTGGATAAGTGTATTTCCCACTAAGTAGTCGTACTCATTCCTATTATTTTAACATATTTCAGGAAATGGCTCGGCCGATGCGTAGAGGTGTTGGTGGTGATGGTCACACGATGAAAGATTTACGAAACTTATTATTGCATTATACTAGTTTTTATCATGAACTTTGCATTTTGTTTTCGAGAACTAGTAGTTATAGTTATTTTTATTTAAGACTTCCGCTGAGTATGAAAATGACCTAAGTTTGCAATGTTTCTATTGAATGAAAATGTTTTGAAAGAGTTGAGATATGCATGTTAAGTATGAAGTAACGTCCATAGTTAATTTATGAAAATTGGGGCGTTACACACGCACTGTGTGCTATGGCGTCGCCATGGAGCCCATCACTCAGAGCTCTGAAACTCTCCGTCTCGCAGCCGGAAATGGACAGATCCATGGGATCAAAAGGCGATTGTGGCGGTTTACGGGCGGAGGCCATAAAATCTGACTGAATTGAAGTGGTGGCCTCGCCATTCTGCTCGTCGCTACATTTATTCACTGTCACCCATTTTCCATCTGATATTGGAGGTTTATGGTTGAAGTTCTCGTCTGTGAGACTGACCCAAGGCTCAAATTTCATAGCAACGAGAGGTGGTTCGAAGAAGAAGATGGTTGAGAAAGATGAAGAATAACAAGAAATCCTCAATGTTGGAGCGACGGATGTGAGAAATGGTTATAGGATGGTCTAGGGTTTTGTTTTTGTTCATTTACTTCCAACAATTTTTTTTATTAATGGTAAATTAATCACTCGGTAATATTTACGAGCAAACTAAAGTTCGTTTGCAAAACGGGAACCCTTAATTTAAATTATTTTGCATATATTTAAAAAAAAATTAATAATATGTTGTATTAAATAATAAAATAAAATAATAGGAATATATAATATTGTAGTTGAGTTGTTGGGTGGTAGATAAACTATAAAATGTAGAGATGATATAATTGGGAGAAAATAAAGTATATAAATCTGAGAGGAATTAGTAAAATATTGAAATGATTGGATGGTTGAATGTTTAAATGGTTATTAACCGTTGAATTATATAATAATATTTTGTAGATTAAACATACCTTAATCTTATACACAAAAATTATGTGATGTTAATCAAATTACTTTTTAAGTTAAAAAATAAATAATTAACAAAATTTATATTTGGGGCCAGGCACGTATGGCAATCCATGTATGGTCCACTTCTTTTTACTTTATATCTTATTGATTCTCATGTGGTCCTTTCTAGGTGGTCCTCCTATGTTCATTGAGAAATAATATGGTTCTTGAAAAGTTGGAGGCAAGTCTACTTACCTAGTACAAATCTAATCATGTCACTCTAAAGTCTAAAAAAGTCACAATTATTTGCTGTTTATTAGATATAATTATTAAGCAATGCTTGTATGTGTGTGAGAGTATGTGTCAGTGTATATATTTTATGTTGATAGAATATTAGGTAAATATGTTCATATTAAATAATATGTAAACCACATGTAGATCATTTGAAATATTACACAAATAAACATTTACATAATAAAAACAATTATTAAAATTATATAAATAGGCAAATCCAAATTGAACTAGACGGCCGGTAGGGCTCCCATCATCGTGGAAACAAATTCTTGAATGCTTCGATCAGAACTCCCTCCCTCATCAACAGCAACCCTCGCCAATCCCTTCCATTTCCTGGCATTCTCTCTCATCTCCTCCCCTTCCTCCCCCTCCATCACATACTTGACGCAACGCACTATCTCTTCACGCCCAACAATCTCCCTCTCATCAGCACAAGCCCTAATTCCCATCTTCCAAAAATCCATCACAAACTTAGCATTCGTGCTCTGATCGCTCCACCACGGCACCACCACCATGGGGACCCCCAAGCTAAGCGCCTCGAGAGTCGAGTTCCACCCACAATGCGTCACGAAGCAGCCTACCGAGTCGTGGCCGAGGACCTCCAGCTGCGGGCACCACGACACGATCAGGCCCTTGCCGGAGATCTGGTCGGAGAAGTCTTTAGGGAGCTTGGGTTGCTCCGACGATCGGACCACCCATAAGAAGTGTTTACCTGTTGACTTTAGGGCTGTTGCTAGCTCCTCCATTTGTGGCTCCTCTAGTTTCGCCATGCTGCCGAATGATATGTAGATGACTGATTTAGGTGGGCGTTGTTCGAGCCATTTCATGCAAGTCTCCACCGGCTTGAAGATGCTAAGACCGTAGTTTTTGTCTTGTGCCAATCTCTTGTCTAGGTATGTAGACGGTATGGTTGGTCCGATTGTCTTCACCGACATGAATTTCCTCAGCCAATCAGTTGCCTGAAATCGGGGCTTAAATCAAGTTAGCTAATGTAGAAGCTAGCAATTAATATAGTGAAAATAATTAATTATATACTATATACATATGTTTGTTTTATTAAAAAAGAATGTCAGAAAATGTTACATCAAAAGTTCTGATTTTTTCATTAAAAAAAAAATCTTGTGTGAGATTTAATTGCTCTTGATACGAATGCAACATCTTATTTATTTTTTCTGATGTTAAATGCATAAATACCTTTAAAATGTTCAAAATTAAAATTATATGTGAAAAAATGGACATGAAAATACAAAATTAGGGTAAATTGTACGATTCTTAACCAAATACTTGAAACAAACAAGGGAAAAACAAAAAAATATCTATGTATGAAAGGAAGGAAAGCATAATCAGTAAACTATTTGTTCGTTGTTTTGATGCTTGCACCTAAAAAATAAAGAGCAATAATTATTTCATTTGACAAAACAGTTGACCTGAAAAATTGAAAGTGAGTGAATATTAAAAAACCGATCGACATTGGTTTTTGTAGAGTATTATTATTCAAAGAAGAAAAACTTTGTTTATAATAAAAGAAACATAAGATAGTTTTGAGTATTAAACACAAAGTATTTTTGTCCCCAATTATTGTTACGTGTACGTAAATACCTCTTCCTCCAACTCATAAACAGAGTTGACGAACACAAAATCCGCATCCTCAACACCTTGAAACTGACCCGTCAACAGCTCCAACGAGCCAGGATGTTTGTCTGCATCAAGAAGAAACGATGGCAAATCCGAGATCTCCAACGTCGGCAATCCGGGAATCAAGACTTGTCTCTCCAAATCCGCAACTCTCAGCATCCCTTTATACACACTGTAGTAAACCGCGTTGACGTAGCATGATTGAGTGAAAAAGGCAGCACCAAGAAGCCCTAGATTCTTAGCCACGGCCAGACCCCAAGGCAGAAACGGATCGTAAACCACGCAGTTGACGGGGCAACCCGATTCTCGAAGCTTCTCGAGGAGTTGGGATAGGGTTTCTTTCCCAACGCGTTGAAACTTATCCAGATATGCTGCTAGTGGGGTACCGCCTCTTCCTTCATCGTAGCCGTCGGAGATCGTCTCCACGGAAATTGAGCCGGAGAATTGTTCGGAGGAGTTGAGGAGGCCTTTTGTTGCGGCTAAGGTGATTTTGATTCCCTTGGCTGCTAAGCGTTTGGAGAATTGAATCATAGGGTTTATGTGGCCTTGGATTGGAAATGGCAGGATTAGACAGTGTGGTTGATGTTCATTTGCTTCTGTTTTCTCCATTCTGCTTCTTCGATCTCCACAGGATATGGATGTGATGTTATATAGACTTGCTTATCGGGCCAATAATCAAAAGGCTGTTGACTTTACTTAGTTTTTTGTTTCATGCGAAACGGGAATTTGCGGTCCCTATTTAAATAAGCGTAAAGTCCATTTCAACTGTTTATGTGTACCATGATTGTGTACCGATATAAGGTTATTGACTTATGGTTCATATAATAATTTTTAAGTTAAATAAAAAATGTCACATATCAATACCGTACCCTTGTAATGCAGGATATACAACTATGGTACATCTAAACGGCTTTGTATTTCAACTAGTTATTTTGAGGCAAACCACTAGACCAATTATGAATTTTGATATAGAGACCGCTATTTATATACTACTCTTTCCGTCACATTAAAAGGTCTTGTATTCATGATTTTGGTTCTCATTCAAAGTGTCATGTTTAAAAAAATAAAACAAAATATGTGGATAAGAATTAACAATTAAAAGTAACAATATACATAATATAACACAATTTTCTTAATCTCTTGATGCAAAAGAAACAAAACTTTTCTAATGGAGGAAGAGAATGGGGGCACCGCTCCCACTGCCCACCATTCCGCTACTAAGCATATATGTGTAATAAGCTGGATTTGAAAGTGCTGATGAAATTCAAATATGTAACATGATTTAGCCATAATACAACCACCCTACAATGTACTAATAAATATTTTTCCTACTAATTCCCAATTCATAATATGTTTTTTCCCCTTAAATTATAGACAAAAAACTGCCATAATAAAATATGCTGTTAGTGGTATCTTAATAAAAACATCAAATTGTTTATGATAGACAATCTAATTAGTGATATCAATACCATTTCTATTCTAGATTTTTATGAATGAATATACAATAAATTTTAGTTTGTGATTGGTTCTCGTCGTACAAAAAACAAAAAAAAAATTAGTTTCGGTTCTAAATTTAATTTTGGATGATATTAGTGCAACAATACTATTCGAACTCATGGACGTGTGCCGTAAAATAATTTACTAGGGAATAGTACAACCCCATCTTACTTTTTAAACGTCATTTATTCAAATAATTATACTTTGGTTGCTTCCTCGCTTGCACGGCATATGTAACCCTTTAAACCTAATTCCATTAAATAAATTAGGTCCTTAGCTTCCTGCACTTTGGGCCAAAATACAAACTTGGTTAGGTTATTAGACAACAAGCAAAACCGACATTGCTTGGCATCAGCTTCCACAAAGGAATCCCTTCGTCGGTGGAACTGGAAATGCCATAACTTATTTGTTTGTTGTATTCTTTTTGGGTTTTATGGACATGACAATGTCAAACTATACGATAATCGAGAGAATTCGAGTTCGATTTTCATGTAAAATTCATATTGGGGGATGTGCAAAAATGTCATATCAAACACCCATAAATGCAAAAATGTACATTACTTTACCAAAATGCAAAAATGTACATATATATTATTTTACACCTCTAAATTAGCCTACACCCTAACCTGCAACAACTATCTCTCTCTTCTCCTACTTTTTGTAGAAAATTGATGAGTTGATGGTAGACAAAATTGATTGAATTCCTCTCTCTCTCTCTCTCTCAATGTCACATGCATGCTTTTCTCTCTCTATCTCTCTTTACCTAATAAACATGCATGCATGCATGCATTTTATGAAGCACGAGAAACCCAACAGAAGACACGAGAAACCCATTCTTGAAGCACACAGCGAGAGAAAATTCTTATTTTTTACGAATTGATAAATTCGGACCGGCTGTCCAGAAACGTGAAGCAGATAGAGAGAAAAAAAATGAAAAACTGGAACTGTAAATTTCAGAAAAGAGAAAAAAAAAATTGGAACCATGTCACTTGCAAGTCCGATTCACTTTGATTTATTCTATTTACCTTTTTTTTAGGAGCAGAGAGAGCGAAGAGAGAGAGAGAGAGAGAGAGAGAGAGAGAGAGAGAGAGAGAGAGAGAGGTCGGGAAGGGTGTTCCGTCGTTTTCCCAAAAACCATTAAAAGTAACCCTAATCCACAATTAATCTCTATCTCAAATATTATTGTTATGATTTTTATTTAATTTTAGGAATATTTTTAGCATTTAATTCTCCTCACAATGATTCGAATATGTTAAATATTCTTGTTATAATTCTGAGAAAATTCGAATAACATTTTTGGTAATTATTGGTAATTAGCATGTAAATCTCTAAGCAAATCTGTAGTTAAGTAAATATCAACGTATTATTAGGTATAAAATTTGATTTTAGGAAATCATTGAAAATATGTACGTATTATTAAGTATAAAACAAATAGAAAAATTAAATATACATATTATTACGAATAGAAAAATTCAATATAAAAATAAAATTCAATGTACATTTCAAGGTTGCGAATACGAATATAAAAATTGATTTTAGGAAATCATTGAAAATATGTACGATTTAATTGGAAATCGTTTCTTAGAAAACAAATAGAAAAATTCAATGTACATATTATTACATAATTAATTCCAAAAAATAACTAGGCATATACTTAATTTACCTCGGAGTTTAATTATGTAAGACTCAATATTTTAGTGGTTTATATTATTTTTAATTGTGCAATCTATAATTCAAATAATATTCTTGTTTTAATTTTTTGTTTTCTATGTATTATTTGAAGTATGAAGTTTAATTAACGAAGTATGAAGTTTTATTAACGAAGTGCGAAGCTTAATTTTCTCCAGTTCAGAATTCTAATAAATAAAAAAGTCACCGAAATGCAAGTCATAAATTACTAAGATATTCCTAAACATAGGTCAGATCCTAATAAAGTCCGCATAGAAAACTAAAAAAGAAATACGTTCGAACAAACCCAAATGTCAGTACGAATGAGATCAAACAGAAATAGCTAAGGGATACAACTCTCCCACATCATAGCCGCCATCCTTTTTGGGTACTCGATTAACGTGGATAGGTGAGTCATCATCGTCGGTGTCGGATATCCGAGTAACAGCTTCTCCACGTACATGGAAGCATAAACGCCACAATTGATGTGGTCAAACTGAGTGAAGTGGGGGCCGATGCCTAGAATAACAAGACAATCGCGGCTAAAAGAACATTGACGATGTCCATATTTGTGCTCCCACACGCTTGCATGCTCCAGAAGCTTATACAAGAATTTGTTCAATGGTATAAGAGTCTAATTCTTGTAGGGCCGTAATCCTCGTTACCTATATGCCACATTGAGTCATATAACTCAACCTTCCAGTCGTCAAGGCAGATACGGACTGTTACCTAGTGGTCCGAGGGAACGAGGTATACTGCTATGACCTATATACAATACAATGCAAATTGTAAGACAACGTAATTTCAAAGGGTTTTGGAGTTTCTCGAAAGTTACATAGCTAGCCCATCGCCATCTTGTGGCTGTGTCAATCAGCCCCTCTAGGGGAATCCACCAAGTAAAATCCGCATATGGATCAAAGCTTCCAGTATCTGGGTTGCAGCAGTTATTTAACTACTCTTGTATGAGTGCGGCCTAAATCATGTGTAGTGTTAAGAAATTATATTGGAGAGCTAAGTTAGATCTACAGTTTATATTATCTACTAAAACAATACACTTACAAGGAAATCAATATCAACCAAAATTGTTGATACCGGGTTAATGTACGGGAGCAAGCCTTCCCCCTTCCCTAAAAGTCGTCTCATTGAAGCTAACCAAATGTCAATCATCTACACAAAATCATAGTTAAACAATGTTAAAAATCAATTATGTTTGTACATTATACAAACATAAATTCATGGATGTACCTTCGAGTCCATCATAACCCTGACATCTTCGACTTGGGTGAAGAAACTCTAGTGCAATATAAAGAGAGACTTAGGAACCCTAACGTACGCCATCACATCCCCCTCATGCCACTCATTATATGCTTGGATAGTTTTTTCAATATACTCATCCAAGTTATCCGTGAGAAACACCACGGTTTGTTTCTTTGGTCATCCCCGTCCCCGCTTGGCAGGTGTCTTACCCTTGTCAGGTGTCATGTCAAACTGGGTGGCTAGCGGATGTACAAATCCCTTTGGATATTGAACTCGCTGGGGCGAGACTCTTAGGATATGACTTAAGTCTGGCTCAATTACAGGAATACGGCTCTCATCGAATGTCCTTGGTGGACTATTTTGATCCTGCAATTGATTTATAAAAAATTGTTATTACTCGGTAATTTATATAGTTTTAGAGAATGTCATGTGGAGTAATAAGTTATTAAGACAGAGGACTAAGTTCAAACTTACCACATCATCGTCCCACTGAGCAGTTGAATCATCCCAATGTGCAGTTGAGTGTCTGGAACCCTCGGGCTCTGGCCCGGCTCGATGCGAGGATGAGTGACGGGAAGGCTCGGGCTAGGGCTCCACTCGGTGCGAGCAGGAGTGGCGAGAAGGCTTGGGCTGCGGCTCCGCTCGGTGTGATGAGGAGTGACGAGCACCCGATGGCGCTCGGTGCGAGGAGGAGTGGAGGGAAGGCTCGGGCTAGGGCTCTGCTCGGTGCAATGAGGAGTGGAGGGAACTCGATGGCGCTGCTCGGTGCGAGGAGTGGCGGGAAGGCTCAGTGTCGGCTCGGTGCAACGTCGAGTGTCTCAAACCCTCAGGCTCTCGGTGGTGCGAAGAGGAGCGGCGGGAAGGCTCGGCCTCGGTTGGTTGCGACGTGGAATGTCTCGAACCCTAGGCCTCTGCTCGGTACGATGTGGAGCATCTCGAACCTTCGGGAGCGGCTCGGTGTGATGTAGACCCTGTCTTGAACCCCATGCTCTTCAACACTCCGTTCAGATAACTCTTCAGTTTTGGGAGGACACTTTTCTCCACGTCTTTTGCACATTTCTTCCTAAACTCGGCTTCATTGAAATTTGGAGGATAATTGGAGGCAGTCCGTCGACCTCTGGGCCGCATCTCAGGAGAAGAATCTGAGTCGTTATCTTCCACATGCGTTTTCCCTTTTATACGGGTGGATCGTCGCGTACTCGTCGGTGGTGATAACGGAGGGGAGGCTTCCCTTGCTCTACCTCGTGGCCTTGGGATACCCATGTCCCTCGCAGCCTCAGAACCAAACAATACCGTCTGAGGCCGACGGTATTGCACCCCAAGTGTTGTCCGATTTGGGTGTTCAGATACCAACGCGATTCCTGTTCAAGTTCACTAACTACGAGTGGAAAACATTCAACATTCTCGTCAAAGAAGCCACAGAATTGACCTTTCCGTATGGAAAGTACCACCTTAACATACGGGGGATAGCTTCTTGCAAGGGCCCCAAGTGAAGGGATAGCTTCAAATGCCCAAACCTGCAACATAAATGTATCAGTAATTAGTGTATACTTGGCTAATATGATGAAATTCGTTTATAATTACCTGTATAGCCCATATGGGCCCGACAAAATGGTAGCTGTTTCCGCACGCCCTTCTTCCCAGCGGTATGTGCTGCTTATAGTGCATTAATACTTGGTATGCATATGCACCCCATGGAAATGTACTTCATCTATCAAGATCATCCACCAGCACCCAAACGAACTCGTCCACCTACCTCAACTTCGGGACACCTATAATCATCAAGTAAAGCATTAGAATATTAGCCACCTTGATGTAATCTAATGCCGATGCATCTTCAGCCATCTGGTTCTTGAACACGGCATGCAACTCATCCACACTAGGCCTTTTCTCATCACAGAAGAGAGACCGCACCGCAATGCACGATGCATCATGGTCAGAAGTGGGGTCAAAGGATGAAGAGCTCATGCACAAGCCGGATACTAGTGCAAACTCGGAGGGACCAAATGAAATGAGTCCACCACTAATTTGGAACCACATGCAGTCGTCCGCCGCATCGTCCACAGTCACCTCGCGACACATCAATTGATGGAGAGCCTTACTAGCAGTCCGTCCACCCTTCCACTACATGATGTGTCCAAACGGACTTGTCCTAAAAACTCATCCACCAGTTCCTGCCCACCTACGGCAAGCAATGTCGCTCTAATATCCCCTATAATGAAATCCTTTCAATGTGTGTTCAAAGTTGGATAGACATTCATGCATTCGTACCTAACCCACCTCTAGTTACCCTGCAGTAGTTTAGAATTAATTACACAGATAAATCAAGCTTTCAAACAAAGTTAGCACTACATAAATACATGTTCACACTTCTCCCTAAACTGTTACATTAATATGCGACGTATTATGCGAAAAAAGAAAAAACTCAGAACCTAGTCTAACCCAAAAAAAGTAATATCTAGTCTCATTACACTAGAATATTATTGATCGGACAGTTTCGAAGTTACATGTTATGATTTTTCATGAACCACAAACTAGTATTACAAATGCAATATGAATAACCTAGTTTTTTGAAATAAACACCAATAGAGCCGATATGAACACGAAAAACACAATGCAATCATACTATTCTCTAGTAAAGAACTTGTTGATACATAATATGAATTCGTGTTTTTACAATTATCTTAGCACTACTAAAATAAATCAAACTACTTCGTCTTATACCTAAACGGAATAACTATAATATAATCATAGTTATATCGTGAGTTAACTTTTTTATGTTACTCACGCGACTTTACATATACATTAAACTTACCACATACTTATATATCTTCTATCCCCCTAATATTTTAAGCCAATCTCAAACGGTATATATATTAAGCTAATTTCATACTTATATATAATAAGCTATTCTCATACTGATATATATTAAACTAATCTCATAGTTATATATATCATACCTATAGTTATAAAAAAACAATAAATAAATATTAACATTACTAGATGAATGTCATCTCGCTAACTATTAACGTTTCCATTCACGGTGCATGTCAACTAAATGCATGGCATCTAAATATTATTGCATACGCATTCACTATTAAACTTTATCCATTTAAAAAGTCTTTATCAATAGTTTAGAATTTTGAGAAAATCAGTAAATTAAATTAACGAAATTGTCTCAATTAAATTAACGAAATTACCTAAATTAAATTGTCGAAATTGCCTAAATTAAATTAACGAAATTGCCTAAATTAACTTAACGAAATTGCCTAAATTAAATTAACGAAATTGCCTAAATTAAATTAATGAAATTGCCTAAATTAAATTGATGAAATTGCCTCAATTAAATTAACAAAATTACCTAAATTAAATTAACAAAATTGCCTAAATTAAATTAACGAAATTGCCTAAATTAAATTAACGAAATTGCCTAAATTAAATTGTCAAAATTGCCTAAATTAAATTAACGAAATTGCCTAAATTAAATTGCCGAAATTGCCTAAATTAAATTTACGAAACTGCCTCAATTAAATAAACGAAATTACTTAAATTAAATTGCCTAAATTAAATTAACAAAATTTCCTAAATTAAATTGACGAAATTGTCTCAATTAAATTAACAAAATTACCTAAATTAAATTGCCGAAATTGCCTAAATTAAACGGTACGAAATTACCTAAATTAAATTGGCGAAATTGCCTAAATTAAATTAACGAAATTACCTAAATTAAATTAACAAAAATTGTCTAAATTAAAATAACGAAATTCCATAAATCAAATTAACGAAAATCCCTAAATTAAATTATCGAAATTATCTAAATTAAATTAACGAAATTTCCTAAATTAAATTGACGAAATTCCCTAAATTAAATTAACGATATTCCAAAAGTCATAGCATCAAAAAACTAAACCCTTAAAATATTACAATTTTCGTCAAGATTATAAATCAGTTCTAAAATTATTATCGAAATTCCAGAAGTATATCTTCAAAATATTACAATTTCCCACAAGATTTATAAAAATCATATACTAAACTAATTACGGTATTTCTATCAAAATATTCTCTATAAGCATGCTCTACAAAGATCATAAACCAAAATATATAAACCTAAAATAAAACTAACTTGTCCATTGTTAGGATCGAAATCCATTGAAGCCTTTTAGTGAAAGAGGGAGATGAAGCTAATCTCCGATGTGAAGTATTCTCAGTTTAGGGGGAACCTACGTGAAGTGGGACGACCAAGATCAGCAAATGAGTGTCAAGAAGAAGAGAGGAGGTGTGAAGAAGGAGAGAAGAGATGTGAAGAACTATACAACCTATCGTGTACCTTCAGTCAAAAACGAGTTCCCATATATTCTTTCCAGCATGCTTTAACTACTTTTAAGAGGGTTTGAAAATGTTACACTATTTACGGAACTCAATTATTGGTTATGTTTCATAATATAAAGTATTATATACATGATAATATTGTATATACTATATAGGATAATATTGTATATAACCTTGTATATAATATATAGGATAATATTGAATCCTATTTAGTTTCTAAATTGGATAATATATAGGATAATCTTGAATATTTTTCGAATATATATATCAAGGTTTTACGTAAGAATAATTACTAATCTATGATTTTATATAATATATATGATAATATTTATCAAGGTTTTACTTAATAATAATTAGGAACCCTAATATTCTCATTTTTGTTACCAACCCTAATATTCTCATTTCTGTTATCAACCCTAATATTTCGCATTATTTCCAATTTATTTTCGAAAACATTGATCAAGATCTTCATATTTTTCAAATATTGGAATGGATTCAGATATTTTTTAAATATTTCGAATTCTTGATATTTTTCAAATATTGGAATGGATTCAGATTTTTTTTAATATGACAATTTGAACTAAAAACGAAGCAAATCACAAATATGACAATTTCGAAAACGAAACAAATATTTTGAATTCTTGATATTGGAATGGATCACAAATATCTATCGAACGTATCAACAAATCTCCTACCATGACACTAAACGAAGCAAATCACATACCCAACAAACAAATTCTCCTCATTCTCTTTCACCATACAACATCACGTGAAAGTAAAAGTGAAAGTAAACCCTAAACCACACAAATATGCAGTATGATTTCTGAGACTTAGGGAATATATTCTGATTCCTGCAAAAAGTGATTGAAGAGAAACAGAAAGGGACAAACATATGCGGGCGTAGAGAGAGAGAGAGAGAGAGAGAGAGAGAGAGAGAGAGAGAGAGAGAGAGAGAGAGAGAGACGTCTTCAGCACCGAGAGAGAGACAATGGTTACTGGTTTAACATGCCTATGGTTTTTTCAGATTATAATAACGTTAATATTCAGGAGAACGGGTACTAGTACAATGATTTCATGCTCTGAAAAAACATGTTATGTCTCCGGCTCGATTCCTATTGGCGACTTAAATTTTGATTTTATTTTGTTTAGTCTACACTTATCTTCTAGAAATAAAAAGGTTATAATATTTTTGAGAATTGAAAGTGGCACAACGGTAACTTACTTTGGGAATATTTTCGAGGTCGCGGGTTCGAGCTTGATTTTATTTTGTTTAGTCTACACTTATCTTCTAGAAATAAAAAGGTTATAATATTTTTTAGAATTGAAAGTGGCACAGCAGTAACTTACTTTGGGAATATTTTCGAGGTCGCGGGTTCGAGCTTTCTACCTCAAATAAATGCAGTCTTATTATTTTTTTTTAAATATCATCACATCTTATTTCGTTGAAAACGAGGCAACACAATAAACCATGCAACAACCAGCACACACACTCTGCACACACACTGCACACACAATAAATGTGAAATAGGATTTTTTTTACATTTTTGTATTTATGAAAAATCATGTATATTTTTGCATTTTCCAACTTTGAAATGTACACTTTTGACATTCCTCTTTATTCACATATAGTGTTTGTTGGGTGATGATTCAATCCTCAGCATGATCATACTTGTGGAAAATGACTCTTATCTTCTACACTGAATCATGCTCAGTAGCCTCGTGCTCTGAACTGTTGAGAAGATTTGAAGATCCCAAAACCCTATCTGATTGGTGAACCATTCCTTTGTATTCGTATTTGTCTCTGAGGTTTCAGACTCAGTAGACACTCTGCTCTGGTCAAGGCGCTCAGTAGCTCATCAGCCTCAACACCAGTGTAGAAGACTCGTATCTTGGACTCGGCGGGAGCAAGATATGCGAGAGAGCCGGTTGAACCGAACTCGGCGGGAGTAGTTCACTGGACTCGAGCCGATCTTCGATAGACTTATCTCGGCGAGCCTATCTACCGAATACAAGGTCGGACTCGAGAACGGCGAGATAGTCTTCAGGACTGTCAGAATCTTTTGAAAGACAATCAGCATTGTCATGTACGAGGAAGAGAGAAGTCAGCTTCAGTCTATCTCGAAGTTTGTGCTGTCTCAACCACTTCATCCACCTCGACGAATAACAAGCATACACGTGTCTTCTCACCTGCTAAAGCTGCAGTCAACCTTTTACCTAAAAAGGTGGGAAAGTACACTGTTACCTACACCAAAAGAGCCGTTTGCTACCAAAAAGAGAGAGAGAGAAGAAGATCGTCTCCAACGGATCTATTTCAATCTCTGCTCTATAAATAGAGGGATCATTCAAGATTTGAGAGAGAATGCGCGCACCTAGAACACGAGAGAGCATTCAAACGAGCGATATTAACGACTAAGTCCTTCGCAAGAAACAACCGAGTTATCTCCGTGAAAGACTACATCCAGCTTCAAAAGGAACCAAGTCGAACCGACATAAGCTTCTAGTATCCAAGCGACTGACACGAACCTATAGCTAAACCCTCAGCTGTTCGTCGCTCTAGATAGCTACATTCTCGTTGCTTATCCCTCTAACCCGAAGCTCACTTGTTATATCCATAGCTTAGACGAAGGAGTTCACATTTGAACCCAATCCTTATTGTATAAGGACTCCTTCACTGTTGGAGAAGTTTGTCAAACACTTTAAGTTTGATAGTGTTGTAAGCGAGACTTGGATCGCATATAAAAACCAAGACGCGGCTTTGCCCGGTGTGCAAGGCGACCGAGACTAACTCGGGATAATAAATAGCCTCCTCGATCATTCGGGACAAGTGGACGTAGGATTTGAGCGATATCCGAACCACTTTAAAAATCCCGTGTCTCTTCTTCGCTTTCTTAAGCGTTGCATTGATTTTACTATTTATACTGAACATCATATTTAAATCAATCAACTGTCTCAGCATACTGAACTTTTAAATCTACTGAACTGAGACTTAAAACGTTTTCTCACAAAAATTGATTTGGGCCTACACAATTCCGCACACTGAACTCTCACTGAACGATACTGAATTCTGACCTAGTCAGTTAGCAGATCTCAGCTGAGTCAGTACTCTTTTAGCCTTTAACTCGATTCGAAAGCGGTTATGCAGTCCGCTGAATCAAGCTGCATGGACACCATCCTGAATAGGACTGTTCAAGTTCGAAATTGAGAAATCGAATCAGGTGTATTCACCCCCCCCCTCTACACCTGACCGTACACTCCAACAATTGGTATCAGAGCAGGAGTTCTTTGACTCTTGTTATCTTTGAGACTGGTCTATTCGAACGGATCCAAGGGAAAACATTTTCACTGCATATCACTCTACATTCATATCTATATTCTTCATGGCTGATATGTCAGGTATAAGGATGGTACCCATGTTCTCGGTGGAGAATTATGGAGTATGGCGAGTCAGAATGGAAGCACATCTGACATCCCTCCATGACAGTATGACTGAAGTTCTTGAAGATGGACCTATCGTTCCCATGATCGATAGTGTCGTAACTTAGGACCAAGCTCAAGGAGGAGGAATGGTGACCGGGAAGAAGATTCCCAAAGACAGAAGTCTCTTCACTCCTGAGGAGAAGAAGCTTCACAATTTAGACCGTGTTGCCAGAAACGCCATACTGACCACCCTTAGTGATTCTTATCTTGGCAGGGTTCAGGAATGCAAGACTGCTAAAGAACTCTGGGATGCTCTTACGCTACTGAGTCGAGAGACTCAGAAGATTAAAGCCAACAAATTAGCGCTGGAACTCCAAAAGCTGGAAAGCTTGTCTCTCATGCCCGGGGATAAAATCGAAGATCTAAACGTCAGATTTACCAATCTGATGAACTCTATCAATGGGCTGGGAAAGACATTCAGCAACCGAGAGATGAATCTGAAAATTCTGAGGGCACTGCCGGATGGACACTGGACACCTTTTGCCACTCTATTGCGACATTCTGACTTAGATGCTGTGTCTCCTAACCATATCTTTTCGTAATTACAGGGCGGAGGAGTTTGAGTTCGACGGACCTCAAAGAAAGCGAGAGAGCGAAGCCGACACAAAATCGACCATGCTTTCAAAGCATCGGTCAGACAAAGATCTCCAAAGAACGAGCAAAACGACGAGTAAGACTGAACCTTCACTCAATGATCTACAAGAAGGAAGTCTCGCTCAGAAGTATGCACTGCTCGCTGTAAAGTATCAGAAGGAGAAGGAGCGACGCAGAAAAGTGACTAAAGCCTATCGGGAAACGAAAGGTAAGTCAAATTATATGTCGAAACACACTCCTGACTCACAATCTTCTGAATGCAGAAAGAAAGATGACTCAGAACCATCAAAGAATAGCGAAAGCAAAGAAGAAAGAGTCATCGCTTGTTACAACTGCAAGAAGCCGGGACATTATCAGTATGATTGTCCTGAGCTCGATAGTGCTTTGAACGCGCAAAGACGTAAGGCAAGGAGAGAGAAATTCGCCCAGAAAAGACAATCCTACATAGCTGGCGAAATCTCAGACGACTCAGAAGAGGTCGACTCCTTTATGGATTCATCGGATGATGATGCAACTTTCATGGCCTTAGAGCTTGAAGCTGAAGAATCAGCTGAAAAGTGCATGATGGCAGGCGAAGAGGATGAGGTAAATTCTCATGAACCACTTAACTCCTCTTCACACTACACACACGACACTATTTCAGGTGCAGATGAGAATTTGGAAGTCGCAACCGCATACGAAGAACTGCTCGACGAACAAATTCAGATGAGTCTGCAGCTCAGCAAGACTCTTCAGGAGTTGGATACCCTGAAAATAGAGAATCAGAGACTTTCTCAGGAGAGTCAGGTTGCTACTGAGGCCGAAGGACTTGTGTTGAGACTCAGGGAGGAAATAAACTCTCTGATGGCCAAGTCTCAGCATCAAGAAGATAGGATTTCAGTTTTGACCAATGACTTGACTCAGAAAGATACTGAACTGA
This sequence comes from Lavandula angustifolia, assembly GCA_028984105.1. Lineage (NCBI taxonomy): Eukaryota > Viridiplantae > Streptophyta > Magnoliopsida > Lamiales > Lamiaceae > Lavandula > Lavandula angustifolia. The sequence goes on from CM054807.1 coordinate 29,063,714, forward strand.
GTCTGCTGAAGCAAGAAATGTCAGGACTTCAGACCGAGCACGACACACTGAAGAAGAGTGATGATGTCTGGAGGAGGCTGATGACTGAAAGGTACATGGGCGCTGAGAAGAAATTAGAAGCTATGCTAGCAAGCAATAAGCCAAAGCACTGCAAGGAAGGACTTGGATTCAGCCAGGGAGCTTCCTCATCGCGCCCCAAGACACTCGGAAGTACGGCTTGCGATAGGTTTGTTCAAGGGGAGACTATGAACGCAAATATACTGAACCCCCTAGCAAAGAACAAACGAGAAGATGAAAGCACCTCATCCCACACATCGGCATTCCGACAAGAAGATCGGTGCCAAGAAACCCCGGTTCGATCAAGGGGGAACCAAAGAAATTAAAATTGGCGGATCAAGTATGGACCTCCAAAGCGACACATCCAGCTCGGTATGGGTCATACTATTATGAACCTATAGTCGAAGAGGCTCCAAAGGTCGAAGAAAAAGAAAGCCACACGTAAGGCTAAGGTCGGCGATCCTACCAACTCGGAAGATCGGGACTCCCGAACCTCGAAGCCTCGAAGTCACCTTTGACCGAGTCCGGTGGTCGATATGTTGACTCTAATGGAAAGAAAATGTCCGAAACCACCGGGGTTGTTAGACAGATTTGGGTTATGAAAACTAACATCTAAGGACCCAAAATCAAAAATGAAGGGTACCTGAATAAAATTACGTTTTGCGGGTGCGTAAAGACCCGTGGTATGTGGACGGCGGATGCTCAAGACACATGACATACCAAAGGAGTCTCATCAAGAATTATATCATCGAAGAAGGACCCGAGTGAGTTTGGAGATAATGCCAAAGGCTACACGAGAGGATATGGAACACTCGAAGCATAGGAACTCGCCAAAGTTCCAAGAGTATCATATGTTGAAGGACTTCGAGCATAATCTTCTCTCTCGTTAGTCAATTTTGTGATAACTCAAAAAGATTGATTTTTGACGCCGGTTTTACGTGATGTTATTGATAAATCCACGTGGAAAACGAGTGTTATCGTGGTTCGTGCGAAAGAACATATATGTGGTGGATCGGAACTCATCGAACCTGAAGCTTGCTTATTGGCGAAGAATGACAACCGCACGGGGTGGCTATGGCACAGAAGACTCAGCCATCTCAACTTTAAGATGCTCAACAAGCTTGCAAGAAACACTCTAACAAGGGGACTGCCGAATGAAGTATTCAGCAAAGACACTCAGTGTGAAGCATGTCTGAAGGGAAAGCAAACAAGGAATCAAAATCCTCCAGTTCCATCGCCTTCCACGAATGGAATTCTTCAGCTGCTACATATGGATTTGTTCGGTCCAGTCTCCCCAGTGACGATCAGAGGCAGAAAATATGCATTAGTGGTCATAGATGACTACTCGCGCTACACATGGGTCATATTCATTGCCAACAAGTCTGACGTCAAAACAGAGTTACCAACGCTTCTGAAAAAGCTCAGTGTCGAAAAGAACACCAAGATCAGAAAAATACGTTCAGACAGAGGAACTGAGTTCCTTAATTCCATGGTAAAGGAGTTACGCAAGCGTAAGGAATAGAGCATGAGACTTCACCGCACGCACACCTCGGCGAGAATGGAGTTGCTGAACGAAAGAACGGAACTCTAAAAGAGGCAGCTAGGACTCTACTCGCAGACTCAGGACTCCCAACCAAATTCTGGGCAGAAGCTACTGATACTACATGTTATACTCAGAATAGATCTCTACTGACAAAGAAGCATAAGAGAACACCATATGAACTATGGAGCGGCAGGAAGCCTTCTCTATCTTATTTCCATATTTTTGGTTGTTCATGCTTTATCCACAATAATGGGAAAGATCAGTGAAGACTTTTGATAGCAAGTCGGATCGGGGAGTATTCTTAGGATACTCTCGGGTCGACAAAGCTTTCGAGTATTCAACTATCGGACTCTTTGCGTGGAGGAAAGCCCTCATGTTGTTTTTAACGAGTTTGCTATCGAAGACAGGAGCAATAACTCAAATTCCGAATCCGAGGACATCGGTAAGCGGCTACGGGATCTAAGCTTAAAAGACAAATCGAAAAAAATCCAGGCTATGTTGGGATGATGATTCGACGAAGAAACGAAGACAAATCTACCGAATCTCAACCAGCGAGCAAGTAGGCCGAGCGATTGATTCTCCCGAACGTAATCAATCCCGGGTAACTCAGTCGATGAGGAAACCGTAGAGGTAATCGAAACCAACACTACTTAGAATAACAACTCGGGGGGGGAACGTCTAGTAATGTTCCCGAGCCGAATGCCCCCGAACCCCGGTGACTCGGTAGATCACACTCTTGTTACTTGAATTACTTCAATCTCGAAATAGTACAACCGAAATGCCTAACTCACCTACTATCTCGTGTTGAACAAATTTCGGATGAAGAGTTAAAACATCGTAGATCGTGGCTAGATGCTCACACCGCCGATCTTATAATTGGAGATCCTTCAAGACATGTCAAGACAAGATCCAGATTCTCGTCAAGGAGAAAGCGCATTATTTTCCCGCTTCTTGTCTACCGAAGAGCCTCGGAATATTGAGGATGCACTTAAAAATGCTGGACCGGATTATTGCTATGCGGGAAGAGGCTGAATCGGTTCACGAGAAACGAAGTATGGGAGCTTGTAGACGGACCCGGCATCAACATGTCATTGGAACCAAATGGGTCTTCAAAAACAAGCGAGATGAAAACAACGTTATAGTAAGGAACAAAGCAAGACTCGTGGCTAAAGGCTACTTGTCAAGCCGAAGGGATAGATTTCGATGAGACGTTCGCTCCGGTTGCAAGATTGGAGGCAATCGGACTATTCCTAGCCTACGCAACACATCAAAGATTCGAGTTTATCAAATGGATGTGAAGTCTGCGTTCCTAAATGGCGTCTTTGAAAGAAGAAGTCTATGTGGAACAACCGCCCGGCTTTCGGCGAGGGACATCAAGTATATAGACTCGAAAGGCTCTATACGGGTTAAAACAAGCACCCGGGGGCTTGGTACGATACCCTGTCTGAGTTTCTTCTTCAGAAAGGTTTTCAGAAAGACACAGTAGACCGCACTCTATTCAGCATTCGACTGGAAGAAGACTTATTACTTGTGCAGATCTACGTGGATGACATTATCTTCGGTTCGAAGAATGTCATCATGTGTCAACAATTTGAAAAGATGATGAAGGATAAGTTCGAGATGTCGATGATGGGTGAAATGAACTACTTCCTTGGCTTTCAAGTCAAGTAATCTGAAAAGGGAACATTCATCAACCAAGGCAAATACACTCGAGACCTCATCAAAAGATTCGGCTGCACATCCGGCAAATCAATCAAGATCCCGATGAACACGAATATGAAGATAGATCTTGATAAAGAGGGAGTATCAGTAGACCAAACTGAATACCGTGCTATAATTGGTTCTTTATTATATCTAACAGCTACTCGTCCTGACATAACTTATGCTGTAGGTGTCTGTGCTCGATTTCAGGCGAATCCCAAGCAGAGTCATATGGACTCAGCAAAGAAGATTCTCCGCTATCTACGAGGAACACCTGACATGGGTTTATGGTATCCAGCTGATGATAATATTGAACTAACTGGTTATTCTGATGCTGACTATGCAGGATGTAGAATAGACCGAAAATCAACTTCGAGAACGTGTCGGTTCCTTGGCGTAAGCCGATCTCATGGTTTTCAAAGAAACAAGCACTCGGTGGCCACGTCGACTACGAAGCCGAATACATGGCTGCCGGAAGTTGTTGCGCCCAAATCTTTTGGGCCGAGACAACGAATGAGAGACTATGACGTCATTCGAGAATGAAGTGCCGATCTTCTACGACATGCCGGTGCTATTGCAATCACTCGAAATCCTCGTTCTTCACATAAGATGCAAGCACGTGGACATCGACATCACTTCATTCGTGACCATGTCGAAAAGAAGGATATCGAATGGAAAAGATCCATACCGACAAACAAAGGGCGATATACTGACCAAGCCTCTAGTCGAATCCGTATTCGGAGAACTTTCGGTAGAGCTAGGTCTGCTTGGACCCTAATGACCCCGGTCGGTAATAAGGTTTCGTGGAGAGGAACATTCCAGGTGAGGGGGAATGATCACTCTCGATCGAGTAAGTTCAGATGCGTAGAGATTCAGAAAACCATCTACACGAGGTATCAGCTGACTATTATGTTCAGCTGACAGGTTTGCGTATCTCCACTAGTATCTAATGCAACAATGATAAGCATTTATTATGTAGATTCAGCATGATTTAAATATCTCTTAGTTTGTCATTTATTGATAACAGATTACATTTAATACACGACATTCTATGCACAACTTTGCTGAACTCTGTGCGCATTAAATGCATGTCTTATCATAGTTACTCTTTAGGCATGTTTACAACTTGCATTGACTTAGACGGCTTTTTTGATCTTTACCCTTTATAATATTGAATCTTAACCGTCCATCTCATAAAGTAGGTTTAAACTCAGTCTTAGATCGATAACTGTTCATCTTCTAGACATGTACATATTTCGATCAAATCTTAAGAACCGCCATATTCGCACTTAACATTTCGATCATATCTTACCTCCGAAAATCCTAGAATACCTTTGTGCAAAAACCCTCATTTGCTTACTTTCACCTCGATCAAATTCTCGGTATGCCTACATGTAGTTACTTATGTGTTGATCATTATTGATTAGTATCATATATAAAAAGTTTATTTAAAAAAAAAATCGATATCGATAACAACTTCATGTAACAGTACAATGGCGGAAACCAATATCTCTATGATATCTCCAGCGGATATGCAGAACATTCTGGAGAAGGATCGCATGTGGTTTGAACCCACCATGGATTTCTATTCATGCGATCTGGAGTATATGGATGAAATCTTCTCGGCTCTGCGCGAGTCGGATCGGAGAAATTTCTGCCTAGGAGGCCTTCGTTCTTCCCCCGAGACAAGGTTGCAGAGCTGTATTTGAATTCAGACGCAATGTCTGGAGATATAGTGGCGAGATTCGTTGCCCATTCTATCCAAAACGACACTATGGAGCTGAAGCGGGATGTCCATCAAGGATGCCTTGAAGCGGAGTTTTGATCTCGCCCTCCGAAGGGACCAAGATGCGATCGGGTACGAGACGACCGAGTTGATGAATACCTTACCGTCTTACCGTGGAAAGCCCACTACATTCGTAGCTGCTTTTCCGAAGAACGACATGTTGCCTCGGTTCGGGGCACTTGCCTATATAGCGACGCTGCCCGACAAGCCAAGCGTGGGTCGTTTGACCAAGTGTCGAGGCCTAAGATTCGAGATGATGATGGCCATATACGGCCGAGCCCGGATAAATTGGACGGAGTTCTTTCTCGAGAATTCATGGCTCAGCCGCTAAGTTCGACAAAGCATCGAACACGCTGAGCGCAAAGGGCAAATTGCTGTATGGACTCAAACTGTCCATCATGATCGAAGATTTATGTGGATCTGAGCCTATCACCTACAGTGACAAGGAGTACTTCAATGTGAAGAAGGTCGGATTTCACAACAAGACAAAGACGCTTCGGCGGATAGGGTCGGGACCCTCGGCGGTCTCTCCGAAATCAAAGTCTCAGCAGGCTACGCCTACAAAGAAAAGAACCCCTCCCGCTAAAACTCCTAAGGCACCGGCAAAGAAACTGAAGAAAGCCGCTGAGGTGCCAGCTACTGAGGAGGTTCCACAAGTGCCTGCTGAACAGGCTCCCGAGAAGACTACTCGGCCCCATGCAACTGGTTGATGAGTCCGAGTCTTCCGAGAAGACTCGGTCGATGGAAAAGATTGTTTCCACCGAAAGGGACCAAGGGGATGCTTCGAAGCTCGGAGCGCAGATATTCGGCGCCTAGACGGCCCCCTTTTACTGTCCCTCCACTCGCGCTCGGTACCTCAACCGAAGAGCGAGACTTCACACATAGACATGGAGTCCGAGACGCATCCGAAGGTGAATCAATCGGGATGGAAGCTTCGAGTGATTATATCCAGAGCATCCCGAGAAATTCCGCAACTAGTTCCGGAGCTTGCCGACTACTCGACTTGTTGCTCATCGCCAAGACAAGCAAGGCTCCACATGTTGCTTGCGACATCGAGGAGTGGCCTCGTCTACGGCGCCTTGTCCTCCACTACTCCTCGTCGGCACCGCATGAAGAGGAATTGAGACTAAGAGAGGAGATAGGCTATTCGGAGCACGAAGACCTCAGCTCAATGGACAATCGAGGGCTGCAATGCCGGCCATGATTCATGATCGACAAGCACGCCTCCGGCCCGAAGCACCCTCGAGATGGGTCGGACCATGACGACCCACCCAGATGATTCAAGCCCCGGAAAGCTCGATGAGGGACATCCACAGGACAAGGATACCCATACTCGAAACTGCTCCACCTCTCGGTATCCTTGGTCCCGAGAAGTCCAAGGCCGGTGCTTCGTCCTCGGCGAGCCCGCTCAACTCTTGCTTGCAGATCGACTTTCGAAGCGGCGCCCGACAGGACCGCAAAGAGATCTCGATCGGTGGCAAAAGCCTTAACCGCCCAAGGGATCAAAAATCGAGATCTTGCGAAGGCTATCCATAGGACATGGAAGCACGGTCTTCAAGCCACGACTAAAGAACTTCGGGGGCTGAAGTCTTCCGTCTCTTCATCGGCCCGCCCCCGATGTTTCCGCGCTTATTTCGAAGCGTTGGCTCGTGAGCAAGTCAAATTCGAAGCTCAGCTCAAGATCTTTCAGGAGAGCCAAGCCAAGCTACTAGATGAATTTTTGGCTTCTAAACTGGCTCATACTGACGCTATCACTGAACAATCCGAGGCCACTGAACAAAGACTTGAGATTATCCAACCGGCCTTGGAAGACAAGATCACCGAGAAGCCGAAAGACTTCAAGGAAGCAGTGACCTCTCTCACAAGCAAGACAAGGAAAACCTTACCATGGAGAGGAACGAGTTGCATGAGGCTCGACTAAGCTCCACGATCGTCTTGATGAGCCGTCAACCTCCTACAAAAGTCCGAAGAAGTCGGTCCTAGTCCCTACCCCGGTGCTCATTGATGATGCCAAAAAGGGGGAAAGTGAAGGAAAAAGGGAAGGAAAGAAGAGTACTGAGAAGCTGCCTCAAACTCAGTCTCAGAAGGGTGAGGCCCAGGGTGTTTCGGCTGCGAGCACAACTGAAACCGGCCCAAGTGGCTCAGGACCCCAGCGGACTACTCGGGCAACCCGGACTCCCAAAGACATTATTAAGGAGGTTGCTTGAGTACGCCGAACAAAGCGGTGGAGGACTCGAAGAAGAAGAGGCTCCTATTCCACCACCGGTTCAAGAAGGCAAGGGCAAACAGAAGCTTAAAATTCCAACCCCTCCAAAGAAAGAGATTAAGATACATATCTGGCCGAGGAGGAAGCCCAAATAGGCTGCGGATGAGAGACGGCCGGAGAAATTGCAGAGGCCGAAGCGGCCTAACAAGCCAAAGTCTAAGCCTCGCCAAAGGAAAGACTAAAGCCCCATCCGAGATGAGGAAAGAGAACCGCTAGATCGCCTCCGAGAAAGCTCATCATAACGAGATGAAGAGGACAGAGAAAAAGACAAGGAGCAAGCGAGCAGAAGAATGCCGAAAGGCGGGGTACATCCAAATCTAGATCTAGTACCCCTGTCGAATCGGAACAAGCTCCTCGAAGCCTCAAGAGCAAGATGCGAAATTGAAGAAATCTTTGCTCGAGATGGATAGATATCTCTACGAGAGGAGAGGAAGCTAGACGGATAGAGGCCGCCGGACGAGAGGATACATTTGGCGGACCTTGAGGCACTCGGGAAGTGTACCGAACAAGAGGCCAGCCGAGAGTTCCTTCGAAAGCCGACATCCCTTATCGATACGAAGGTTCGGGAAGCCAAACGATCCGAAAACACATAGATGGCCGAGATCGGACGAATGGATGCCTATTCAGTTCAATCAGAGATGGGAATCGGCCAAGATAGAGTTTATCAAGAGAAATTATTTCTAGCGATTCTGGCCTGAAATGTCTAAGGCTGATGCCTATGTCGAGTGGATGACCATTACTGAACCCGATCTTTACCCATATATGCACGAGCAAGAATGCGAAGGGGTAGTAGTCGGCGTTCTCGAAGCAAGGATCATTCCTCCACCCGAAGACAAGACGACTCAAGTACATCTCGGAATGATTGAACAAGAAGTGAAGAATGCTTTGCGTTGAACGCAGAGGACTAGAACAAGATGATCCAGGCAGACTTCGCCGAATACCGAAGGCGAGGAAGAACACGTTCAGAATGTATGGAGTCCCACTGCCTGAAGATAAATCCCAAGGTTTCATGAATATGATTCAGCAGTTTAAGGGTTCTCCCTCTTAGTTCTTCTTTTAGCTTAGCAAGATTTGTAATGTACTGAACTAGTTATTATATATATACAAATCTTCTGTTGGCTCTGACAACTACTTGTTGTCTAAATAGCCGTGTTTACTTTATGCTTTAACACTCAGAATCATCAAGTGATTACTGACACACACACGTTGTTTATTTACTTGTCAGTTTTTGCTCGGTTAGATCTCTGATAGACTAGACTTTCGGAGAGTTATTATTTCTCTTAGGGTGAAATTGTTGCATGGGGGAAATTATTGTAAAGGGGGAAATTGTTACGCCTCGTCTCCCTCGATAGTCTAGCACTTACCGCACAACTCCACTGATCCTACTTGTAATATTTGTAAGGAGCTCTGTTTCTGAGTAAGTTAGTGTTTAGCATAGTTGATAGGACATAGATGATAGGTTTTAGCATCATCAAATAGAGGGAAATTGTTGGGTGATGATTCAATCCTCAAGCATGATCATACTTGTGGGAAATGACTCTTATCTTCTATCTCGAATCATGCTCGGTAGCCTCGTGCTTACGAACCGTTGAGAAGATTTGAAGATCCCAAAACCCTATCTCGATTGGTGAACCATTCCTTTGTATTCGTATTTGTCTCCGAGGTTTCGGACTCGGTAGACACTCTGCTCCGGTCAAGGCGCCGCTAGTTCATCGGCCTCGGCACCGGTGTAGAAGACTCGATATCTTGGACTCGGCGGGAGCAAGATATGCGAGAGAGTCGGTTGAACCGAACTCGGCGAGAGTAGTTCACTGGACTCGAGGCGATCTTCGATAGACTTATCTCGGCGGTCCTATCTACCGAATACAAGGTCGGACTCAAAGAACGGCGGATAGTCTTCGGGGATCGGTCGGAATCTTTTGAAAGACAATCGGCATTGTCATGTACGAGGAAGAGAGAAGTCGGCTTCGATGCGTCTCGAAGTTTGTCTTTGTCTCAACCACTTCATCCACCTCGACGAATGACAAGCATACACGTGTCTTCTCACCGCTAAAGCCGCAAGACCAACCTTTTACCTAAAAAGGTGGGAAAGTACACTGTTTACCTACACCAAAAGAGCCGTTTGCGACCAAAAAGAGAGAGAGAGAAGAAGATCGTCTCCAACGGATCTATTTTAATCTCTGCTCTATAAATAGAGGGATCATTGAAGATTTGAGAGAGAATGCGCGCACCTAGAACACGAGAGAGCATTCAAACGAGCGATATTAACGACTAAGTCCTTCGCAAGAAACAACCGAGTTATCTCCCGTGAAAGACTACATCCAACTTCAAAAGGAACCAAGCTGAACCGACATAAGCTTCTAGTATCCAAGCGACTGACATGAACCTATAGCTAAACCCTCAGCTGTTCGTCGCTCTAGATAGCTACATTCTCGTTCCTTATCCCTCTAACCCTAAGCTCACTTGTTATATCCATAGCTTAGACGAAGGAGTTCACATTTGAACCCAATCCTTATTGTATAAGGACTCCTTCACCGTTGGAGAAGTTTGTCAAACACTTTAAGTTTGATAGTGTTGTAAACCGAGACTTGGATCGATATAAAAACCAAGACGCGGCTTTGCCCGGTGTGCAAGCCGACCGAGACTAACTCGGGATAATAAATAGCCTCCCGATCATTCGGGACAGTGGACGTAGGATTTGAGCGATATCCGAACCACTTTAAAAATCCCGTGTCTCTTATTGCTTTCTTAAGCTGTTGCATTGATTTTACTATTCATACCGAACATCATATTTAAATCAATCAACTGTCTCAAAGATACCGAACTTTTAAATCTACCGAACCGAGACTTAAAACGTTTTCTCACAAAAATTGATTTGGGCTACACAATTCCGCACACCGAACTCTCACCGAACGATACCGAATTCGACCTAGTCGGTTAGCGAGATCTCAGCGAGTCGGTACTCTTTTAGCCTTTAACTCGATTCGAAACGGTTGTGCAGTGCCCTTGAACTGAATGAGCATGCACACCATCCTGAATAGGACTGTTCAAGTTCGAAATTGAGAAATCGAATCAGGTGTATTCACCCCCCCCCCCCTCTACACCTGACCGTACACTCGGGACCAACAGTGTTCGTCTGAGTTAGTGGCAAACTGGCTATTTTCTTCCATACTAGCAAAAATATACTCCCTCCGTCCCATTAATACTGTCATGTATACTTAATTGAGATGTCCTAATAATACTATTTTGTTTCCAAAAAAGAAAATAAAACAACATTACAAATAACAAAAAAGTCATGTGGACCCACATCATTTACACACAAAAGTCAAGATTCTTAAACTCCATGTCGAAACCTACATGACAGTATTAATGGGACGGAGAGAGTATTTGTTTTATCATTGAAAAATTACTAATTCAAATAAATTCGAATCATATGATTAACATTATCTTGAAATTATCATAGGTCAAGCTTAACTTTATTTATAATAAGAAATATGAGATAAGACCATATATCCAATAAATTACTGTCTAATTAATGTCAAAGTGAAACTACATAGTTTTGATGCAAATCTCACTTCATCTTTCTCAATCACATCACTCAGTTTTTGTCTTCTCTGAAACTCTCCCCTTCTGCTACGGTTACTTTGATGCTGGGGGGCGAGCACTGCTCCTCCCTCCCCAGTTTGTGACACTTGGCAAATTTTTTCAAAAGCTTTTTGTGAAATAATTTTCACTTTATTTATTTTTTATTTTTTTAAAAAAAAATTATATTGACCATAATTTTTTGTTCTCTTTTTAAAGTTTTAATTTTGAAAATTCGTCCAATTTCGTTTGGGGTTGCCATATTTTTTGTATTTTGTTGAAAATTTGAGTTTTGTGGTTGTCTTAAATTATTGAAAATTCTGTTCTTTCACACCTTGCTAGAAATTAGTGTTTTTTGTTTGATTTTATACATATTGAAAAATTCATAACGAATTTGATATTTATTAACTAATTGCTTCAGAACATATGTTTTCAATGTGAACGAAAAAATATTAATTGATTCAGTATAAAATCGTTAAAGAAAAAGAAAAGTAAAAATAAAATAAACAAAAGCAACAAATAAATAACAATAAGAAAAAAAGCATTCAAATAAATTTGCCACCAGGTGTCACGAGCTGGGAAGGGGAGAGCACTGCTCGCCCCCCCCCCCCCCAGCATCAAAGTAACCGAAAATTGTAATAAATCACAACCATCTAACAAAAACCATCTTTGCCGATAGACAACTACATAGCTGCCATCGCTCAAGAGACGATAGACTCCGGCGACGGAGTGATCGACATCGACACCAAGACTCACGACTTTGTCTCCAGCCTCGGCTCCGAATTGTGGCACATGGAAGAGACGTTTTTGGGATGGAAGTGATAGCGGAAAAGACAAAATAGGAGTTGTCAATGACAAGTGGATGGTGGAGAGGGGCGCCGCACTCTCAAATTTGATTATCAAAACAATGAAGTTTTGACTTAGACAACAATTAAATAGAGATTTATTAGATAAATAATCTTATATTAATATAAATATTGAGATATATACTTAAGTGGGAATACACGCTGGTGGCCAAAACGAAAAAAAAAAATACAAATGTAGCCCAATTCTAAAACAAAACACAAAAGTAGTCATTTTGTCTTTATCCAGCGTAGGGCCGATGGGAGGGCCGATGGGGGGAGTCCATAGGCCCTCCATCGGCGGAGGGCCGATGGGAGGGCCGATGGGGGCCGATGGGGGGAGTCCATAGGCCCTCCACCGATGGAGGGCCTATGGGAGGGCCGATGGGGGGAGTTCATAGGCCCTCCATCGGGGAGGGCCGATGGGGGCCAATGAACTCCCCCTTCGGTATTTCTATTCGAATATTGATATTCGTATTCGAATTTTTAATATTCAAGTTCGAATATAAATATTTGATTCGATTCGATTAGTATTCAAATACGAATACAAAATTAAGATATTCGATTCGATATTCGAAAATATTCAATTAAATATAAATATATAATACATTTATAAAAATATTTATAAAAAAAATATATTTTATAAAACTTAATATAATAAATTTAATAATTTTGAATATATATATTTAAAACTTAAATATTTATTTCAAAATATATAATACATTTTGAATATATTTTATAAATTTTGAATAAATTTAAAACTTAAATATTTATTTCTTAAATATATAATTTTGAATCGAATAGTTTCGAATCGAATCGAATCGCATTAAATACGTACCAAATTTGAAATTATTAAATTTTTTTTTACTGTGATGGCCGATGGTTGTGATGGCTGTGATGGCCGATGGCCGATGGCATTAAAAATTTCTGTGATGGCCCCAAAATTTGAATTTTTTTTGAGGGCCGATGGCCCTCTGCTTGACCTTTTTTTTTTTTTTTTTTTTTTTTTTTTGTTCAGGGCGGATGCCCTCTTAAATTTTTTTTAATATGTTGAGGGCCGATGGAGATCGGCCCTCCATCGGCCCTCGGCCCTGGTAATTATTTCTGATTTTTTTCTTTAGGGCCGATGGACTCCATATGCCCTCCCATCGGCCCTCCGCCGGATAAAGACAAAATGACTACTTTTGTGTTTTGTTTTAGTGATGGGCTACATTTGTGTTTTAATGTTTACTATTTGGCTAATAGTGAAAATGCCCCTATACTTAATTACATATTAGACTCGGTCAAACTTATCGATAAACAATAAAATTTGTCTTCATAGAGATAATAATGTAAATAACGAAATTAGATTGTTTTCCATAGTACAGTTAAACCTCGATAAAGTAATAATTTTGGGATCGGAAGAAAATATTTATTTAACGATGTTATTACTTTATCGAATATTATTTTAATGCATTAACCTATATCAAGACCGAAATAAATTATTATCTAAACGAAATTATTATTCAATTAAATATTATTTTATTGTGATTTAACTGTATGTATACTTGAGGGTGGAAACATTGATTGATTTTTATTTATTTTCTCTAATTTTCTCTACTGTGATGGCATTAATGGATGGAGGGAAACACGGAACCATTTAAAAGTTATAAATCCACAATAATTATTAGTTTATTATTAATGATATCGTTAACCAGTTAAAAGTTACCTTAATGATGCCATTAATGGATGGAGGGAAACGCGTAACTAGAAAAGCTTCCGGTTTCGGGAAAACAAAAAATTAGGAACAAGAAACATCGCCTGAGATCCTGGAGAACTCTATTTTCATTTAAACTCGAACGACCCGTTCAATCGGGCGATAATTACATTCAAACCTGAATTTCTCCCCTTCGTTCAAATCGTTCGCATTTTCTCTTCTCCGTTTGCACTATTTGAAATCTTTTTAGTAGGGAGGCAATTTGTGTAATGCAATGGTTGTAGGTATCTCTTGAGAGCATATTGAATTGGATGGGAAAAAATAGGAACCGAACCGATCTGCTCGCCGCTGGCAAGGAAAAGGTAGCCTAATTTATGAGTTTGCTAGGGAATTTGGTATTTATTTAAGGATTTAATTGAGGAAATGGGCGAGAACGAAGTAAATATGCGCAGAATGTTAAACCTCACTCACATGTGATTCTCGGTAATGAAGTAAGTATGAAATTAAGGTTATGTCTGTTTGGTGCTTTATCTGTAAACTACGTGATGAAATTTAATTCCTTTTTCCTAAAATATGTATTTATTTTGTTCGCTTTGAATGTTTACAAATTGAGAATGTTTTAAATTAGCTGTGAAATGATTGAATGCTTTGTGATTTTCTTGTGTTTTAATTTGGGAAGCTGCTTCTGTCAGCATGTAATATTATTTGCAAAACCCATGATTTACGTGTCATACAAATTGTTCTGCTTGTGATGCTGGTGTTTGGGAAGATTTTGGCTTTTCCAAGTTGTTAAAAACTTATTTCTCATTTTATGATAAACTGAGTCAAAAACTAAGCCTTATAGTCATTCGTAGTTACTATCTTCATCACTCATGAGTTATGAGTTGTGAATGCTTAATATGCTTGTAGTTTAGAATGATGTAAACAATGGAGATGCTAGGATATGTAACACTTCCACGAATTGTGGATTGTTTAGTCCAAGAAAAGTTGAATTGTTAATATCATCTACTGATTGGAACTACTTTTTGGTATATACTTTACATGATATGTTCCATGATTTTTCAGCTTCAACAATTTAGAAAGAAAAAGGATGGTAAAGGAAATAGCAGCAAACCATCGAGTAAAGGTGGTAAATCGGGGCCTGATACTGATGAGCATGATGCAACAATAGGCACTTCCAGTGGTGCAGCAGTAGCATCTTCACCAGAATCCAGTTCTAGGGTCGATACAGTGGCAAGTGATGCTGCTTCCAGAAATGCTGCGCATGGTGCAACGGTGGTCAGTACCGGTGAAGTAGCATTTACACAGCAGTATGGCGAAGGTGGAGAGAAGTATGATCATGATGCTGGGCTTGCTAATGATAAACCTGCAGCGAAGGTTGATGTTGGAATAGCATATCTTTCAGAAGGTGCTGATGATGAGCATGGTGTTGATTCTAGGGTTTTTCAGGAGGATGGATCATCTTCTCTGGTTCTTGAGGATACAATCAATACTGTCCCAGAGATAGTTTTAGAAGGGAAATCGGAAAATCCCAGTTGGGTTGTTGATTCCACAGATCTTTCATCCAGACTGGAGAGGGAGTACGGGGAAGAGCAGGTAAGAGATGTAGGTTTGTGCCTTCACTCTTGACACTCATTTACTTCTTTAAAGGCTGTATGATTTTTCGGTAGGGGCCATGCAGGAACTTGGCAGTTCAAGTGGATATCAAATTGATGACGACAAGATGATGACGGGTCAGTTTAGAGATGGTTCATCATTTGGTCCAGATGAAGAGAAAGCACAAGTGGTTAATGTCTCAGGTGGCAATGTCAGTTTCTATACTGAAGGCACTCAGGAAAGCTCTGGATTTGTTGAGGTAGAAATATCTTGTGAGGTTGAAAATAACGACAACGTAAAGTCCATCGTGTGTAAACAAATAGACTTGTCATCAATTTTGAGTGGAAGCTTAGTCAAACTTTCCCAGCTTGCAGAAATTCTACAGTTACTTGATGAAGATGAATTCAGGTACTTGTTCAAGTTAAGAGAATCATCACTTGAGACATCTATCGATGCAGATAAGATGAAAGCCAATGACTGTGTTGTACATGATGCTTTTGAGAGGCTTAAAGAACATCTATATGTTACAAGTTTGTCAAAGGATGCATTTCATTTACAGCTTTCCGAGCATCAAAAGTGGATCAATGACATCTATGCAGTCAACTCTTCACTCGTCAAAGTTCAAGAGGAAAAGACATTACTGGACCATCAGATTGTAAAGATGTCAGAAGAAATGATTGACTGCAAAGATTTTATTGCAATTCTTCAAACAGAGATCATCAATC
Organism: Lavandula angustifolia; assembly: GCA_028984105.1. Classification (NCBI taxonomy): domain Eukaryota; kingdom Viridiplantae; phylum Streptophyta; class Magnoliopsida; order Lamiales; family Lamiaceae; genus Lavandula; species Lavandula angustifolia. The sequence goes on from CM054807.1 coordinate 29,079,508, forward strand.
TAAATAAGCATATCACGTCCATAACAGAGGAGAAGCGCAATCTAGAAGAAGAAAATAATAAAATTTTCAGTGAGTGTGAAAAGCAATATCATGATTTGGTGGAGTTCAAAGTTCTGGAAACGGTTTTGCAAGCAGAATGCTGTAAGGCATTTAATGATCTAAAAGAAGCCAGAATTCACATTAAGCATCTCACTGAAGAGAATGAATCCCTCAATGCTGATATAGAATCTCACAAGTTCAAAGTTAAAGAATTAGATTATAAGAATAACTCCACTCAGTTTCATGAAGTTGCAAGTCAAGGTGTAAAGAATGATAGTGGTGTGTTGCAGGAGTCCAGATCTGGCTGGTTATCTCGGAAACAGAGGAAATTGATTGTTTATGACGATTCCACTGGATTTCTAGCACTAAAAAGGAACTTGGAAGGAGCTGAAGATGTAATCCTGAAACTTGAGAGAGAAATTGAAAGCATGTACCTATACATGTCTTCTTTGAGCAGGTCAACAAATGAGGTTGTTGCCCGTGGAGTGTCACGGTTGGTTCAAGCTTTTGAGTCAAAAGATTACACTGATGCCATGGATTCAGAGGAACCCCCTTCATCTGATGGCCATCCCCTTTCCTCTGAAGGCCACACAACTGAAGATTCATTAATGAGGACCAAAAAGGTGACACAAATTCTCAAAGTATTACTTAAAGAATTAGTAAATGATGCTGAGGATGCCAGTGAATTCTGTAGAGCTATGCAGAGTAAACTAATGGCTGATGCTGCACGAACAGATGCGAGCAAGTATGACACTTTAAAAGAGCATAATGATCAAGTACAAGAAGCTAATATAGAACTTATGGTTCTTTATGAAACTATGAGAGAGCTTACTTGTCAAGGCGTTGCACGAGAGAGTGAACTTCTTGGTTTATGTGATGCCCTGCAGAAGCAAGAAGCCATTCTGCAGTCAGAGAATAGTCATCTTCAAGAGAAGATGGATGGCTTTCAAGCTCAAATTAATGAGCTGAAGGGCCATTCGGTGGGATTTTTTAGAGACTCGAATGACCAGCAGGGTTTAAGCTTATGTGCATCTCTAGAAATGCAAGTATATGATTTGCAGTGTCAGTTGGAACACTTGAACTTTGTTCTTTTGGAATATGGAAATGAAAACCTTGTTCTCAAGCATAGTTTGAAGAATGCACAAGAAGTTGCTTTTGCTTTTAATTCTCAAGTACAAGAAAAAGTTGCTGAGCTCAAACAGTCTGAGCTGCGGGTATCATCCCTTAGAGAGAAGCTAAGTATCGCAGTTACAAAGGGGAAAGGTCTGATATCTAAGCGTGAAAGTCTCAAGCAAGATTTAGCTGATATGTCCAAGGATCTGGAAAAATGTTTGCAGGAGTTACTATCTAAAGATGCCAGACTTCATGAACTTGAAGCAAAAGTAAAAGTCAACTCTATTGCAGGTGAGCGCATGGAAGCCCTGGTATCTGAGCTCTCATACATTCGCAACTCAGCTACTGCTTTAAGAGAGTCATTTCTGCTAAAGGATTCTGTCCTTCAGAGAATAGAGGAGATTCTAGAAGATTTAGAGCTGCCGGAGCACTTCCACTCTGGAGATATAATTGAAAAGATCAACTTGTTAGTGAAAACAGTCGTGAGTCACTCTTTGCCTCGTCATGAATCGGATCAGAGAAGCTCAGCTGAGGGAGGATATTCTGATACTGGATTTGTTGATATGGATAGCTTGAAAGAAGAGATGCAGCCAAGCCCTACTTCAACTGAGGACTTAAGAAGAAGATATGAGGAATTGCAAAAAAGTTTTTATGGGTTAGCTGAGCAGAATGAGATGCTTGAACAGTCACTAATTGAAAGGAACAACCTCGTGAAGCGCTGGGAAGAAGTTTTGAACATAGTGGATATGCCATCTCAACTGCGATCCATGGAGCCTGAAGACAAGATTCAGTGGTTGGGAAGTGCATTATCAGATGCCCAAAACCATTCTTATTCTCTCCAGAAAGAGATTGATAAGTTGGAGATCTCTTGTGGATCCCTAACTGCTGATGTGGAAGATTCACAAAGAAGAACATCTGAGCTTGAGGCAGCCTTTCATAATGTGTGTGCAGAAAATGAAATCCTATCAAAGGACTTGGAGATCTTGAGACAAGATAATGATGAAACCTTAAAAAGAATAGCTGATTTCGCTAGTAGAAATGGAAATCTTCAAAATGAAGCAAGTTTATTGCAAGCACAGAAACATCGCTTGGAAGAAGATATAGGTTGTACTGAAGATGCAGTTAGAAGACTGCAGGAAATGGTTAAGGATGCTCTTCAGGATTCTTGTCTTGAAGATATGGTGCTTGGTAAGGAAGGAGTTGGACTTTGTGAAGAAATGTTAAAGAAGCTCGTAGAGAAACATAAGACACTATCGGGGAAGCTTGCTGATGTAGATTCTAAGGATGTGGAAGTCACTAAGAAAGGAGAGCTCTCTCGCACTGAGGAGCAGGATGTAGTAACCCTAAACAAAAGGCTAGAAGAGTCTATGGGGGAACTAATGTTGTTAAAGGAAGAAAAAGATAGATACATGCTCACCAATCAATCCTTTCTCCATGAGTTAGAGGAGCTGAAACTCAAAAGGAGTGAATTGGAAGAGCTATTTAATCGGGAAGAACATAAATCGGCTTCTTTGAGAGAGAAGCTAAATGTTGCAGTTAGAAAAGGAAAGTCATTGGTGCAACAGCGAGATGGCATGAAGCAAGTGATTGACGAATTAAATGCTGAGGTTGAGCGCCTTAAAACTGAGATCAAGCATACTGAAAAAACTATTTATGAGTACGAGGAACAGATCAAGAACTTGTTTTCTGCACGGGACAAGTTACAAGTAATGGAAACTGAAAATAGTTTCCTCAGGGATCGCCTGGCAGAAAGTAAACGCAATTTGCAGGAGAAAGAGGGTAGCTGGAGCAGTATTTTGAATGCTTTAGGTGAAATAGATGTTGGCCTTGTAATCAGTTCTGAAAATCCAGCTGAGTGGATAAGAGAAATAGGCAATTGCGTGCATGATCTACATAGTCGACTGGATGTCTTCGAACAAGAATCAAGAAAATCTAAAAGAGCTGCTAAATTACTGCTTGCAGAGTTAAATGAAGTTCAGGAAAGAAATAATGGTCTTGAAGATGAGCTAGCAAAAGCTGCTCATGAACTTTCAGAAGTTTCAAGGGAAAAGGATCTAGCCGAAAATTCCAAGTGTGAAGCTCTTGCACATGTTGAAAAGCTATCACATTTACACTCGGAGGAAAAGGATAAGCATATATCTGAAATGATGGTGTTAAAATCTGATGTGGACAACATGAGAAATGACCTTTATGCCATTGAAAAAGAACTGGGAGATGTTCTTTCCAAAGATTTGGAAGTTCTGTGCAGTGTGAAGGTTATTATGACATCATTTTTTGATTCAGATAACACTCCAGCTCTTGGTGCTCTATTTCCTGCTAGCTTCTCGGGTGGCATATTGTCAACAAAATCAGAAAACAAGGTAAAATGGTCATTGGTGTCGAATATTATGTGCCTAACAAGATTCCTCAAAATGTGCTTAACAAGAGCAACATTTTTCGTCTCATCGCATGTGGTGCTGTAGCCTCCTATAATATCATGTTTTCAGTATGAACAATTCTTATTTATTTTTTATTTTACGTTTTGTTATAAGATATTTATGATCGACCTATGGGCTGCACAAATGAGCATCACAGTGTTCTCAGAAACTAAAGATGAGCTGAAGGGAGCAAGATAAATGATTAGTTTGGTATTATCATAGAGGACAGGAAAAAGTACTAGCATGGTGCTTCTCCTTTAGATGATATTGTTTTAATATTTCAATTCATGTTTGAGTAACTCTTGGATTTTGTCTGGAATCTGCAAGTTACTTGTCAATCCTAAAATTATGTCTCTAGAGACCCTTCTCAGTGTATGAGGTGCCACAGCATAAACATTGCATTTCATCTGCAGGTTTTTATGACCCAAATTGATTCTCTCCGGGAGCGAATTCACAAGCATTCGTGTTTGTTACAAGAAGAAACTTCCAGGTTATCTGAAGTAGTGGTGAATGCTCGTATGGAGTACACTTCTCAAAAAGAGTCCTATGAATCGGCGAAGAGACATGTTGATAGGTTACAATCAATTGAGAAAGAGAAAGAGTCAGAATTGCATATTTTGCAAGGAAACATTTTATTGTTGTATGAAACGTGTGGTAGTGCAATTTCAAGCCTTGAGAATTGGAAAGAACATGTGATTGGGAATGTGTTGGCATCTGGAGCTCCACAAAGGAACCTTAATGATCAAAATCAATTTGGATGGAATAGTCTAACCGGAAAGGTTTGCATATTCAATGAGGAAAGTATAAGGAGCATGTGCGACAAACTATTACTTGTTGTGGGGGACTCCATAAGCATGCAGACTAATGAGTTGGCCAGAGTGATGGAAGTTGGCCATACTGAGATGAAGAGCACCATAACGAATTTACAGAAAGAGCTTCAGGAAAAGGAAATCCAGAACGACAGATTTAGCAATGAACTTTTTAATCAGATAAAGGCAGCTGAAACTAATGCAAAGAATTATTTGCTTGACCTTCAGCGAGCAAGGGTGCAGCTAGATGATTCACAGAGACAATTGGAAGTAATGGCCGAGGAGCACAAGTTTTTGGAACAGAGAATGAAAGAACTCCAGGATGAGGAAACTAACTCAATAGATTTGCAGCAGAAAGTTAACTCACTGACAGATGCACTAGCTGCAAAAGTACAAGGTCAGCTACATATTCTTTCCAGAGTAAGGATTGTCCTTGTAGAAGATCCTATCATAATTTTGGATTTTTTGTTATTTTGCAGAATGTGAGGCTCTGATGCAAGCCCTTGATGAACAGGAGGCTGAAATGGAAAACCTTGCAAACAAAATAGCGGGGATGGAAAATGAGTTGCAACAAAAGAATGAGGACTCGGAGAACCTTGAAGCTTCTCGTGCCAAGGCTTTGAAGAAGCTTTCCGTCACTGTGAGCAAGTTTGATGAACTACATTCTCTCTCTGAAAATCTCCTATCTGAGGTTGAGAAACTACAGTCCCAGCTGCAAGAGAAAGATGGAGAGATTTCTTTCCTAAGGCAAGAGGTTACTAGGTGCACTGACGATGCTCTAGCTGTCACACAAAAGAACAAGAAGAGCTCTGATGAGATTCAAGACTTGCTTGCTTGGCTTGATTCTTCAATATCTCGGGCACAGATCCATGGTGTAGCTTTTGATTGTTCGAAAAGTCACCCCGTTAACGAATATAAAGAGGTATTACAGAATAAGATCATGGACTTGATGTCTGAGTTGGAGAATCTTCGTGAGACCACCCAGAATAAAAATATGTTGTTGCAAGAAGAAAGAATAAAAGTGGAAGAACTGACACTGAAAGAACACCAACTGAAGAACTCATTGAGTGAAATGGAATCTCAACTAGTGCTTCAAGGTGTTGGAGATTCTGCTAAAGCTACAAAATCTGCTTCAGAAGTTGTGGAGGTTGAGCCAACGGTATATTCTGTAGCTATTTCGCTGCATTGTCCTTGTTGAATTCCCCCAAATTTAGCCCTCTTAATATGATGTTTGTTGATGGCATAACATGTCTAACTCCTTTGCCTCCTGTTTTGAGCCTATGCACATAATTAATTATCTATTGGACATCCACATCCTGTTAGGAAGTATATGCTTTTCATTTGTAATTATATTTAAGTGCATGATATTAAGCGTTACATGAGATTGACTTGCTTACGTCCTCCACAGTAGAATTGTAATCTTAAAAAGGTAATCATTATGATGATTAGCAAGATCATAAACCTCTATTGGTGATATCAAGCAACCTAGTTACTTGATGCGCGTGGGAGAGACATCTCCATTTAATTGCTGATGGTTTCACTTATTTTTCTTTCTCACAGTTTCTCTTTTTTTTTTTTACTTTGCTAGACGTTTGTTTTGAGTTTTGTTCTGTTCTCTTCTGCACTTGCCATAAACACTTCTACAATGTATTGTTTGGTGCAGACAAACAAATGGCCCATTGCTCCACAAGTTCGCAGTTTGCGGAAACCAAATAATGATCAAGTCGCCATTGCAATAGATATGGATGACAGTGGTCACAGGCTGGAGGATGATGATAAAGGTAATCTACCAATGGCAGTTAAAGTAGAAAATTTAGAATCCTTAGGACCTTTTCAAAGCTATTACTTACCCTAAATTGTGTGTTGTTGTGCTCCTGGCCTAATTCAGCTCATGGTTTTAAGTCACTTACCACATCAAAAATCGTCCCGCGATTTACAAGACCCGTGTCAGACATGGTTGATGGATTATGGTAAACATCAATATTAACTTGTACACGTATTTTAGTTTTATGATGCATATTCATTTAACATATTCTTTCAGGATGTCCTGTGACCGGGCACTTATGAGAAAGCCTGCTTTACGCCTTGGTTTAATGATCTACTGGGGTGTGTTGCATACTATGGTTGGAACTATTTTAGTCTGAGAATCTAAACAACGGGTCAGTGCTGCAACTCTTCTGGCTTCTTTACAGATCATGTCTCAGCTCTATGTTATCTAGTTTCTCCTAGCAATTCCAGTTGCTTAGCATTAAACATTAGCAGAAGGATAGAAATATGATGGAACTTGTCTGCATTCTGTAATTGAAATCCTGGAACTTTACAATGCTCATACAACTGAGATACATCAGATTCTGTATGGGCAGGAAATTCTGCATGATGCAAGTCGTAGTAAGTTTGGGGGAACGTAACTCCAAACAGTTGTGCGTTTCAGGAATATCAGTATAACATTAGCATTACGATCATCTATATTTGTGCTGATTAGCCTTTTTCAATCCTGCAGGTGTGAGGCTGATACATATAGGTCCTTCATTCTTGACCGTACTGTGATTCCTCTCTTTTAGTATAAAACGAATCACAAATGAGTAGGTGTTAGGTTTACTGTAGAGGGTTTTGCTGTTTGCGTTATCAGAAAATTTCTATCCTAGACCAGGTCCACAAGACCTTGTGGTCCAGGATTTAACTTCAATTAAATAATACCTTTGATTATGTTTTCTTATATTTTTTTATTTTCATGATTTTAAATCACAAGATCCACAACTTAAGTTGTAGACCTGGTTTAGGGTAGAAAAATAGGCGTTATCATCTCTCCCTCAAGTGAGGATCATAAAAAGAAAAGACAAACCCTTGAGTTGGTTTATACATATGTTTGATTCTACTATTCTTTTTCTTCCATCTTAAAACAAAGCATTGGGTGCAATTGGAATTACACACACTACAACATACACAATAGTAATGTTGAATCATCAATGGGATCTGACTTGTTCATCAAAATCCTTGACATTTCCTCTACAATTATCTCCTTCAAACCTCCCCACCCTAAACTGCCTGAGATCCACCCCCTCCACCCTCCCACTAGCCACAAGCTCCGCTGCTATCCGCCCCACCACCGGCGCCATCTTAAAACCGTGACCAGAAAACCCTCCGCACACCACCGCATCCTCTCCAAATTATCCGCCAACAAAATCGATGACGAAATCCTCATCCGGTGTCATCGAGTACATGCACGATTGCGTCAGCACCGGCTTCTCTACATCAACTAATTCCCCAAATCGCCCCCTAATCCAACCCCTCAGCGCCTCCACTAGCGCCGCAGGCGCCGCCCACGTCCGGTCCTCCGGCTCGCACGTGCGCCCCGCGTGAACCGGAATCTTAATCAGCCCCGGAAACTCCAGCGAAGGCGTTCCGTATATGTACGGCTCTCCGTAGCTCGAGAAAGTTGGAAACCCACTCTCGATTGTGAATTTACCGTGATGCCCTTCGTTGATTTTCCAGTAATGGACGGCGGTCTCCAATGGCTGAATCGGGAGAACTGTTCCTCTAACCTTTTCCATCAGCTTTCTCGTCCACGGCCCCGCCGTAATCACGCATTTCCGGCCGCGGTAACTCTTTCCGTCAGCCGTATTCACAGTAATTTCGTTTGTTTCTTCATTTCTATTTATCTCAATCACCTCGGCGTTATCTTTCAGCGCGGCGCCGTTACGCACAGCTAGTGTTTGAAACATTGCCACCGCTTTCGTCGGCTTGATAACGCCGCCGTTCTCGGTGACAACGGCGACCCAGTCCTCGGGAATGTCGAACACTCCGGAGAACTCCTCATGCACCTCTCTGCGGTTCAGAACGCGCACGGCGATCGAGTTTTTCCGGCAGCTGTTGACGACGGCGAGGAGAGATTTACTGTCGGATGGACCCATGTCGAGTTGCCTGGTCTTGAAATAGACTTTGTAGCCGATTTCTTCCTCGGCTTGCTGCCATAGGCGCGAGGATTCGAGCACCATGTCGGAGTAGTAGTCCTCCGGGTAGGTGGAGCGGAGGGTGCGAGACTCGCCGTGGGAGGAGCCGCGGTGGTGGAGGAAGTCGAACTGCTCGAGGAGAAGCGTTTTGAGGCCGCGTTTGGATGTTTGGTAGGCTGCGGAGCTGCCCATGACGCCTGCTCCGATGACTATTACGTCGAACAGTTGGTGGGCAAGCTCCATCGCTTCTCTAATTGTGTTATCTTGTGATTCGTGTGTGATTCTCGATGGACTTAATTAAACATGTTTGGACTTTGTTATAGTGACGAAATTTTTGACTAAAATAGCAATTTATCTATTATCTATCTAGTATTATTATATATATGAAAACCAAATGGTGTTTTAATTGCAATTGGATTTCAATTCAATTTCAATTGATTGTAAACCTTAATTTACTATTTTGCCGTTTTGATTTACATTAAATCTCAACTTTATCAATTTAATTTCTTATAATCCTTTTCAATCTCAAATTAATTATATCTAACTCTTATGGTATTTTAAAGAAGTTGTATATCATGTAGAACTTTAATACAATTAGTGTAAATTTTAAAATGCCTATTTACTATTTAGGTCGTTTCGTGCCTATGAATCAAATCTTATACACATTTTAAAAACCCATTAATATTAAAACAAATATTCAATAAATAATTTTCAATCAATTCCAAATCTTTTTCAAATCAGTTGCATAATTTACTATTATAACTTAAATTGAAAATGTCAATTTTGATTCATTTCAATTTAATCTAATCCTTTCAAATAAAAAAATTATTCCATAATTATCTTGAATTTTTTATTTTCAAAATTCATTTATATTAAATTAAAAAATTTCAATCAATTTCAATTCAATTTCAAATCAATTGCATAATCTTATCTTATATATATATATATATATATATATATATATATATATATATATAAATCGAATGATTTCAATTCCAAATCAATTTCAATTTCAATTCAATTGAACTCAATTGAAATTTCATTAAATTGAGGGGTAAATATATAAGATATATAAGATTATGTCCCTCAATGTATGCTCAATCATGAAATAATTTTAGAATGTTTCTCAAATTACGCCCATTAATTGTTACTATTAATATTTTTAAAATATCCCTCAATTTACGCCTAATCTTGCTAAATCTAATAATTTATTAAATATAATTAAAGATATTCAAAGCACAACTTTATAAGATAAATCAATTTCAAATCTATTAATTTTTAAAAATTTTATGTTGAATAACTGCTCCTCAATTACGCATAATGATGTTAAAAAGGTTAATTATATATTAAAATTATATGTTAATAATTTTAAGGAACAAATTAGACTAGATTATATCGCCCAATCATGCTAAATAAAACAATTTATAAAATATAATTAAAGAAATTCAAATCACAACTTTATAAGATTAATCAATTTCGAATCCATAATTTGTTTACAAGGATTTTTTAAAAGTTTTATATTGAATAACTGCTCCTCAATTTAAACATAATGATGTTAAAAAGGTTAATTATATATTAAAATTATATGTTAATAATTTTAAGGAACAAATTAGATTATATTATATCTGATATATTTACCCTCACATATATAATAAGTCATAGTCTAAAATCTTTTCACGCCATTTCAAAACTCTCACATATTTGAAAGAAAAAAAAAACTTGGAAGTACAAAATGCCTAATATTTGGTTCATCATTGAGGAGTTGAATGAATTCAATGAGTCATTTGCAATGAAACTTCGACTGATCCGTGCATACGAGATCCCTTCATTCAACAAAAAAGATGTATCAAGTATAGAGTGTGTTTTCCACGATACAAAGGTATGTCTCATTCAGTAGTGGTATTAGTTTAATATTTCAAGTAACCTATGTTGTATTGAATTCATAATCAAATGTTTCAGGAGGAGAGAATTGAAGCAACAATACCAAAAAATTTGGTTCGCATATTGAAACCACAATATGAGGAGGGTCAGATATATGGTGTAAAAAACTTTAAAGTTGTGCATGATGGTAGGACACACAAGATCACCACAAGTACATATAGGATATTGATCAATAATAAAATTGGTGGTTAAACCATAGAGAATCTGGAAGTAAGTTTCATTCATTTAGTAATAAGTAAGCATTTCTCTTTCAATGTATGAATATCAAGAGATTCTGTTGTCATGAGCCTAACTGGTTCATTTGGTTTGTAATATGATAATATCAGCATGATATCCAATTTTATATTTATATAAAATATTTTCTGATTATGTCATATTAGATTATAGTAGTTTATGAAAATATAAATAGTAATATTTATACACATCACTAGAGTATCACAAATATGCACATAAAACTATTACAATTTCGTGCGTAGCACGGGTGTTGTTCTAGTATATATAAAAACGAAATAATTCCAATTCCAAATCAATCTCAATTTCAATTCAATTGAACTCAATTGGAATTTCATTAAATTGAGGAGCAATATTTTATTCTTTTATTTTCGATAGATACACATCTACATTAGAAATTCAATTTCAAATCTAATTAATTTTTTCAAAAAATATTTACATTAAATTTTTTAAAACACTTTAATTAATGGTTTCTTTTTAAATTATTCAAAATAATCTATTATTATCGATATAAAAATCAAATATTCTAATTTTAAGTCAATTTAACTTTCAATAAATTTAGCGGTACATATATTATTTTCTTTATTAATTTATAGATGCACAACTACATCTATATATATATATATATATATAGGTAATGGATTTTGTGAGAACCCTACCTATTTGTGAGAACTAAGAACTAATCTTGGCCTTATATTTCATTAATTTAATGGTCTAGGTTTATTTTTTTTTCATATATTTTTAAATATAATTTTAGTTTTTTTATTTAATGAAGTTTAAGATTGTAATTTTTATATTTATGGATTTATAGATAAGGCAAGTTTCTTAATATCTAATTTAATTTTTAATTAACATATTAATTAATGTGGGTAAATATAGCAACAAACGAATTGATTTAAATAACTTCCCATATTATTAATTCCAAAATCATAATTCATTAAAAATCTACCATTTAAAATTCAATTAGAATCAATCTCAATCAAAATTCTTATTATTTTACAAAAATCAATTCAATCTCAATTCAATTCATTTTATATTAATTAATAATTAATAGTATATTTAATTAATAATATATCTAATTTATCTATTATTTTATTTATCTAAAAATCGGATGTTTAATTTCTCGGAATCTGAAAGCAAGGGCATTACCCTTATTTCAAAAACTATATTTATATATTTTATATGATTTCTCATTTCTTTTGATATATTTATATTTAATTAGTTAAAAAGAGAGTTTCATTAGTAATAATATTTTTTAAAAAAAATAAAAGAAAGGAAATGAGTTATACAATGTAAATGATATATTTTTCACCTTTTCAATTGTCAAAATTATTTTTTATGTACAAATAAACCAAATCAAGAAAGAATCCCAACTATTTAAAAAAAAATCCATAATGGGCATATATTTAATTAAATAAGAATTATTAATCATTCAAACATTTAATTAGCCTAATCTACGGCTAATTATAAATTATTAACCATATATAGGTCTAATTTAAAATAATATTGTCAGAAATTACATAAATATATTCAAAACAAATTTTAAGTACCACAAATCATGTTAAACTAATTATCCACAAGAAGTAATTAATTTTGGTAATGATAATTTAAGAGATTATTTATATATTTACTCATTTATAGATTTACTTAGATTATTTTTATTTTTATTTTTATTTTTCTCAGTAGGAGAACGGTGTCCCGAGTGACCGACTGATGACAAAGTAAGGTAAGCAGCAGCAACATGTTCAGTTTTTAAATTGTGTTTCTTTTTATTTATGTTAGATTGATACAACTTTGAACAACTTCAAGGGGATAGATTAACGTTTGCCATGAAACTGAATTGTTATTTTATGTTAGATTTAATAGTTAGGGTTTAATATGAATTATATAATGTATCTATATATTAACTATATTAATGTTATTCCATCATTAAATTATAACATTTTTAGTGCGTAGCACGGGTGTCACTCTATACGAGTGGGTATCTTTGCTTCTAATCCGTAATCGTCATTCGTATAGATTTGGTATATATGTAGGAATCCACCATATTTTGTGAGTCATATGCACGTCAAAAAATATACCAACTTGTGATGAACACATAAAGATAAAATAGAAATGTAGTCCATGTGGGGACTCCAATCGTCACATGTGAAGAAATTGGACAAACAACTTTGTTGTTACGCATATTCAAAAACACATGTAAGAAATTGTCTAACTCAAGAATGTACAAGATGACACACTACTTATCCTGCGTCCACTGACGTCGAGATACAAATTATTAAATAGAGTTCGACAAAAATTTTAAGATGCAATACAGTTTTGATACAAATTATTAATTGGGGTCTGACAAAATAGATATGACGATATTATATCTTATTAGTTCCTTATATTTATAGAAGGTTTATATGTACCACTTTCGTATGCACTTATCTGTACCACACCACGAGGGTATTGATATGTGATATTTCTCATTAAATCAAATGGGTCATATTTAACACATATTAATATCCATGTGATGTGATACACACAAATTTTTGTGTTACATTTATTTTATGTTTTAAATGTGTCGAATTTGATTAATAATACTAACAGTATTTTTTAAAGAAAATGGTGCCCATAGTAAGCTGAGATATTTTTAGAGCTCAGTCTCATCGCATCATGTTGTACTAGTGTACCCACTGTTAGCCAAAAAAAAAAAAAAACACAAATGTAGCCTGAAACTTAAACAAAACACAAAAGTAGTCATTTTGTCTTTATCCGGCGGAGGGCCGATGGGGGAGTCCATCGGCCGTGAGAGGGCCTAAGGGAGGGCCGATGAACTTCCCCCTTGGAGGGCCTAAGGAGGGCCGATGGATGGCCTAATGGAGGGCCGATGGAGGGCCTAAGGAGGGCCTAAGGAGATCCTAATGGAGGGCCTAATGAAGGGTCGATGGAGGGCCTAAGGAAGGGGGGGGAGTGTTCGAATTTTTTTCTCACGGCCGATGGACTCCCCCATCGGCCCTCCGCCGGATAAAGACAAAATGACTACTTTTGTGTTTTGTTTTAGTTATAGGCTAAATTTGTTTTTCGTTTCTACTGTTTGGCTAACAGTAGAAATGCCTTTAAAAATTTAAGCCTTTGTTTAAGTGTACTAGTGTACTACAAAAATTTATGCCTTTGGTGAGATAAATACTAGTTTAGGTAGCTTTCATAATGCGAAAATAAGTTATTGAAAAAAAGTTAGTTATGCTATTTTTTAATCCTAAAAGAGATCTTTATATATGATGCAAATTATTCATAAAATATTTATTTAATTTGAAAATGGCGACATACGGATTGACTTATTATATGTTTAATTTAAAAATGATGGCGACACAAAAGTAATGATTCCATAACCATCTTTTTCTTATAATATGAAGCAATAAGCAAAGCAAGATTGCGCTTGTGTACTTTATTTCAATATAAAATCTCAAGAAGAGCCGACCATTGAGAAAGTCCCATCAATCTAACACTTATAATGGGCTTGTGTCCGCTCCACTTTTTAATCGGAATCATCTTAACCGACTTGGATGGCACACGATTCAGTCAATATGTTGCAGTCTCAAGGGCATACCCCAAAAAGGAAACAGACAATGTTGCATATAGCTCATCATCGACCAAACCATCTCTAGGAGAGTCCGATTTCTTCTCTGAAATACCATTTTGCTGAGGCATGCCCGATGTTGTCACTTGGGATGTAATCTTACATTCTATCAAGTAATCCTTCAACTCGTTGGATAGGTCTTCCCCAATACGACCAGATCGCAGTATTTTGATTTCTTTATCTAACTTCTTCTCCACTTCTGCTTTGAATTCCTTAAAAGTTTCGAAACAATCTGATTTATTCGGAAGAAGGTAAACATATCCATACCTCGAGTAATCCTCAGTAAATTTGATGAAGTACTCATATCCTCCACGAGCTTGTGTAGACATAGGTCCACACAGTCAGAATGAATCAAACTTAGTGCTTCTGTGGTTCTATTACCCTTTGCCTTAAAAGACCTAGTCACCATCCTTCCAAGCAGGATTCGCAAGTTGGAAATGGTTCCACTTGGAGAGACTATAATGATCCATATTTCACCAACCTTTGGATCTAATTCAGATTGATGTGACCTAGTACTAGATGCCATAGATAAGTTCGATTTGTCTTAGAAGATTCTTTCCTCATCTTGGAATTTGATGATGAGGAAGCAACATTAACAAAATTACGCGGTTTGCTAGTAATAGTATATAAAGATCCGTTTAATGGCCCACCACAGATAAAATCACCGTCTTTCATGATAGAAACATCACTATCAAAACTTGATTTATAATCATCCATGGCGTAGAGTTTTGAAACAGAAATTATGTTTAGCCTAAACTTAGACACATATAAAACATTTTTAAGTATTAAAACAGAAATATCAAAAGATAGATGTAAATCTCCAATGACAATTGTTGGAACTCTCGATCCATTGCCCATGGAGACTACCACCTCGCCATTGTTGTGATTTTGTATACTGGAAGCAAATTTTATGCCTGTATACAATGTGTTTTATACTTACCACTATTTTATTCTCATATCTGATAAATATATATATTTGCACATGTAATCTTTTATCTTGTATAAAAGTTAGATTTGTGTAGTGTGTCGGGTATCACAGAAGACTACACAAATTGGTTGAACTGACAAGATATAAACAGTTATCACAACTGAGACAACTTAAGGATAAGTTGTCGGTTTAAGCTGTAGTTTAGATAAGAAGTGGCTTGTCTTGCCTGCTTGTCTTTACTGATACACTTAAGGTGGTGTATTGATGGATCACAGTGAGATGTGTTCTCCTAACCGACCTAAGTGGAGAACCAAGATCTCGGTGACTTAGCTGGTCTTAAGCTTGGTAAGACTTCAGCTGAGCGCATTTGGTTATCTATCACTTTGACCTACTATGGTGAACGTCATCGCGACCGGATCTACGTATCTTGGGTGTTAGTGGTTATTTGTGGCTCAGGCTGGTTGTTTGTATCTTGCAACCGTATCCTAGTAAAATGGGTTGATAATATCCCCTGAGGAACTCGAAAGGATTAACACACTAAACCCGGCCGGTTGATTAAGTTCAGGTGTGTTAATAAGGTCGAGTGGTACTACTCATGAATATAATAAGATGTTAATTAATTTAAGTTGTCAGTGAGCTTAATTAATTAACAGATATTTCTATCTTAAATACGGAGATCGATTAAGTCTAAAATACAAGTCCTTGCTCAATTTGGTATAAAGGGATAAGTCAGCACGTATTCTCTAGTGGACTGAATCTGTGTTTATTAATTAATTTTGCTCTGGGTTGAGCATAGATAATTAATTAATTTGAGGCCCTGCTTTATTTCTTGTATTAGATCTCTGATCTGGCCCAATTAGTTGCCTAGTTATTTATTGTCTCTCAGAAATCATTATTAATAGATTAATGTATTTTTACATTATTTAATAATGTTATGTATCTGGAATTAATTGGCTGGGCCAATTAATTGATAAATGTTAGTAGCCCAATAGATTAATTAATTATAATATGGGCTAATTGTGTAGAAACCCATTAAGGATATAATTAAATTAATGAGCTACAAATATTAATATTATATTGGCTCTTGAAGCCTATATATATTAGTATTCTGTTCATAATTAGAACAGACTATTTTACACATACTCACACGTTCGTAATGCCGTTTGAGGGAGAGATAATAACCTTAATTTTTCCATTTCTCTGACCACCTAGAAGGAGAAAAAGGTCGGGACACAGATCAGAAGATCTGATCGGGAGCAACAATCAGAGCTACAGCAACATACGAAGGAGGAAGGTAATCGATTCTTCCCCTCATATTTCCTTCAACCATCACTCAATTGTCTTTTCTACAAGAAACCTTGCAAGATGTAACAAATGTGATCAGTTGCCCCCCGAATCCACTACCCCTTCATAGGTAGAGGAGGAAACCATAACAGTTAATTTCAATTACAAGAGCGACTCGCGTCACTTTCTGTTTTGCCTTGACATCTGAATTATAAATCTTCCAATGTCCTTTCTTACCACACTTGAAGAACATTCATTTTTCCTTTGTCATTCGCATGCCGGTAAGGACTGTCTTCTTACTCCCACTACTCTTCTTGAGCTACTAGTGATGTTCAAGACTTGAGCACCCTTACCCTTTCCTATAACCTTTTTGACCGCTACCAAAGAATTGAGTAACTTACTTAGAGTAATCTCAATCTTAGATATAGTTGTTCTAAAACAGAAGTTTTTATATGACCTTGTAAGAGGATTTCTTGGGACGGCAAGATATCTCTTCCACTCTATGAAATTATTTAAACCCGTTATGGTTTGGTTAGTGAGACTGATTAGGAACTTATGAAATTTTTGAACAAATATATTTGAAATATATAATTTAAAAGCATGTTATATTCGCACATAATTCGTTTTAATATTATTGTAACCTTTTGTAAAAATAATGATATTAAGAACCTCGAACAATCCTATGAATTCCACTCGTAACCCACGCAGGCGGACGTTTACTAGCGTAACCCTATACTAAGATATTTACCTAGCTCTTTAATTTCAATGAACGCCTAGGTTCTTAAGATAAATGAAATTAATAGTTCGACTTTCTGGACCAAGCCACTATTAAATTAAAACGCGGGAAAAGAATTCGAGGGAAGTGAATTGTACCCGCGGTGATATCTAAGCATTGACCATTAATTTTACCAAAATAAAATTAAATTCTCGAAATTAACATATTTACGAGAACCATGCCACATTCAATTTGATCTAATTACCCATCCTATTTAATTATTACATTCTAGAATACTAGTGTTTACTAGGCACGCAAGCCATGCAGGTGGACGTTTACATCTTCTCTCCCACTACTCAATAATAATTAAATATTATTTTTGGAAAACTCATATCACAAAACTTGTAGCTCAAAGATGCAAGCAAGCTACGCAAGTGGACGTTTACTAACATAATCTTACTACTTTTGTGTAGAGTCCAATTAAATGGAGGTCCACTTAAATATTTAATATCCAATTGATGGAATCTAATTAAATATTTAATTTAATTCTTGCTTAGTCTTTTTGTTCAAAAGGTTTGTTGAATCATACATATCCACATAATTCCTAAAGTATGTTTTTCTAAACGCACATAATAAAATATGCTCGCGAAAAATTAAATATGCTTAATACGACGTAAATCCTATTTTCATGCTTTTCTTAGCCCAATTAAACACGTAATCGTATGCTAAAGTATAAGAATAAATAAAAGCACGAATAGGAAATTAAAACGTCGTTATCGGGCTTAAAACAATGAAAGCCTAAAACCATGGCTCCGATACCAATTGATAGAATAGGAGGGAAGAATCACTTACCTTCCTCCACGTATGTTGTTTCAACTTTAATTGTTGCTCGTGTTTCGGATCTTCTGATATGTGTCCCGGCCCTTTTCTTCCTCCGTGTGGTCAGAAAACTAAAGAAAAATAAAAATGTCTCTCACTCTCACTCGTGTGTATATGTTTGTGAGTATGTAAATATATGTGTTCTGATTATGAACAAAATACTAATATATATAGGCTTCAAAAACCAATATTATATTAATATTTGTAGCTCATTAATTTAATTATATCCCTAATGGGCTTCCACATTAATTAGCCCATAATATAATAAATTAATCTACTAGGCTACTTTTATTTATCAATTAATTGGTCCAACCAATTAATTTCAGATAAATAAAATTATTAAATAATGAAAAATGCATTAATCTATTAGTAATAATTTCTGAGAGACAATAAATAATTAGGCAACTAGTTGGGCCAAATTAGGGATCTAATATAAGAAATAAAGTTGGGCCTCAAATCAATTAGGATAATGCTCAGCCCAGAGCAACATCAATTAATAAACACAAATTCATTCCACTACAGAATCCGTGCTGACTTACCCCTTTATCCCAACTTGAGCATGAGCTTTTATTTTAGACTTAATCGATCTCCGTATTTAAGATAAAACATTCAATTAATTAAGCTCATTGACAACTTAAATTAATTAACATCTTATTATTTTCCTGAGTAGTACCACTCAACCTTATTAACACACCTGAACTTAATCAACCGGCCGGGTTTAGTGTGATAATCCTTATGAGTTCCTCAGGGGATATTATCAACTAATTTTACTAGGATACGATTGCAAGATACAGACAACCAGCCTAAGCTAGAAATGACTACTAGCACCCAAGATACGTAGGTCCAGTCGCGATGACATTTACCATAGTAGGTCAAAGTGATAGATAGTCAAATGCACTAAGCTGAAGTCTTATCAAGCTTAAGACCAGCTAAGTCACCGAGATATTGGTTCTCCACTAAGGTCAGTCAGAAGAACACATCTCACTGTGATCCATCAATACACCACCTTCAATGTACCAGTATAGACAAGCAACTCAGACAAACCACTTCTTATATAAACTGTAGCTTATACCGATAACTTATCATAAAGTTGTCTCAGCTGTGATAACTGTTTATATCTTGTCAGGTCAACCAATTGAGTAGTATTCTGTGATTTACAACACACTACACAATCTAGCCTATATACAAGATAAATGATTAAATGTGCAAATATATATTTATCAGATTGGAGAGTAAAACAGTGGTAATAATAAAAACACATTGTATACAAGCATAAAAACTACTTCCAATATACAAAATCGCAACACCCACCTCCCAACTGTACTCTTGCTACAACTTATGTCATTTGATAGCTTTCTAATTGTAGCTCTCTTATCTAGCTCTAAACCTTTGATTAATTCTAAGTATATAATTACCCTTTTGTTTCTAGCTTGAGTAAATTTCCCACTTCCTAAAAAAATAGCTTCACCTTTATTTTGCTACTTCTTTGCAGTTCTTCAAAGGTAATTGACTGTGCTACGAGACCAACTCCATTTTACTATTGCTTCTAGCACCTTCCCCAATGTGGTTTTCATCTTTCGAGTTTTGGAGTAGAAGGTTGAAAGACTTTTACTACTCATT
Organism: Lavandula angustifolia; assembly: GCA_028984105.1. Lineage (NCBI taxonomy): Eukaryota > Viridiplantae > Streptophyta > Magnoliopsida > Lamiales > Lamiaceae > Lavandula > Lavandula angustifolia. The sequence goes on from CM054807.1 coordinate 29,099,056, forward strand.
TGCTTTTGAGTTTGGGAGAAGAATTCTAGAGCTGTAATAGATTTCTACCTTTGCTTTTAATCCGCCGGTATTGGCACCTATGATTTGGCCTATATTAATTACCGTATAAGATTTGGCTTTTATTTATTGCCGCTTTTTCAATTTCACTTCAGCTTCTTCTCGCTGTTTTTATTTTAACTTTCCAGCTTTGCCTCCAAAAATTGAATCCATTAAATCCACTTTGCCGTTAAAAAATCAAATTCACAAAAATGTGGAACCCATAAAATGTTATATTCCTTCAAAGTTGAAAATTCAACAATCTTAAAAGAACGTGTAAAGGTGGGTCACACTAGATTAACCACTAACCACAACCTCCTTAATTTCCGCTCCAAAAAATTTGGATCACTTGAAACGGGATGGAGGAAGTACTATTATTATGATCATATATTACTCCTATTCCATTTGACTTGTTTTGTTTTTTCCTTTTAGTTTGACTTGTTTAGTTTTTTGAGATGTAAAAGAATTACTCCATAAACTCACTTTTCGTTGTGTAACACACTCATCTACACACAATCAATAACTCATCTTGATCTTCATGCTGAAAAATATAAAACAAATCTGATGGGACGAAATGAGTTATTGTAATTTTAACGAAAACTTAAAAAAGAAAATCATGGACCGCTACTATTTTTCATCATGTAATTCCATCAATCCCACGTACTATTTTATGAAAACGAGATTTACCCATAACCCATTATATTAGTGAATGCAGTTACTTCGAAGAAAGAATTTATATAAATAAATAAGAGATAATTGGAATTTGGAAATTAAACAATGATTCATTGATTTTGATATCGAGTATAATGGGATGGCTGGTGTAAAGCAAAACAGAGAAGGTTACATAACATAATGAGGTTAGATAATATTTAGTCTTAGAATAAGTAATGTTGGAAAAGGTAACTTACACAATTTTATTTGAGATGTTGTAAATTTTATAGATAAACTAATAAAATTGAGAGATGTGACACGTAAAAGAAAGAGAGATATCGACTCAGAGACCCACTATTGTCGTTCTCCGACTCTTATGGAAGAAAAATAAAATCAAAGAAATATAGAAGATTTGACCTCATTTAGAAGAGCTTATGAGGAGTTCTATTTTATTTATATAAGTTTGTATGCGCATGTTTAATTTGAGAGGATGTGTTTGCAACTGTTTATTGTAAGTATTTTTATTTGTTTTTTGCTTAAAGTTGAAAAAATCATTTTTAATCAAAAGTAGGTAGTTTTTTGTATTAATATTAAAATAAATAAATATTTATGGTAGTTACGGAAATTATAGTGCTTTAAGCACCAAAAATACGTCAATAGATATTTATGGATTTAAGCAGATTTGCTGCTTAATTTTAGAGAAGCTAATGCAGAAAGCAGGTTTTTGCAAACACTAAAACCTGCTTATACGGTCAAAAAACAGATAAGCAATTAAAATAAGCTCTTGCAAACATATCCTTAGTATGAGCTTTTTATAAGTTGTTTTGTTTTATTTTCATAAGTTGGTAGTAATAATTTATTCCAATTTTTCAACCAATTTTTTTTCAAACAATTTTTTTTTTCAATTTTTGAAAAGCTAATTATCAATATGTGCGTTCCAATGGGAATAATTAATTTAATTTAAAATTTTATGTACTAAGTATTTGTACGAATATAGCGCTTAGGCAGTGTTTGGAATAGCTTTTACAAGCAACTATTAACTATTTATGCTTAAAATTGCTTAAAGTTGTTTTTAAACATAAGTTGTTAGTGTTTGCAATATTAGAAAAAAAACAGCTTAATTTAAGAAAAAATAATATTTCAAATACTCTCATAAGTTGTTTTTTAATTTTTTTTAGCTTCTGCCTTTAAAAAGCATTCACTGACTAGCTTATGGACTTATGCTTAGGGTGCGTTTGCATATGCTTTTTTAAGCACTTATTTGTTTTTTGACTGCATAAGCAGTTTTACTGTTTGCAATTTTTTTTTCTGCGTTAGCTTCTCTAAAATTAAGCCGAAAATCTGCTTAAATTTATAAGTATCTATTAAGTTGCTTTTGATGCTTAAAGCACCATAATTTTTGAAACTATCATAAATATCTACTTTTTGATATTAATATAAAAATCCCTGCTTTTGATTAAAAACAACTTATTTTAATTTTAAGCAAAAATAAATAAAAAGTAATTATAATAAACAGTTGCAAACACACCATTTATTTTAAGCTTCAAAAAAGCATACATTTCAAATATTAGAAAAAGTGTTTCTGCGTTGAACAAGACAAAACACGGTTTATTTAAGTTGTTTCAAACGCTGACTTAATATACCTGTCTTTCAAAATGATTTTTTTTTTAATTTCCAAAAATGGATCCTTTGTGTGTGAACAAAGTCCAATATTATTTTGAGCATAACGTTTATTTGGTGGTAAGATTATAATTGTACCGAAGCCCATATTTAATAGTATTCTGTTTTATCAGCAGTCACAGGCCCAAATAATAAAATACTATAGGGGTAACAAAGTAAATGTCGACCTTTAACAAAAGTCAGCTCCCCAATCGTGGATCAGATTTAGGTTTTGACAGTTCCTAGGGTTTTTCACCCAACTTCCAACTTCTGTTTCGGCAGGTATTTTTTCTCTCAGTTGTTGAATGCTATGTAAATTTATGTTATTAGTTTTCATGTCTTCAACTAGGATGGTCTGTAATCGAGTCAGTTGAACCTTGTAATTGTGTATTGGGTTTTGAATTTGTACGCACCAGAGCTTGATGTTGCGACTTGAAATTAATCTTACTGTATTTCTGGATTTTTTTATTTTTCTACTTTTTTCAGAATGTTTGGTTTTATTTATTTAGGCTGTATGATGAATATGTGAGATTTTGTTCTCTGCTTTTATACTTCATGAAGTTGGCCCAGAACTTGATTTCAATATTTTCTGATACATCTGCGCTGGTGACATTGTTCTTCCAGTACTCAAGTCAAGATGTCCAGAGTTTATGTTGGAAATCTAGATCCGAGGGTCACTGAGCGCGAACTGGAGGACGAATGTCGAGCGTTTGGAGTTATCAGAAGGTAAAGAGAAGTTATTATCGTGCATTGTAACTTAACCTTGTTATGGAAGTGTAAACTTGAAAAGAGTGGGGAAAAAGGGTCTGGAAAAGGGGCAAGTTCTTTCTCGAAGCATTGAAAATGCTTCATCTTCATGGAAATCTATTCTAATGAATTTGTGCATTATTAAGCATATCAATTCGTGTTTGTCTTCTGCACTTGTAATCCTTTTAATTTGAGTTTTTTTTTTTTTTTTGCCAGTGTGTGGGTTGCCAGGAGACCCCCGGGTTATGCTTTTGTTGATTTTGAGGATAGAAGAGATGCCCAGGATGCTATCAGAGAACTTGATGGTGAATTATCAAAATTATTTCTGTCCTATGTTCTAGAATAGTTAGCTTTTTGTTCGCTTCATCTTTAGCTTTAGTTCGTCCCTTGCTAGTATTTTTTAGCTAAAATTACCTTCGTTGAAACTTTCAGTATCCTAACATCTTGGAACACAGGATGATATATAAAGTCTTCAGTTTTTTATTTAATTTTTATCTGCCCCCAATCCTTCACCCCATCCATCACAAGCTTCTCAGTGTTGCCTTGATGTTGGCATTGCTGGTGCAGGTAAAAATGGATGGAGAGTTGAACTCTCACACAACTCCAAGGGCAGTGGAGGTGGCGGAGGCCGTGATGGTGGTCGTGGCGGCGGTCGTGGTGGACGGTCTGGTTCTGATTCAAAGTGTTATGAATGTGGCGAGCCTGGCCATTTTGCTCGTGAATGCCGAATGCGGGGAGGTACAGGAAAGCGTAGGAGTCGCAGCCCTGCTAGATATCGTCGGAGCCCAAGTTATGGTCGAAGGTAATGTTTATGAAGGGAAAAATGCATAGTTTATAAATTTAGTATTTGGTACGACTTGTTTGTATGGTCATATTATTGTTTTCTTGGCTACCGCAGGAGTTACAGTCCTCGTGCACGTTCCCCTCGGCGTCGTAGTGTGTCACCCAGAGGTCGCAGCTACAGCAGATCACCGCCGCCTTATCGTGGACGAGATGAGGTGCGTGGACGAGATGAGGTGTCATATGCAAACGGGTTAGTTTCTTTTTCTTTTAGGTGCCATGTTCACTTCTTTTAGAATTAGTTATTTTGGCTTAAAGGTACATGTAATTTATTTTCTGTATTTGTTTGGAATCTTTTCAAAGTATAATTGGTCTTTGAGTGAGTTAATGTGCCCGGTTGGAACTTGGAACCAATCAAATAGGTTGTGTTCGTTTACAAGCCTACTTTCTTGTTTTATGTACATAAAACCTATCTACTGGTGATAGGGTTGTAAGGCATGTCTGAATTGCATATAATGACTACTTACTTTTGTTTACCTTTGTTTTGGTATGCAGTGATGGTCCTAAGGAAAGGCGCAGAAGCAGGAGTTAAGCTTGGATTGATTCGATGTTGAATCTATGTAGCAGTTTCTACAGTTGTGTTTGTTGTGCTTTGACTACTTATTTACGGCCATGTAAGTGTGGCGACACCTCAGCTTCGACTGATGGATCTGTTGTCTTTACTAATTCAGTAGTAAGTTTGTCACTTTATCCTCATTTAGCTGTTTCCTTATTTACATATGAACCAGTTTTATTATAGCACTATGCTTATGTCATATGGATCCTGTTCATAGATGATATGTTATTATAGTAGTTATTATGAGTAACACTGCTAAAGCTGCATAATTTTGTTTGTGTCGAGGTCTCTACGTGGTATTGCTTCATTGGTTTTCTGCACCTGCACGTCTGTTTCAACCTTCACTGCTCTGCTGTGGGATCTTCAATATTGTAGATCCCAGCTGGCTACAGTGGCAGATGCTTCTTTGATTGCATGTCTGCGAAATGTGATGCGCCTCTCCTCAAGTAGTGTAAATTGATTATATTAAAGGAGAAAGAGCCCGCTTTGCTTGCCTCTGTTATGTACTTAATGTGTTGCATGAAGCCCCTGATGAACTGTTCCTCGAGCTACCCCTAAAAGATTGGTTTTCATCTAAAAGTGGAGCTTGTTGCCTTCTATACCTATGTGCTGCAAGATGAGTAAGAATTCTAATTTAAGGAGCTCAAAGTTGCATATTGGTATATCGTGATATCACCCTCTTCATTGCACTAGGCTAGGATTTTCGCTTGTTGATGAAATGCTCCCTTTATACTTATGGTTCTGGTTGTGAGCCACCCACCGAATCATTCCATATTCTCCTTCTCGACTTATGAGATCAGAGGCAGTCTTCAGATGCATCTTGTTTTAAAAGAATTTTGGAGGATGTCTGTAATTTTAAAAGCAGTCGAGGTAAATGTTATTTGTTTTGATTCGAAAGGTCTAATGTGTTGTATCTTGTGGCCAAAGGTGGCCTTGTTTGTATATACAAGATGGTAGATTTCTGTTCATTCATTTTCAGTCAATTTTTGCTTGGTGGGAGAGTGGGTGGTGACTCTTGGATGGTCTAGTTTGTTTTATTTGTGGCCAAAAGTCATATCTCGTTACAATTTGTGTCCTGAATTTGGATTTAAGTGAATTCAAGTATGGAGAATGTATCATTCGCTAGATATCTCACTAAGCATTTTCTAAGATGAATTTAATTTGAAATTCTCAGTTATTGAACGCTTAGAAAAAATAATTTTATTTTGTATAAAGAAATTATGTTTCAAAATATAAATTTAAAATAATACTACAACTTAAGAAAATACGAATTAAACACTGATAAAATAAAATGAAACTTCAACTAATAAAATAAATTGCTGTAAATATATTTTTTATATATATTGATAATCGTGTAAATCCTAAAAGTTCATGAGTCCATATGTAACTCTATAAATAGAGGTATTTGGTGCTCCTAATAATACACCCCTCATTTATTATTCTCGTATTCTCTTTAGTTTATAACATAAATAAAATTTTAACGTATTATCTCAATTAAATAAGATTTTTTAAAAAAAAATCTCAATCAAATAAATTTATCATCTATTTAAATTAATAAGCTAATCGATTTAATTAATGATGGAGTTATGGGGCTATTCATCTATGTTTAAAAGTAAGTGATTTTTGATTTGATAAGAAAATTTTATAAAACAAACAAATAAAAATTTGTGTAGTGAAATTTAGAAAAATAAATACAAATATGATTATCAAATAATAAATCGATTTTTTAGTCAATTTAGTTAACCATTAGTCTTTGAAATATAGAAACCGAAACGAACCATTTATCCCAATTTTTGAAAATTAGAAAAATAATCACTGATTGATTCGATTAACCATTTCTCAGTATGATTTTAATTTGGTTAGTTGGTTGGTTCAATTTTTTGATATTATTACTCAGCCCTACCTGGTTTTGATTCATTTTATTCGTTTAATGCTATCGAGTGTAAATTTATGTATACTTTATACAAACAAAATGTGTGTTGAGTCTTGCAAAACATTCTACGAGTATTTCTGGTCGTTAAGAAAGAAAAGAATAAAAGAAAATGAAACATAGTAGGAATTTTGCGGTGAGTCACGTGAGGTGAACGTGGTGAGAACGTATTCAGCGCCAAAAACGTCGGCAGTCTCTCCCACATTACACGTGCAGGTATCTGTATATTTGAGAGCCTCATCGTCGCACTATAATGTCTGATATTTTTCTTTAACCCAATCAATCACATGCTCTTTCTATTACACAAACTGCTTATCATTAATAATATTGGATAGCATCATTTAACAGACATCAACTTCGGTGTTCATAATCCTACTATACACTAATCATAAGCCATAAATTAGCTAGACTTACATAGCTGCCGAATAGTTCCCATTTTGTGATGATAATTGAAGTTTCTTATAAACCATTTAATTTATTATATATAAAGGCAAGTCAAACTCCATGCCAAATAAGTAGTTCCACTTCATCAACGAAAAAGACATTTCACACGATTTGGGATGTCATTCTCCTCCCACCGTGTTTCACTCACTCTAACACTAACACAGTGGAGTTGGACAACTAGCTCGATTTGCGATTCCATTTCCTTCATATCACAATCATTGCATTTTCCAAAAAACTAACTTGGTGGATTCAAGAAGCTTCTTCATGGAGAATTAAATCTTTTATTTCATCCGGATGCTAACATTTTCAACTGGAGATTGATGAATATTCGCTGCCAAGACTGCACGCATGGAGTTCGAGAGAGAGAAACAAGTTAGGTAAAACTTTTGAACCCCATTTTCGTTCTTTTCAGATATGAAAGCTTCACTAAGTAGAAAAATCCTTTTTTAGGTTCCACAGTGAAGAACAACAAAATCTTGATGTTTTCTGGGACCAAAATGCTTCTCAGACCCACGAGAAAAAACTACCCTTATACAAAAATTCAAAAATCCCTTGGAAATCTGAAGGTGGGTTTGGAGACAAGGTTCCTCCTAAGTTCGGTAGAACAAAGGTTTTCCCAGAAGGTCAAGAGCCAGATAAAAAGCGAATCTTGGATCCGGGAAGTGAGGTTGTCTTGAAATGGAACAGGATTTTCTTGTTTTCTTGTTTGATGGCACTCTTTGTGGATCCCTTGTTCTTCTATCTGCCTTCCGTGGTGAATCACGGCTCCGAAACTTCTTCATGTATGCATATAGACCTAAATCTAGGGATAATTGTGACCTGCTTTCGGACATTGGCCGATTTACTTTATCTGCTGCATGTATTTATGAAGTTTAGGACAGCTTATGTTTCTCCTAGCTCAAGGGTGTTTGGCAAAGGTGAACTCGTTATGGATCTTGATAAGATAGCAAAGAGGTATTTAAAGTCTGAGTTCTTTATTGATGCCATTGCAGCACTCCCTCTTCCTCAGGTAGCCTCGATTTGCTTTCTTGATAGCTTGTGAATTTTGTTGAGATCGCTGGTTTTTTTTTTCTTTTTTCTTTTTTGGTCATCAAATTCCCCTATAAGTCAAATATATGTTGAAGTTTAGTCCTTCATTAAGCTGTATATTCTACTGAGCTGGTCAATCAATCAGAAGAACTTTGAGTGCATTTCTCTTGTAAATTCCAGAGTGAACCATTTTTTTATACTGCGCTTATTTTGGGGTTTAAACTTTAAATCAACTAATAATAAAGCAAAACACCGTTTCCTGGTTATGATATGGAAGACATTTGAGTGTGGTGTTGGCTTCTATTTTTTCGTCAGATTGTGATATGGTCAATATTACCAGCTATCAGAAGCTCCCATGCTGATCATACCAATAATGCATTGGTACTGATTGTTCTGCTCCAGTATGTCCCCCGGTTATATCTAATCTTCCCCTTGAGTTCTCAAATTATCAAGACCACCGGAGTCGTTACAAAGACAGCCTGGGCTGGTGCTGCATACAATTTGCTGCTCTATATGCTAGCAAGTCATGTATGTCTACACTTACAACTTGCATTCAGTTTCTTACCAGAGTGGGTTATATTTTTGAGATTTTTTCTTGAGTTGTCCGAAATGATTTGTCTACTTTTATTAGGTGTTGGGGGCTTCATGGTATGTATTGTCTATTCAACGACATGCTACATGTTGGAAATCAGCTTGCAGGGTTGAATTTAATAGCACTGGATGCAACCTTGGTTTTCTGGATTGTGGTACTTTATCCCACAGTGACAGAGTAAAATGGGTGAATAGTACGCGTGTATTCACTAGATGTGATCCCAGTAATACTACCTATTTTAACTACGGAATATTTGGAACTGCTGTTGCAAACAATGTCGTCTCATCAGTATTTGTGGAGAAATACTTCTACTGTTTATGGTGGGGTTTACAGAATTTGAGGTATTATACTCAAATTTCCTCACATTTTCAGTAAACTAAAAAATGAACTATCTAATGTTAATTCACAAGTTCGGCAAAGATGACGTTATACAGTTGATTGGCTACTAGACTCTTTTTTGTGAAACCAGATTCTTTGCACAAGGGTTTTTGACTTGATATTCGTTTGTGATAGTTCTTATGGCCAGACATTGGCGACAAGCACGTTTATTGGTGAAACACTGTTTGCTATACTCATTGCTATCTTGGGACTTGTTCTGTTTGCCCATTTGATTGGAAATATGCAGGTAGTCCAAGAATCCTTTCTGAGTTGTGTAATGCTTTCAAGTATTGATTCCAAAACGACATGTTTAGTTCTTGAGTTCTAGCGTGGAAAGTATAGTTCTTCATTGTAGATGCAGTTATTGCTTGATTCCGATTCCTCTTTCTTTTCGTTCCAAGATTCAAGATCCTAAGTATTGAGTGAAACTTCATTTGGTTACATAACTAAGTTTTGCAGTGAAAGACTTCCCTTTTTGTGTGTCTTCATAGATTGAGACACTTGCAGAAAGTAAAAGAATGCTTAAATAACTTGCAATGGCTCTGAATCTGCAACCATTTGATTAATTTTTTCTACTCCCTTAGAATTCTCAAAGTTGATTCCATTGTCATTTGTGAATTTAGACCTATCTGCAATCGATCACTGTGAGGCTTGAGGAGTGGAGACTTAAGCGACGAGACACCGAGGAATGGATGAAGCATCGCCAACTCCCACAAGATCTGCAACGACGTATTAGGCGTTTTACACAATACAAATGGCTAGCCACAAGGGGAGTTGATGAAGAATCTATCCTGCGTGGCTTGCCCACAGATCTCCGTCGTGACATTCAGCGCCACCTCTGTTTAGACCTTGTTCGCCGTGTAAGATATCCAATCTTGATATTTTCTTCTATATAGAGTATCCCCTAGATAGTATGAAGCTTTTCCTGCTGAGATGGAATAACATTATACATTTTCCGGTTGCAGGTCCCTTTTTTTTCTCAGATGGATGATCAACTTCTCGATGCTATATGTGAGCGCCTAGTGTCGTCCTTAAGCACCCAAGGAACGTACATTGTTCGTGAAGGTGATCCCGTCACTGAGATGCTCTTCATAATTAGAGGGACGCTAGAGAGCTCAACCACGAATGGAGGGCGAACCGGATTCTTCAACTCGACGATACTTCGGCCTAGTGACTTCTGTGGGGAGGAACTTCTTTCATGGGCTTTGCTTCCAAGGTCTACCTTAAACATGCCTTCTTCTACCAGAACAGTTAAATCCCTTAGTGAAGTCGAAGCATTCGTACTACGAGCAGAGGACCTTAAGTTTGTGGCGAATCAATTTAGACGTCTTCACAGCAAGAAACTGCAGCACACTTTCCGGTACTACTCTCACCACTGGAGGACATGGGCTGCATGCTTCATTCAGGCAGCCTGGCGCCGACACAAGAAGAGAATGATGGCGAAAAGCCTCAGCATGAAAGAGTCCTTCAATTTATCCGATGAGGGGCCATCACGATACGAAACTGATAGAGAAGAGGAGGAAGATTCCACTGCCTGCAATTCGCCTCGGACAGCAAAGCAAAGCCTTGGAGTAACAATACTGGCTTCAAGATTCGCTGCCAACACGAGGAGAGGAGCTCAAAAGACGAAGAATGTTAAATTGCCTAAGCTGATAAAGCCTGAAGAACCGGACTTCTCAGCTGATCCAGATGATGACTAGCAAGAACATGAATCTTAGTTTTGCATCACTTCTTCTTGGCATGGGAGAGTGTGTTCTGACACGCTAGGCGAAAGACATGAAGGCAGTCACCAAGGAACTAAGCTTTGGTGATTAAGGTAAGAGTATTCTTAGGACTTTACAAGATTTTTGTACAGGGAACAACAAGAGAAAGAAGTGCAAGATTACTTATGGTGACAACTTATAGTTGAAAAGTGTTTTGGTATACAGGTTATTGAGATGCCTATAATGAATATTTACTTCCCAAGATTGATGACAGTTTTTATAATTGTAATAGTGAATTAAGCTGTTGATGGGAAATTATTAAGTTGCCCTTTGAGGATTTATGTCAGAAAAGGAGTTATTTTTGTCAAGTAGTATCAAGATATTGCCTTTCTTTGTTCATAACTGTTTCAGTTGCCAGATAGTTTCCACTGTGTAATATGTAAATGGGCTCTTTGATCTTTCAGGATTTTGTGGTGGTTGATGATAAGATGGATTCTGGGACAGAAGAGCAAGATTTTTGAAATTTTAGCATGTGGGAGAATGGGACATGAACCACCTGTCATAATTAATACTCCCAAACAACTGAATTGAACCATGCACGTTTCCCAGGACATGAATTTAATGCAAGAAGAGATGCCACCAAATCTGCAGGTGGGCTGTCCAAACTCTCTTTGTCCGTTGGACATACTCGACTTAAAAACGTTGATGAGACATTTCGAGGGATCGAATACATCCTTTTTGTGATGGTGGAAGATCTCAATTTGCTGTACAAAATAGTCAGTTGGAGAATTGCTCTGCCGACACTAAGATTTCATCGAAAAAATGATTAGCTAATTTTCATATAAACCATCATGTTCAAACAATTTACAGCATTATTACAAACAAAGATTTGACATTGACAGCAACCATGCATGAGGAAGGAAATGAATTTGTAGAATCTAAAATTTGTGGAGGTGTATATATGGAAGTGGGAAAACATATTGGCTTGGTTTAGAACTATATTCTCTCTGATAAATCTGATGCAACAAATGCTGCATGTAGACTGATGTTGAGGCATTGAAGGCATCAAAACTCACTGGATCTTCAACTCATTTGCTCTCCAATCAAATCAAGTCCCACAAGAACAAAAGTGAATCCTTGGAAAAGTAGGAAGTAGAAGTGTACTCCATGAGCAGACAAAAGGCTTCTAACTGCAGCAGTCAGCAACAAGAAAGCAAGAGTCAACTCCTTCCTATAAATCTTGTTAGTTTTCTTCACTGTTTTGAGGCTTTCTCCATCATCTTCCTCCAGAAGGCTCAGATCACTCTCAGAAGCCCCCCTCACAGCATGCACCTTCATGTCCATCTCAGCAGCAGCCAGCAAGTTGGACTCCGAAGACCTACCGGCCTTCTTTGTCACAATCCACTCGTACGAGCTGCCTAGCTGGAATAACCCCGAGAGCATGGCGTTGAACTTGGTGACAGACATGGTGTTCTCAAAGAGAAGGTATGGAGCAATGAAGGGGATGGATTTAGGCACCGGGAGTATGTTGAGGATCGTCATGAGAATCGGGATGTAGCAGATCACCCACATAGGCAGCTCGGCCTCTGGTATGAACATGGTTAGAGGAAGCACAATGCAGAACAATGTGAAGGAGTAGAATGGCAGGATGAGTTTTCTCAGCAGAAAGAAGAGGAATATCAAGTTTGCTTTCTTCAAAATCGATATCTGCAGTAGTTTTTCAACATTAGATAATCATTATTCATTGTACTAAAGAGAGAGCAAGAAATGTACCTTTGATTTTATCACAGCAGGAAGACATAACCTAAACAACTGCATAGGCCCAGAATGCCACCTATGTTGCTGCTTCCTATAAGCTTCAAATGACTCCGGAACTTCACAAAGAACCTAAACACATGCAATCATATGTTAAAAGAGTGTTTAGATCAAAGATTTATACTTAAAAAAGATTGATTCTTTCCACCTTAACATCGTTGAGATAGATGAACTTCCAACCGTTGAGATGGGCTCGGACAGCAATGTCCATATCTTCAACTGTTGTCCGTTCGAGCCACCCACCGGAATCTTCCAATGCTTGGATCCTCCAAACTCCAGCAGTCCCATTGAATCCGAAGAAGTTCAAGAAAACTCCACTAACCTGCTGCTCAACCTCGAAATGGAAGCACAAGTTGATGTTCTGCAGCCGAGTTAACAAATTCTCATCCTTGTTCACAAACTCCCACCTTGCCTGAACAAGGCCTAACTCAGGATTGCCCTGCAGCAAGAGAATGTTCATACCATCAGTAACCACCTACCAACGATGTGTTTGAGATGATATTGATGTTAAAAACAAACACGCCTTAAAGTGTGGGACTGTTAGCTTGAGGAAATCTGAGCTTGGCTGGAAATCTGCATCAAATATGGCAACGAATTCGTAGTCCTTCACGTAGTCGCAACCCATTGCAGACTTGAGATTACCGGCTTTGTAACCGGTTCTAACTAGACGATGTCGATAGAGTATGTTGATTCCTTTTTGGCTCCATCTCCAGACTTCATTCTTGATCAAGCGTTGAATGCTTTCATCATCAGAATCATCAAGAACTTGGATTAGCAGACGCTCTTTAGGCCAATCAAGCTGACATACTGCAGAGATTGACATCTCATACACCTAAAATGGAAGAAATCAAGATCCATGCTAATAAGTTTGCATTATTACAAAGAGATCCAGCTTATGATGTATCATCATATATACCTCACGTTCATTACACATGGGAATTTGGACAAGAACCATAGGATAACTTCCATCTTTATCATCATCTCGAAAAGGGTCGCAAGTGGGCTTGATCTTCTTCATATTAATATAAAAGCATCCGAGGCACATAAGGAGGCGATCAAACGACTGGACAATGAAGAGAACAACACACAAGATGGAGAGAGTATGAATGAAAGGCGCGATATATTCACCGCGAAACTCCAACCATGCAACGTAAATGGAGTGAAAGAAGCCATGGATGTCGGAGGTACGAGGAATGTGGAGATTACGACTGTCCAAATAATGCCAGCCTTTTAAGTGAGCCACGACCTCGAAGGCCAGAGTGGCCAAGGAAGCTACTACAAACACTTTGATTATCTTCAACATTAGTTTGCCCTTCCCCAGCTGCTCACTCGCAGCAACCACTCCCTTTCTGTCAATCAGCCTCTTCTTCATGGCGCTGAGGAGCCCCCACAAGACGGCTCCGAGCCAAGCCACGCACCCGACGGCTTGGTTCGCCTTCAGCAGCAGGATCCACCTCACTTGCCTCGCGTTCTTCAGCCGGCTCCTCTCCACCGGCTTGAATGCGGCGTCGGCGCCGTCAATCTCAACGATGGAGTAGCTGGGATTCTCCATTTTCACTATCACCGGCGTCCCTTTTGGTGTTTCTTTACCCCACCACTCAAAAAGATTCAATCTTGGAGCCATTCTTGATGGAAAAACTTCAAGATTTTCACCCCCCAAGAAAAAGAGAAAGCAACCCAAAAATCTTTACAGAGCAGATCTCGAAATCAAGAATTTGAGACCGACCATCAGAGAGATAGTTGATAAAATCTCTCACCAAAGAATATCAAATATGGACTCATGATTAAATAATTAAAAATCAAGAAATTGATTTAACGATATTCTTTCCTCACTCTGAAACGCTATCTTGGTGAAGCATTACTCGAAGCAAGGCACCATTATGGAGAAAGGTATATACCATCTGCCACTGGAGTGAGACCTTTGTCTTGCATTACTCAACTACCACTCACAAACAAGCAAAATTAATTCAAATTCTTTTCTTTTTTAAATATATAGTATACAACTAAATTTGAGGAAGAACAGTGACAATTCAGGAAGTTTCCCACCACGTGCCTCCTTTTCATCTGAAGGTAAATCATGTCACCGAAATTTTGATGAGAATTTGAACCAATAATTCTTTTTTTCTAAACAAACAAAGTAAAAACACATTTTCATAGTTTGCTGTGATAAAAAGGGTAAAAGTCGACCATTATATTACATGTGTCTAATGGCAAAACAGTTTCTATCAATTATTGAGAGCAGAGAACATGGACACTGTTTGGTAAAATCTTGTTCTTTGGCGAAAAGACAACTTCTTTTAAACATTCATTTTAAGAAAAACACATGCTATGTTTAGAAGTAGAGGACAATGAAGTGAAATAAACTATAGTATAATGCAGATCCCAGTGCCGAAGAACTGCAATTTCTTGTTCAATCACTCACTAGGAAACATAATTATCCAACAAACTTTCCTGCCCTAGAGAAGACTAGTACTATCCCTTTAATATATGTTTTCCAGTTTCTTTTCGAATAATAAATTTCTCTCTAATTCAAGTAACTCTGTAGTGAACACAACGGATGGGACAAAAAAGTGTTTGTTAAAAAAAAGGAACCAACATTAATTCGGCGGTCCTTGCTTCTCACTCTTGGAATCATAATGCATCACTTTATGAGAAATGAACGGATTTTAAAAATAATATGTTCATATTATTTCTAATTTCATCAATATCTTTAGGTTGGGGTCATTTTGTGGGTGTAGGGCCGTGTTAACAAAACCAGAAATGTCAGTCATTATCGGCATGAAATCACATTCTCAGCGCTCTTACTATATTTGATGAAATTCATTACGAAAATCACAATCAACCAACTCGTGGCATGTTTTGAGAAAGTGGAGTAGATCTTTGAATCGAATTTGAAAATAACGGTCCAACGATTAAGGTGCTACATGTTCGTTCCAGGCTGGTTTAATCCCGACATCCAATAAAATAATATTTTAATGTATGTAGAATGAATTGACGAATGTCCTAACTGATTAGTTCCGATTATTCGAAAATGACATCGTATATAATTTGTTTATTAAAATCTAAAATATTAATTAGGGCTTTTTGTTGATAAAATTAATCAGGCCAAAATAATACTGTAAAATATGTATGCATTCTAATTCTAAAGTGGCTTCTAAGATAAATGGAACAATTAATCATCATTCAAGTTTCAAAGTGATGTTTTTTTGGACAAAATAAAATATCTGATGTTTTATTGCGCGTTTCATTTCAACAATAATATGTATAATAACAGTTATATCATATTTATTCGAATAGGGATTAGGGGTGTATGGAGATCATCGCCCCCAAAATTATATATTGAATACCTCTAAAATCATAAAATAGGTTTTCAATTTTAGATTTTATCGAACTTGTAGAATTCAAATGTAAGTTCAGCCACGCGGCCACATCCACCATTCAAATTTAGAAAGGACCAATATCAGCTTATATAGTGTATAAATAAAAGCTTTATGGCTGACTTGATCTAATTAAATCTTAATAAGACCAAATTAAGATGCCAACAATCCTCCTTCTAAAGTCTAAACAGTAAACACGATGCCTTTATCCTTCATTTTTTGCTTCTCCACCAACATACAAGTAATAAGATTAATATATTTAGTACAAGAAACATTTCTTTTTGTGCGACATGTTAACCCGAAGAGACTACATGAAGGTTTATTATATAAATATTTTTTTGGTGTTAGTCCGCAAACCATACTGAAGATGTGCATTATAAGTTCACTTCTTCAATTTAAAGTAGTTAGTAATTCCAGTTTACAAATATATTCATAGGAGGCGGCAGATGTGAACAGTCTTTTAGAGTGTAAACGTTTGAACAAATATAGGCTTTGAACTAATGCATTGCATGGTTTGATTTACTTATTCAATTAAAAGTGTCGAATTACACTTATAGGCTATTTCTATTGCACTTAAATGCTAATTAGGTAATCTTACATTTAATTAAATATCTTTATATCCGCAATACTTGATTTACGTTCATATTCTTTCTCATATATTCTCTTTCCTTGTTTTGATGATTTAAGATATGATTAGAAATAAAGAATGAACAATGTTTTGTAAGTGCAGTTCGTAAGTAATATAAGTGCAGTTTGCAAGTAATATAAGTGTAGTTCATAATAAATATAAATACAGTTTGTAATAAATATAAGTGCAGTTTGCAAGTGATATAAATTCATTTTGTAATATGACAAATACATATAGAATTTACCTAGTATAATCACCAACTAATAGTAGTCTGTGCGTTTGAAAATGCTAGGCATTCGGAACGCTAGCGTTTTCCAAGCCCCAAAAATGGAACACTTGCATTTTTAAATCGGTATGCACCCCTAGGGTTTATCCTTCCCCTACCGGTATAGTAGAGTCACCAACTACTAGTATAATCTCCAAATGCAAGTATTGTAAGTGCATTTTGTAAGTATTATAAGTGCAGCTCGTAAAAAATATAAATGCAGTTCGTAAGTATTATAAGTGTAGTTTGTAAGTATTACAAACTGCACTTATTTTACTTGCAAAATGCACTTATATTTGTTACGAACTGCAGTTACAATATTAGTATTTGTTGATTATACTAGTAATTGGTGACTATATTATACTATGTAGGGGAAGGAAAACCCCTAGGGGTACATTTTGATTTAAAATTGCTTACAAATTGCACTTATATTTGTTATAAACTGCACTTATAATTCTTATGAACTGCACTTATAATTCGTGGTGAAAGATGAAAATCTCTGGATTTTGAACAAAAAATAGTGATATTGTGGCGTAGGAATATAAGAGGAGATTTGATTAGTGGTTGTTGGTCCGGAGACGAGTGTCAGGTGTAGGGGGGGTGAATACACCTGAGTACAAGTTCTTTTTCTCAAACGCGAAGGACAGCTGAGCTGTAGATTGCAACTGATGAACAGTGCCAAATAGTAACCTTCTGATCGTGGGTCAGAGTGAGTCAACTACTGAGTTTCTCCTACTGACTTTTGTCAGTATTTGATTCTCAGTCGGAGACTTAGTGCGGATAAGTGTGTAGGGCCCGATTGACTTCGTCTCGATTTGAAAACGTGTTTTTCGCAAACCAAATAATTTTGGCTAGTGCACTTTTCAAATACGTTTTATGCAAAGTATGAGTTTGTAAGATGATTTTGAATGCAGCGCAATAAAACAGTAAATGACACAAGCGATTTTTAACGTGGTTCGGATACACAAGATCCTACGTCCACGGTCCTGCTGAACAGGAGGTCTTGTTGATTAATCTGAGCAAGCCTCAGCAAGGTATCTGTGCACTGGACAGACCCTTCTAAGTTATTGTCCTTAGCAACTTTAAAAATCAAATCGGAGTTTGAAGGGGAGGGGATGTTCTCCAACTATGAAGGAGTTCTTACAATAAGAACAGTCACGAAATGTGAACTCCTTCGAAGGTTCTAAGCTATGGATATAACAATGGAGCTTAGATAGAGAAGAGGGATCTAAAGAAGAAAACTCTAGAGAGAAGAACTAGAAGTGTTCTAATAAAGCAAGTTCTTCGCTGGATCTTCGTGAAAGGCGCTAGAGTGTTTCGAAATCTTAAGCGTGTAATCCCTTTGATATCCCGTGTGTGAAGCTCAGAAAGACTTCTCTATTTATAGTTGTGACCCAGGCATTTGTCCGTTGGAGAGGACGAAGCCACGTGTCACAAACGTCCAAGGAAAATGGTCATATGTTCGAAATGTTGTCGCAGAGTAGTTGGTTAATGTGCATGAGAGCAGCTTTAGTTGGTCAGAGCAGGTAGAGCTTAGACTGCTTCTCATTGGTCGAGGTTTGTGGTAGGTGAGACTTGTCAGACATCGGTCTTCATCAAAGTTGACTCTCACTAATCCTCGTATGAACTTCTGCTGACTTTCGAATGATGTTAACTTTCGAATGATGTTAAAAGATGGGTCGTTTCATGTCGGATACAGTAGACCTGATAAGATCTTTGTCTTCTTCGTCTGAGTCTGCTGATAACGGATCTTCTGTTGAGCGAAGTCAGCAGATGACTCTGAAGGTACTAAGCTTTGATAATGTGTTCTTCTACTGATGTGGGTCAGCTTAAAAGAAATCTTCTACTGATTGAAGTCAGCTGATGACCTGTGAATACAAGCTCTTACAATGCTGACGTGGGGTTCGGGAAAGTAACTTCCTACTGAAGATCAGTCCAACACTTACCCCTTACAGGAATTAGACGAAAACGATAATAGAAAATACAATCAGTCTAGCCTATTACATCATCTAGACACTACACAAAGGATACAAGACGGGTTTTGGAATCTTCAATTCTATAGCATTAAATCACTATGATTTCCCCCATTACCGATAAACAGATAAGTCCTATTACAAGAACTACTGATCAAATAATACTAAGTACCCTCTACGTGTTTATTAAGATCAACCACTAACTCATAACCCAACAGTGGTAATTTTTTTTGGATAGATTTATGTTTACAACTAGATTAGTGGAAGTAGACGGTTTAAAAAATCTTATCAATTATAAAAACATGTCAAATTTACCCTTAAGTGTGATTGATTACTCTTTAAAGTGCAATTCGCTATTTTGTAACTCAAATTAAATCTAAACCGTTCAGTAATTAAATTAGATAATCATAATTTGTTCTTATGTTCACACGTTAAGAGGGTGTTCTCACCTAAACCGACCCCTATATTTACATACTATAGTTTGTGTGGAAAGCGCACGTACAAACATATTACGTTTATTAATATTAGCATGAGTCCTTTTTACAATAATGATGTCATTAAACACATTTGATATAATCATTCATGAAACTAAGAGTAGTCATTTTCACAATAGATGACGAAACATATGTTCATAAATGTATATATTTGATGTCGCTTAAAGAAAACACCCTTCAACAACTCTTCTGGCATTTAATCTTAATTGAAGCTGTCATTTTCTTATTTTTCGTGACAAAATAAATTGCAATTGCTACTTAAAGTTGCCTTACATGATTAGGTTACTGCCGGTGTAAAGCTTGCAAATAATTTGAGACTCTGTTTCCGGAATTAATTGAAATTATTGATTAAGAACGACCCTACAATTTAACGCCTCTCTCCGAAAATAAACAAAAGAATATCCCAAGAGGTATAATAGCATATGCTGCCGTTACATTTCTGTCGAACAAAATTATTGGTTTTAAATGCCAAGCCCAATCTCTACTAGTATTAGGTAGTGTTTGGAAGAGCTTTTATAAGTAGCTTTTAGGAGTTTATGCTTAAAGTTGCTTAAAGTTGTTGTTAAGCAAAAGTTGTTAATGTTTGCAATATTAGAAAAAAACAGCTTAATTTTAGAAAAAACAGTTTTGCAAACACTCTTATAAGCTGCTTTGCAGTTTTTTTTGGCTTCTGCTTTTAAAAAGCACCTCAGACCAGCTTATGGACTTCTGCTTATTCTGACTTATTTTAAGCTTAAAAAAAGCAGAAACTTCCATTCCAAACATTAAAAAAAATGCTTCTACGGTAAAAAAGCCCAGAAGCAGCTTATTTAAGTTATTCCAAACACTACCTTACTAAATTTTGATAAGCTTGAGGCTCATATAATTCTCAACGAGCAGTCACAACCTATTATCATAAGAAAACGGCAAAATGAGCCCGATCTAATGGGCCAGCTTGGGTACCCAAAATAAGGGTTGGATTGGACTAGAATATTAGAAGCTTGATAATTAATTGGGCCTAAAAAGCCCGCCTAAACAGCCATCCGGGCCATTTGGTCTTAGAGGCTAAAAAGCCCGGGGTTTCCAGGTTAAAAACTCCCCATCTAAATATGTTATACATTATATATATATATATATATATATATATATTATTTTTTTTATTTGTCACAACCCTAAATTAATCTTCTTATTTATCAATTTTCTTCACGTATGCGGTATGCCCATAATCCCCTTACTTGCGTATCACAGAATTCCAGTTCCCTCGTAATCAAATTTCTTTCAGCCTCTCCCAAGATTTCAAAAAATCGACCGGGGCCACCAGTTCACCACCACCGTTGCCGTTGAATTACCGATGTCAGAAAATAGTGGTGAGAGCTCGTGTCCTTTTTCTTGTTATTTTGAAGATAGTGGGTTGGAGTAGTACGTAATTCTAGTTTGTCGGCTATATATAGTCTTGTGAGAGAGGTGTCTTTCAATCAGTGTGGTAGATAGTAATAGACTAATAGTATATTAACCTTACTTGTTGCTTTTAGTTAATAGATATGTGGGGGGTGTATGCTTGAGAGGAAACTTTCGAAGAGAGACAAATAGATACAAGAGGAACACTTTAGAGAGTAAATTTTATGGAGTTATTGGACTTCTAAACCCTTACACTTCCTGGTAATTATATTAGAGAAATTAATTCTAAATGGTTTAATGATGATGACGAGTTGACAGCTTCTGTAATTACCATTCTAGTTATTTAAGTTTAGCACACAATATATAATACATTTAAAATAAATTATAAATATAGAAGATGACGTACAAACATGACACTACTTTGTAAAGGTTGGTTAATTTATTAAATTGATTACTATATGGTTGTTGGTCCCGTGAGTGAGTTCAGGTGTAGAGGGGGGGGTGAATACACCTGAATCCAAATTTCTCAACTTTCGAACACGAACAGTCCTATTCAGGGAAGTGCCGTACTGAAATAGTTCGGCGGACCGCACAACCGTTTCCGAATCGTGTTAAAGGCTAAAAGAGTACTGACTCAGCTGAGATCTGCTAACTGACTAGGTCAGAATTCAGTATCGATCAGTGAGAGTTCAGTGTGCGGAATTGTGTAGGCCCAAATCAGTTTTAATGAGGAAAATGTTTTATGCAAGTCTCAGTTCAGTAGATAAGAAGTTCAGAATACTGAGACAGTTAAATCGATTTTAAATATGATGTTCAGTATGCACAGTAAAACCAATGAAACAGTAAGTAAACGACACGATATATTTTTAAAGTGGTTCGGATATCAACAATCCTACGTCCACTGTCCCGATAGATCAGGAGGCTATTTATTATACCGAGTTAGTCTCGGTCGGCTTGTACACCTGGACAAAGCCGTGGCTTGGGGATTATACTTGAGCAAATCCCAGCTTACAATTCTATCAAACTTTAAGTGTTTGACAAACTTCTCCAACAATGAAGGAGTCCTTATACAATAAGGATTGGGTTCAAATGTGAACTCCTTCGTCTAAGCTATGGATATAACAAGTGAGCTTAGGGTTAGAGGGACAAGGAACGAGAATGTAGCTATCTAGAGCGACGAACAGCTGAGGGTTTAGCTATAGGTTCGTGTCAGTCGCTTGGATACTAGAAGCTTATGTCGGTTCGACTTGGTTCCTTTTGAGCTGTATGTAGTCTTTCGCCGGAGATAACTCGGTTGATTCTTGCGGAAGACTTAGTTCTTTGGAATTCGCTCTTTTTCGCGCTCTCTTGTGTTCTAGGCGTCGCGTATTTGTGTGCTTCAAATCTTGAATGATCCCTCTATTTATAGAGCAGAGATTGAAATAGATCCGTTGGAGACGATCTTCTTCTCTCTCTCTCTTTTTGGTAGCAAACGGCTCTTTTGTGTAGGTAACAGTGTACTTTCCCACCTTTTACGGAAATATGTTGACTGTAGCTTTAGTAGGTGAGACGACACGTGTATGCTTGTCATTTGTCGAGGTGGATGTGGTGGTTGAGACAGAACAAACTTCGAGGTACTGAAGTTGACTTCTCTCTTCCTCATACTTGACAACACTGATAGCTTATCAAAAGATTCAGACAGTTCAGAAGACTGTCAGCCGATGCTGAGTCTGATTTTGTATTCAGTAGATAGACAGTGAGAAGGGTCTATCGAAAATCGCTCGAGTCCAGTGAACTACTCTCGCCGAGTTCGGTTCAACCGACTCTCTCGCATATCTTGCTCTCGCTGAGTCCAAGTATTCACCGAGTCTTCTACACTAGGGCCGAGGCCGATGAGCTACCGAGCGCCTTGACCAGAGCGAGTGTCTACCGAGTCCGAAACCTCGTAGACAAATACGAATACAAAGGAATGGTTCACCAATCAGATAGGGTTTTGGGATCTTCAAATCTTCTCAACAGTCAGAGCACGAGGCTACTGAGCGTGATTCAGTATAGAAGATAGAATCATTTCCCACAAGTATGATCATGCTGAGGATTGAATCATCACCCAACAATTTCCCCCTATTTGATGATGCCAAAACCTATCATCTATGCTAACACCAAACAGATAGAAACAAAAACTCCTTACAAATATTACAAGTAGGATCAGTGGAGATGTTCCATCAGTTCTAGACTATAAGGCAAACAGGGTAAACAGAACAATTTCCCCCATTGCAAAAAAAACAGGCTAGCAGAATCTATCAAAGCAATCAGCTGACATGTAATAAAGAGAGTGTGAGCCAGCAATCACTTCAGTGATTCTGAGTGTTAAAGCATAAAACAAACACGGTTGTATAGACAACAAGTAGTTGTCAGAGCCAAAAGCAGATTGTATAAATATAAGAGAAATTCAGTACAGATACAATCTTGCTATGCTAAGAGAATGAGCTAAAGATCTAAGGAGGAGGACCACTGAACTTCTTGATTCTCGTCCATGAACTCTTGAGTCCGATCTTCGTGGAGCGGCACTCCATACATCCCGTATGTGATCTTCCTTAGCTTCGAAATTTCCGCAAAATCGGCGAGGCTCATCTTCGCAAGTTCTTTCTTCGCCGCGGCATGCTTCACTTCAGCTTCAATCGTACCAAAGTGTACCGAGTCATCCCTGTCTTCTCGGTGGAGGTATGATTACGGGTCCCGAACACCGACTTCTATACCTTCGTATATGGCTTTGTCGAGGTATGGGTAGAGTTCGAGGTTCGAGAGCGAACATCCATTCCATGTAAGCTTCAATCCTTGTCTCGTTGGACCGTAACCTCCGAAATAGTTCCTCTTGATGAACTCAATTTTCGCATTTTCCCATCTTTGATTGAGAGATGGCGGTATCCATTCATCTCTGTTCTTGGCCATCTTTGAAATTTCGTGTCACTGGCTTCCCGAATTTCCTGTATCTCGTATGGAATATCGGCTTTAGAAGGCACTCTCGGCTTGGCCTCCTCTTCGATCCTTTTCATCGAGCTTCAAGGTCCGCTTCCAAATTCTGTCTCTCGCGGCTGAATCAGTCTTGCCTCCTCGCCTCGTATAGATATCCGTTCATCGGATCAAATATGGCTTCGATTTCATCTCCTTGTGTATCGGTGGCTTGCTGAGGGGCTTCTTCGATTCGGCGAGGGTACTAGATCTAGATTTGGACGTACCACCGCCTTTCGGACTCTTCTGCTGCTTGCTCCTTTTCCTTTTCTCTGTCCTCTTCATCCGTTATGATGAGCTTTCTCGGAGGCGCCTAGCGGTTTTCTTTCCTCCTCTCGGATGGGGCTTTAGTCTTTCCTTTAGCAGCTTAGACTTTGGCTTGTTAGCCGCTTCGGCCTCTGCAATTTCTCTGGCCAGCCTCTCATCCGCAGCTATTTGGGCTTCCTCCTCGCCAGATATGTACCTTAATCGCTTTGGCTGGGGGGGTTGGAATTTTAAGCTTTTGTTTGCCCTTGCCTTCTTGAACTCGGTGGTGGAAGAGGAGCCTCTTCTTCTTCCGAGTCATCCACCGCTTTGTTCGGCGTACTCAGCAACCTCCTTAATAATGTCTTTGGGAGTCTGGGTTGCCTGAGTAGTCTGCTGGGGTCCTGAGCCACTTGGGTCGGTTTCAGTTGTGCTCGTAGCCGAAACACCCTGGGCCTTACCCGGAGTCTGAGTTTTCTGGAGACGGAGTTTTGCTAATGTCGGCAATAGATTTCTTCTTCTCGGTCCCTTCCTTCCCTCAGTAGCTGTCCCCTTCAGTAGTCTAGAAGGTTTAGTGGGAGTCGCCTTCTCGGATACTCTTTTTCTTTCCTTCACTTCCTTCACTTTCTTTCTCGGTACCCTTCTTCTTTCCTTCCCCCTTTTTGGCATCATCAAGTACAGCCGGGGTTGGGATGAGTACCTTCTTCTCTAGCTTTTGATAAGCAGTGGACAAGTCGTCCAGTCTGTTATGCACTTTCTCCAATGCTAGATGCAGCTCGTTCCTCTCAGATATGAGTGCGTCCTTGTATGCTGTATGAGAGAGAACGGCTTCGACTTCGCTCAGCTAGTTTCTCACCGATCTTGTCCTCCACGACCGGTTGAATGAGGTCTAGTCTCGTTCTCCGTGGCTCCGGGCTTGCTCGGTGAATGACTCGGTATGAGCGGACAAGGCGTTCGAAATTGTTCAAGGAGCTTGGCCTGTCCCTCCTGAATTGTCCTTAGCCGAGTCTCGAAACCGCGTTGTCGTGGGCCAATGCTTCGGATATGAGAGCGGAGACATCGGGGGTAGCCGATGTAGAGATGCTTGGATTTCAGCCCCGAGCTCGTGAGTTGGTGGCCAATGCGAGACTTCTCCCACACCTTGTGGATCGCCTTCGCCAATTCCCCGATTTTTAACTCCTTGTGCAGTTAGAGCTTTGGCAACTGAACGGGATCTCTTGGCAGATGGGCTGGGCGCTGCCTCGTATGTCGACTTGAGCAGGAGCTGAGCAGGCTCTGCTGAGGACGAGACACCAACCGAAGGCTTCTCGTGCCCAAGGATACCGAGTGGTGCTTTGCTTCTTCGGTATGGGTATCCTTGTCCCGTGGATGTCCCTCATCGAGCTTTCCGGGGCTCGAATCATCAGGTGGGTCCTCGACCGTCGTGGTCGAACCCATCCGAGGGCGGCGAGCCACCGCTTGGCGTCGATCATCAATGATTGCAAGCATGGCCGCCCTTAGATTCTCCATCGTATTGAGGTTCTCGGGCTCGAATAGCCTTATCTCCTCACGCAATCTCGGTTCTTCCAAGTGTAGCTGGCGACGAGAGTAGTGTAGAACAAGGCGTTGAAGCCGAGGCCACTCCCGAAAGCGTAGGATCATATGGAGCCTTGTCCGACTTGGCTAGGACGAGCAAATCTGAATGGTCAGCAAGCTCTGGAATGAACTGGATGATCTCTCGGGAAGCTCTAGAGATAATAACTGCCGCTTCCATCCCGAGAGTCTCTTCGCAACGCGTGGAATCCGACTCGATATCAACGAAGTCGGTCTCGGGGTCGGCAGGTGGTAGACTGCTGAGCGGAGGCACAGAGAGAGGGCTATCCAGACGTTGGACTTCTTCGCTTTGGGCTTCAGTAGCTTCTCCCTGTTCCTCTTGAACTTGTTCCTCAGTGGAGACGGCTTTCTCCACTGACTTGGTCTTCTCAGATGAGGAAGACTCATCTACCAACTGTAGTGGCTGAATAGGAGTTGGTTCAGTAGCCACTTCGGTAGTAGTCTCTGGTTCAACAGGTGTATCCGGTATGGCCTTCCTCAGCCTCTTGGCTGGTGCCTTAGGTGATTTTGTCGGAGGTGTCCTTTTCTTAGGAGTCGCTCGCCGGGGCTTAGATGGCCGAAGCTTCGCGCGGCCGGTCCCCGAACCAATGCATTGCGGGGCCGCGGACTTGTTGTGAAAGCGGATTTTCTTCACATTAAAATATTCCTTGTCGGCATATGTGATCTGCTCAGCCTCGCAGAAATCCTCGATCATGACTGACAATTTAAGTCCGTAGAGAAGCTTTCCTTTTGCGGTCAGTGTTCGCGTAGCTTTGTCGAACTTGGCTGCCTGAGCCATATATTCGCGAACAAAGAAGTCGGTCCAATTGACTTTCACGCAGTCATAAATCGCCATCATCATATGGATCTTGGGTCGGGAGACTCGATCGAAAAGAGCCGGCTAGCTCGTCAACAGTGAGTGACGATGTACGCCAGTGCTCTGAACTGCGGTAGCATGGCATTCTTCGGAAATGCTGCTCTGAAGGTTGTGGGCTTGCCACAGAAAACGGAGAGGTATGTGTCGACAGCGTCGTCATTATACCCCAAGGTGCTGACACCTTCAGACGGGAGGTTGAAGCTCTTCTTCAGCGCTTGTTTAATAGACATCTGCTTCAGTATCCTCGATGCGTCGTCAATGGTGTTAACAGCGAACCTCGCCAGAATGTCTCCTCCAACTGAGTCGGAGTTCAGATATAGTTCCGCCACTTGTCGAGGAAGGAAGAAGGTCGCCTTCCTCGATAGAAACTCCTCAAGTCCGGATTTCCTCAGATATGTGAAGATTTCGTCCATGTACTCGAGTTCGCACGCGTCGAACTCCATGACTGGTTCGCACCAGATACGGCCCTTGCTGAGGATTTCCTCTATCTTGTCGGGAGAACTGACAGATAGACCAGCCATAGTACCTGTTACAAGAAATGAATCGCATCTGTTTCTTGGATAGAACAAGTGCTTTACAATGCGATACCGAAAAATATAATAAATACGTTAACGAGATATAAGCATACCAATAGATAAAATTCGAGATAAGATTGAGAATGAAGTTGCAAGTAAGGATTGCGTATGCGAGATCTCGGATTTTTCGAATTTGAAAGTTATGAAGTATGCTAATGGCGGTTTCAAAGATATGATCGAATATATATATCAAATAGGAAGATGAACGGTTTTCGATCGAAGGCTGAATTTAAACTTGCTTTATGATATGGACGGTTAAGATTAGAAGTTATAAAATAGGCAATGATCACAAAAGTCGCCTAAGTCAAAGCCAGTTGTAAAATAGCCTAAGTAGTAACTGTGAAAAGACATGCATTAAGTGCGTGCAGAGTTCAGCAAACTTATGTATGGAATGTCGTGCATTAAATGTGAGCCGTTAATAATAAAGACAAACCAAAAGATATTAATGTCATGCTGAATCTTTGTCATAAATGCAAAGTACTGTTGTATTAAATTACTACTGAGTAGAGATACGCAAACCTGTCAGCTGAACATAGTAGTCAGCTGATACCTCGTGTAGATGGTTTCTATCTCTACGTACTGAATGTATCAGTACTGAGAGTGAACATTCCCCCTTACTGAAATGTCTCTCTCCTGAAATCTCTTACTGACTGGGGTCAGTAGGGTCCAACAGACCTAGCTCTACTCTGAATCTGGATTCAGCTAGAGGCTTGGTCAGTATATCAGCCCGTTGCTTGTCAGTATGGATCTTCTCCATCCTGATATCCTTTTTCTCGACATGGTCACGAATGAAGTGATGTATGATGTCCACGTGCTTGCATCTCGTGTGAAGTACAGGGTTCTGAGTGATTGCAATAGCACTGGTACTGTCGCAGAAAATCGGCACTTCATTCTGAATGACGTCATAGTCTCTCAGCTGCTGTCTCAGCCAAAGGATCTGGGCGCAACAACTTCCAGCAGCCATGTATTCATCTTCAGTAGTCGACGTGGCTACTGAGTGCTGTTTCTTTGAAAACCATGAGATCAGCTTGCTGCCAAGGAACTGACATGTTCCTGAAGTTGATTTTCGGTCTATTCTACATCCTGCATAGTCAGCATCGAATAACCAGATTAGTTCAATATTATCATCAGCTGGATACCACAAACCCATGTCAGGTGTTCCTCGTAGATAGCGGAGAATCTTCTTTGCTGAGTCCATATAACTCTGCTTGGGATTCGCCTGAAATCGAGCACAGACACCTACAGCATAAGTTATGTCAGGACGAGTAGCTGTTAGATATAATAAAGAACCAATTATAGCACGGTATTCAGTTTGGTCTACTGATACTCCCTCTTTATCAAGATCTATGTTCATATTTATGTTCATCGGGATCTTGATTGATTTGCCGGATGTGCAGCCGAATCTTTTGATGAGGTCTCGAGTGTATTTGCCTTGGTTGATGAACGTTCCCTTTTCGTATTGCTTGACTTGAAAACCAAGGAAGTAGTTCATTTCACCCATCATCGACATCTCGAACTTATCCTTCATCATCTTTTCAAATTGCGACACATGATGACATTCTTTGATCCGAATATAATGTCATCCACGTAGATCCGCACAAGTAATAAGTCTTCTTCCGGTCGAATGCTTTGAATAGAGTGCGGTCTCATCGTGCCTTTCCGAAAACCTTTACGAAGAAGAAACTCGAGACGGGTATCGTACCAAGCCCCCGGGTGCTTGTTTTAACCCGTATAGAGCCTTTCCGAGTCTATATACTTGATGTCCCCGCTTGAAAGCCGGGCGGTTGTTCCACATAGACTTCTTCTTTCAAAGACGCCATTCGGGAACGCAGACTTCACATCCATTTGATAAACTCGAATCGTTGATGTGTTGCGTAGGCCGAGGAATAGTCCGATTGCCTCCAATCTTGCAACCGGAGCGAACGTCTCATCGAAATCTATCCCTTCGGCTTGACGAGTAGCCTTTAGCCACGAGTCTTGCTTTGTTCCTTACTATAACGTTGTTTTCATCTCGCTTGTTTTTGAAGACCTATTTGGTTCCAATAACATGTTGATGCCGGGGTCTCGTCTACAAGCTCCCATACTTCGTTTCTCGTGAACCGATTCAGCTCCTCTCGCATAGCAATGATCCGGCAAGATCTTTCAGGCATCCTCAATGGTCCGAGGCTCTTCGATGACAAGAAGCGGGAAAATAATGCGCTTTCTCCTTGACGAGAACTGGATCTTGTCTTGACATTTGCTTGAAGGATCTCCAATGATTAAATCGCAGCGGTGTGAGCATCGAGCCACGATCTACGATGTTTCAACTCTTCATCCGAAACTTGTTCAACACGAGATAGTAGGTGAGTTAGGCATTTCAGTTGTACTATTCTGAGATTGAAGTAATTCAGTAACAAGAGTATGGTCTACTGAGTCACCGGGTTCAGGGGCATTCAGCTCAGGAACATTACTAGACGTTCCACATGAGGTGTTGCTCTCAGTAGTGTTGGTCTCAGTTACCTCAACGGTTTCTTCATCGACCTGAGTTACCTGGGATTGATTCTGTTCGGGAGAATCAATCTGCTTCAGCCTACTTGCTCGGTGGGTTGAGATTCGATAGATTTGTCTTCGGGTTTCTTCGTCTAAATCATCATCCCAACATAGCTGGATCTTTTTCGGATTTGTCTTTTAAGCTTAGATCCTTGTAGCCGCTTACAGATGTCCTCAGATTCGAATTTGAGTTATTGCTCCTGTCTTCGTAGCAAACTCGTTAAAAACAACATGAGGGCTTTCCTCCACGCAAAGAGTCCGATAGTTGAATACTCGAAAGCTTTGCTTGACCCGAGAGTATCCTAAGAATACTCCACGATCCGACTTGCTATCAAAAGTCTTCACTGATCTTTCCCATTATTGTGAATAAAGCATGAACAACCAAAAATATGGAAATAAGATAGAGAAGGCTTCCCGTCGTTCCATAGTTCATATGGTGTTCTCTTATCTTTGCTTTGTCGGTAGAGATCTATTCCGAGTATAACATGCGGTATCCGTTGCTTACGCCCTGCAATTTGGTTGGGAGTCCCGAGTCTGCGAGTAGAGTCCTAGCCGCCTCTTTTAGAGTTCCGTTCTTTCGTTCGAGCAACTCCATTCTCGCCGAGGTGTGCGTGCGAATGAAGTCTCATGCTCTATTCCTTCGCTTGCGTAACTCCTTTACCATGGAATTAAGGAACTCGGTTCCTCCGTCCGAACGTATTTTTCTCGATCTTGGTGTTCTTCTCGACACCGAGCTTTTTCGAAGCGTTGGTAACTCTGTTTTGACGTCGACTTGTTGGCAATGAATATGACCCATGTGTAGCGAGTAGTTATCTATGACCACTAATGCATATTTTCTCGCCTCGATCGTCACTGGGAGACTGGACCGAACAAATCCATATGTAGCAGTCGAAGGATTCCATCTCGTGGAAGGCGATGGAACCGGAGGATTTTGATTCCTTGTTTGCTTTCCCTTCGTACATGCTTCACACCGAGTGTCTTTGCTTGAATACTTCATTCGGCGGTCCCCTTGCTAGAGTGTCTCTTGCAAGCTTGTTGAGCGTCTTAAAGTTGAGATGACCGAGTCTTACGTGCCATAGCCACCCCGTGCGGTTGTCATTCTTCGCCAATAAGCAAGCTTCGAGGTTCAACTGAGTTCCATCGACCACATATATGTTCTTCTGCGCGAACCCGATAACACTTGTTTTCCCCGTGGATTTATCAATAACATCACGAAAACCAGCGTCAAATATCACTCTATTTGAGTTATCACAAAATTGACTAACGAGAGAGAAGATTATGCTTTGAAGTCCTTCAACATATGATACTCTTGGAACGTTGGCGCGTCCAATGCTGAGTGTTCCATATCCTCTCGGTATAGCCTTTTGTATTGTCTCCGAACTCAGTCGGGTCTTTCTTCGGTGATATAATTCTTCGGAGACTCCTTTGGTATGTCATGTGTCTTGAGCATCCGTTGTCCACATACCATGGGTCTTTACGCACCCGCAAAACGAATTATATTCGGGTACCCTTTATTTTTGATTTTGGTTCCTTAGATGTTAGTTTTAGTAACCCAAATCGTCTAACAACCCCGGTGGTTTCGGACATTTTCTTTCCACTGGAGTCAACATATCGACCACCGGATCGGTCACGGTCGACTTCTAAGGCTTCGAGGTTCGGGAGTCCCGATCTTCCGAGTTGGTGGATCGCCGACCTTTGCCTTCCGTGTGACCTTTTTCTTCGACCTTTGGAGCCTCTTCGACTATAGGTTCATAATAATATGATCCATACCGAGCGGGATGTGTCGCCTTCGGAGGTCCATACCGATCCGCCAAGTTTGATTTGCCTTGGTTCCCCCTTGGTGACCAACCGGGGTTTCTTGGCATTGATCTTCTTGTCGGAATCTTTGGTGTGTGGGATGAGGTGCTTTCATCTTTTGTTTGTTCTTTGCTAGGGGGTTCGAGTATATCTGCGTTGATAGTCTCCCCTCGAACAAATCTATCGGCAAGCCGTACTTCCGAGTATACTGGGGCGGGATGAGGAAGCTCCTAGGCCGAATCCAAGTCCTTCCTTGCGGTGCTTTGGCTTATTGCTTGCTAGCATAGCCTCCAATTTCTTCTCTGCGCCCATATACCTCTCGGTCATCGAGTTCCTCCGGACATCATCACTTTTCTTCGGTGCGTCGTGCTCGGTCCGAAGTCCCGACGGTTCTTGCTTGATGACTCGGTTCAAGATCTTTCCGAGTCAAGTCATTGGTCAAGACCGAAATCCGATCTTCTTGATGCTTTGAGACTTGGCCATCAGAGAGTTTATCTCCTCCCTGAGTCTCAACACAAGTCCTTCGGCCTCAGTAACAACCTGACTCTCCTGAGAAAGTCTCTGATTCTCCACTTTCAGGGTATCCAACTCCTGAAGAGTCTTAGTGAGCTGCAGACTCATCTGAATTTGTTCATCTAGTAGATCTTCATATGCGGTCGAGATGTCCAAATTCCCATCTGCACCTGAAATAGTGTCGTGTGTGCAGTGTGAAGAGGAGTTAACTGGTTCATGAGAATTTACCTCATCCTCTTCGCCTGCCATCATGCACATTTCAGTTGATTCATCTGCTTCATGCTCTAAGGCCATGAAAGCTGCTTCATCGTCAGATGAATCCATAAAGGAGTCGATCTCTTCTGAGTCGTCTGAGATTTCGCCAGCTATGTAGGATTGTCTTTTCTGGGTGAATTTCTCTCTCCTTGCCTTGCGTGCTGCGCGTTCAGCACTACTGAGCTCAGGACAATCATACTGATAATGTCCCGACTTCTTGCAGTTGTAGCAAGTGATGACTTTTTCTTCTTTGGTTGCACTATCCCTTGAGGGTGCTGAGTCATCTTTCTTTCTGCATTCAGAAGATTGAGTATCAGGAGCGCGTTTAGGTGTATATTCTGACTTACCTTTTGTATCTCGGTATGCTTTGGTCAGTTTTCTACGCCTTTCTTTCTCCTTCTGATACTTCATCTGCAGCGGCGCGTACTTCCGAGCTAGACTTCCTTCTTGTAGGTCAGTGAGTGAAGGCTCAGTCTTACTCGTCGTCTTGCTCGTAGCGGGAGATGTTGTGCTGACTGTAGCTTTGAAAGCATGGTCAATCTTCGTATCAGCTTCAGCTCTCAGCTTTCTTTGAGGTCTGTCGAACTCATACTCCTCTGCCTGTAATTCTGAAAGATATGGTCAGGAGACACAACAACTAAATCAAAATGTCGCAATAAAGTGGCAAAAGGTGTCCAGTGTCCGTCCGGCAGTGCCCTCAGAATCTTCAGATTCATCTCTCGATTGCTGAATGTCTTTCCCAGCCCATTGATAGAATTCATCAGATTGGTAAATCTGACGTTTAGATCTTCGATTTTGTCCCCGGGCATGAGAGACAAGCTTTCCAGCTTTTGGAGTTCCAGCGCTAATTTGTTGGCTTTAATCTTCTGAGTCCCTCGACTCAGTAGCGCAAGAGCATCCCAGAGTTCTTTAGCAGTCTTGCATTCCTGAACCCTGCCAAGATAAGAATCACTAAGGGTGGTTAGTATAGCATTCCTGGCGACTCGGTCTAGATTGTGAAGCTTCTTCTCTTCAGGAGTGAAGAGACTTTTGTCTTTGGGGATCTTCTTCCCAGTCACCATTCCTCCTCCTTGAGCTTGGTCTTGAGTCACGACACTATCAATCATAGGAACGATAGGTCCATCTTCAAGCACTTCACCATATCGTCATGGAGGGATGTCAGATGAGCTTCCATCCTGACTCGCCATACTCCGTAGTTCTCCACCGAGAACATAGGTACCATCCTTATACCTGACATATCAGCCATGAAGAATAATGATATGAATGTAGAGTGATATGCAGTGAAAAACGCTTTCCCTTGGATCCGTTCGAATAGACCAGGTCTCAAAGATAACAAGAGTCAAAGAACTCCTGCTCGATATCAATTGTTGGTCCGTGGAGTGAGTTCGGTGTAGAGGGGGGGGGTGAATACACTCGAATCCAAATTTCTCAACTTTCGAACACGAACAGTCCTATTCGGGAAGGTGCCGATCGAAATAGTTCGGCCAGACTGCACAACCGTTCCGAATCGTGTTAAAGGCTAAAAGTAATCGACTCGGCCGAGATCTCGCTAACCGACTAGGTCGAATTCGGTATCGATCGGTGAGAGTTCGGTGTGCGGAATTGTGTAGGCCCAAATCGGTTTTAATGAGGAAAATGTTTTATGCAAGTCTCGGTTCGGTAGATAAGAAGTTCGAATGCCGAGACGGTTAAATCGATTTTAAATATGATGTTCGGTATGCACGGTAAAACCAATGAAACAAGAAAGTAAACGACACGATATTTTTAAAGTGGTTCGGATATCAACAATCCTACGTCCACTGTCCCGATAGATCGAGGAGGCTATTTATTATACTGAGTTAGTCTCGGTCGGCTTGTACACTTGGACAAAGCCGTGGCTTGGGGATTATACTGAGCAAGTCCCAGTTTACAATTCTATCAAACTTTAAGTGTTTGACAAACTTCTCCAACAATGAAGGAGTCCTTATACAATAAGGATTGGGTTCAAATGTGAACTCCTTCGTCTAAGCTATGGATATAACAAGTGAGCTTAGGGTTAGAGGGACAAGGAACGAGAATGTAGCTATCTAGAGCGACGAACAGCTGAGGGTTTAGCTATAGGTTCGTGTCAGTCGCTTGGATACTAGAAGCTTATGTCGGTTCAGCTTGGTTCCTTTTGAGCTGTATGTAGTCTTTCGCCGGAGATAACTCGGTTGATTCTTGCGGAAGACTTAGTTCTTTGGAATTCGCTCTTTTTCGCGCTCTCTTGTGTTCTAGGCGTCGCGTATTTGTGTGCTTCAAATCTTGAATGATCCCTCTATTTATAGAGCAGAGATTGAAATAGATCCGTTGGAGACGATCTTCTTCTCTCTCTCTCTTTTTGGTAGCAAACGGCTCTTTTGTGTAGGTAACAGTGTACTTTCCCACCTTTTACGGAAATATGTTGACTGTAGCTTTAGTAGGTGAGACGACACGTGTATGCTTGTCATTTGTCGAGGTGGATGTGGTGGTTGAGACAGAACAAACTTCGAGGTACTGAAGTTGACTTCTCTCTTCCTCGTACTTGACAACACTGATAGCTTATCAAAAGATTCAGACAGTTCGAAAGACGTCGGCCCGATGCCGAGTCCGATTTTTGTATTCGGTAGATAGACAATGAGAAGGGTCTACCGAAAATCAGCTACGAGTCCAGTGAACTACTCTCGCGAGTTCGGTTCAACCGACTCTCTCGATATCTTGCTCGTCTTTGAGTCCAAGTATTCACCGAGTCTTCTACACCGGTGCCGAGGCCGATGAGCTACCGAGCACCTTGACCGAGCAGAGAGTGTCTACCGAGTCCGAAACCTCGTAGACAAATACGAATACAAAGGAATGGTTCACCAATCAGATAGGGTTTTGGGATCTTCAAATCTTCTCAACAGTCAGAGCACGAGGCTACTGAGCGTGATTCAGTATAGAAGATAGAATCATTTCCCACAAGTATGATCATGCTGAGGATTGAATCATCACCCAACAATGGTAAAGCAATATTTGATTGAGTTTGATTAAAATGCGAGTTTTTTTATAATGTTACTGGAAAAGATGCAATTCAAAGTTTGGAGGATATGGTGGAGGATAATGATGTGCAATTTGTTGGTGAATCAACTCATTCGGGCGCTCAAGGTACTAAATCTATTGTTGATTGTAGTAATGCAATTGACAAGTCTAAGAGCAAGAGTGATAGAGATGATAAAACTGATACTATTGATAAGGAATCTAAAAGACTGAAATCTAATTTGTGGAACTACTTTGAGAAAGTGAATAAAGTAGATGGTGTGGAAAAATGTAGATGCAAACATTGTCAGAAACTATATACTTGCAAAGTTGAGTCCGACACTACTCATTTAAGGAGTCATGTGGAAAAGTGTTTTAAAACTCCTAAATATCATGATGTGAGTGCTTTGTTGGATAATCAAGCAACATTATTGAAGAAATGGAAATTTGATACTAAATCCTATAGAGATGGATTGACTAGAGCAATTATTAAGCATGATCTTCCATTCAATTTTGCAGAGTATGAAGGAGTTAATGAGTTAGATAAGATTATGAATCTTGAGTTCAGTCCTGTTTGTAGAAATTAGAGCCGGTAAAATCGGCCCGACCCGGTGTGCCGGCCCGGGGTACCCGAAATAAGGGTTGGGTTGGCCTAGAATATTAGAGGCCCGATAGCTAATCGAAGACATGGCGAGAAAGATGAAAGTCAAGTTTGACAAATATTGGGATTCTTACTCTAATGCTTTAGCATTTGGAAGTATTCTTGATCCAAAGGGAAAGATGAAGTACTTGATGTTTGTATACAAGAAACTTTACCCGAATTAATATGAAAAAGTGAAAAGAATGAAGGATTCTTTATACGAACTATTTGCAGAATAAGAGAGACTTAGGGATGCATAAAAAAAAACATAAATTCAATAAGAGGTTCATCTTCTCTGGCTATTGCTCGTGAAGATATGGACGTAAGTATAACTTTTCATTATATATTTTTCTAATTTTTAATACTTGTTTTCCAATTTAACTTTTGGTATTGTTTATGATGTATTTGCTTAATTCTATGAGTTTGAAAAACAATTTGTTGAAGAGTCTTCTGATGTTGGCAAATCAGAACTTGATATATATTTGGAAGAAACTCCTGAACCTTTCACATGTGTAGACACTTCTGATGTCATTGAATATTGGAAAAGGAATAGTTCTCGATTCCCTCGACTTGCAGTAATGGCTTGTGATATTCTAAGTATTCCAATCACGACAATTGCTTTATAATCTACATTTAGTATTGGAGGTCGTATCTTGCACAAGTATAGGAATTGCTTGCTTTCGGAAAATGTGCAAGCACTTATTTGTTGTCATAATTGTTTGCATGGTTTTCAAGTTGGTGAAGATTCTGGTAATGATATTTTAATATCTCATTTTTTAGTTCAAATCATGGCATTGATTTATCTTCTAAATATTTTTCGTTTATTTTAATCTTCAAATGCAGATGAAGAGAAGGTGGAAGAGATAGACTTATCAAAAGAAGATTCAAATGTGATTGATGTTTGATTAAGCTTTAAAGTTTTAAGTTACTTAGTGTTTTGTTTTGGATTATCCTTTATTTGCTTACGACTAATGACTATTTGTTTTAATTTTTTATCAGTATGACTGAATTTTCATAAATAGTTGATTTTTTTTTTTCAAACACTTGGGCATGTTTTATTGAGTAATCTGCATCATTTGAAAATCAATATAGGATTGAATTTGTTTACTTTCGCATATGCCTAAATCTTAATAAAGAATTGATTTGGTTGATATATTACTCCCTCCATCTCATAGAAAATGTCACTCTTTCCTTTTCGGGGTGTCCCATAGAAAGTGTCTCCTTTCCTAAAAAGGAAGTGGGTCCTACATCTTTATCAACTCAAATCAATTCAATACAATTAATTAATTGCATGGGTCCCACCTCTCTACCACACAAATCAATTCTAAATAATTTATTAATTGTATGAGTCTCACATCTTTACCAACTAAAATAACTCTCTTAAAAATCCGTGCCCCATAGAAATGAGACACTTTCTATGGGACGGAGGGAGTATTTTACATCTATTTCGTTGCTACTTTATCTATTTTTTATTTTTTATTTCTTTTCAATTAATTGAGTTTGAGTTGAACTTTGCACACTTACATGCAAGTATTGAGTAAGATTTTTACCATAGCATACAATAACTAAATATCTTAATCGCATTATTCTTGTTTTAGTAATTAAAAAAATATTGGAATATAAAGAAATTTGAGAAGATTGGGCCGGTTAAACCCTCCCACCCGAAAGCCCTCAAGGGGTTGGGTTGGGTTGGGCTTCAAATTATACAGCCCATATAGCGTTGGGCGAGCTGACCCGGCCCGAAAAAATCAATTTGGCCCGATAGAATTCGAAACTTTAAATGGATACTCCCTCCGTCCCATTATTTATGTCCCATTGGGACTGGACACGGTAATTAAGATAGTGGAGGTAAAGGTGTAAAGTTGTGGTGTAAAAGTATAAAGGGGTGGGGTCCACTTGCTTAGATTGATTGTAGTCCACTCATTTATTTCCTTATTTGGTATGTGACATAAATAATGGGACAACCAAAAAAGGCAAGTGGGACATTAATAATGGGACGGAGGGAGTATAATATAGAGTCCGGCGGTGAAATGTCCATCTGGGAAAAGACAAACACATTTATACCCAATTCTTATATTTAACTACACTATATACCCAAGAAGACGAAAATACCCCTACTATGGGATGGTCCGATCACGTGAACAGAGGGCCGATCAAGGTCCGACCGGTCGGACACGCCGACCAAGGGCCGATCACTACTTGAATAGAGGGCATGATCGGTCATGCCCTATCACAAGGCCATGATCGGTCATGCCCTATCACAAGGCCGATCACTATCAGGCCATGATCGGGCATGTCCGATCGGTCGGACACATCATGGCCTGACACTTTTAGGTGAGAGAAGTAAAAAAGTGGGGGTATTTTAGTAAATTTGGGTATATAGTGGATAGTTTTTATAAAGTTGGGTAATTTTGTAGTTGTAATAGTCAAATAGGGTATATTGATATATTACTACTATAAAACACAAAGACATGAGCATGTTTAGCACTAGACTTTCCCATCTAATTCTTTTTTTTTTCCTTATAGAAGGTGACTGACTATATATGATACATTTGATTAATACTACCTCCGTCCCATTATTTCTGACACACTTTCTCAAAATGGACGTTCCCAGTGGCGGTACCAAGGGGGTGCGGGTGGGTGCGACCGCACCCCCCATTTTTCGTGTCGAAGTCGAAATTAATGTGTAAATTTTATGAAAAAAATATTTTTGTACCCCACGTATTTTACGAAAATTTAATATATGGAAGCGAATTTAAAAATATATTAGTTGCCCAACAACATGAACTAAATTAAGTGGTCCAATAAACCTATAAATACACCCTTAGTCGTCCATAATTTAGTTTCACATTAGATTTTCGAAAATCTACCAACATATCTGCGAATTGTTTCAAGAATTATTTACACATCTTCCCGTCGTCATCTCGTTGT
Source organism: Lavandula angustifolia (assembly GCA_028984105.1). Lineage (NCBI taxonomy): Eukaryota > Viridiplantae > Streptophyta > Magnoliopsida > Lamiales > Lamiaceae > Lavandula > Lavandula angustifolia. The sequence goes on from CM054807.1 coordinate 29,137,482, forward strand.
GAAAATTTAGGATCGTCTTCCTCGGTATGTCTAGTATACTCTATGATTTTTGTAGAATTTTAAAAGCACGATAAGTATTTTTTTTTAAATTGTTATTCGTAACCTGCCAGTTTTTGGTAGCATGTTCATGAGCTTGTTAGGAAAATTGTTTTTCATATTTTATTTACATTGTTTTCGACCATGATGAATTTTAATGGGATAAGTATATGTTAGGTCAATCATGTTAAAAATATAGAATTTTTAGGATATGTTTACTATTTATTTGTTAATTTGTCTCTTGATGTGCCAGATTATTTTGTCAGCATGCATGTAGATTGAAAAATAAAAGTTTTCAGGTTACTATTAAATGAATTATTGATCATGATAAGTTTTATTATGATGGAATAGGTAATATGTTGTTAATGTTAGATATCATTTTAGACTCATTATTTTGTCATTTGTATATGTTATAAGTACTTTTGACTTCCTTATACTCATTGTTATATTATCTTTTCTCTAAAAAAAAATTTCGAGGGCTCCGCCCCCGAACCCCCGATAAATCTCGCCCCCCCATCTATAAATCCTGGTTCCGCCCCTAGACGTCCCACTATTTCTGGCACACTTCCTAATTTGAAAATAACTCTCATCTCTCTTATACTTTACCATCTTATCTCTCCTATTTTTTCTTACTTTATCATCTACTCTCACTCATCTTCTCTTCCCTATTTTATCATCTACCCATATCTCATTCTTAATCATCTACGTTCTTAATTTCCGTGCACAAATGAAGTGTGTCGGAAATAGCAGGACAAAGGTAGTAATAAATAAAAAAAAGTTGATCTTGTAAGAAAAGTCTAGTTAGGTTAACTAAAATAAGATGTATAAACCAGTGAATCGTAAATAATTTTCATGTAGAATCATCAGTACTGATCCAAACTTATAAGTCTCAGCAAGTATATTATGCACTGTGCCATTAGTTTAGCCAAATGGGCAAAAAATGATAATATTAGCAACAGTTTGTTGGAAAAATCGGTTTGGATATATATATATATATATATTAGTTATATATATATATTAAATTAAGGAAAGTTAATTAGCATTTATTGCTAATTTAACTTGGGCAAAATTCAGCCCGTTTAATCGTCGTTTCGAGCCTTGATATTTATCCGATTAATGTTTTGAGATATATGACGTCGATCTACGTTTCGAGTAGATAATTATAGTGTGCTTAATTTCTCGATTCCGATTTTCGGTGAGTGAGAAATAGTGGCTCGAAGTTTGGGGGGACAAAACTTAAATGTTACCTAAAGTGGAGAAACTTACCTTATTCGGGTTTTGGAGAGAATTGCATTGATCAATGTCCCACATTGATAAATGAAACAACTTTAATGTGGTATTTAAGTCTCTACCACATTGTAAGAGATAACAAAGTGACATGTAGTGGGCTTGGGCCACACATGCTCATGCGCGCGAGCCTTTTCGCCCGACCGCCTCACACGCGGGCGCGGCGCGCCGCGCCCGCACCGCGCCCGTGCCCGGCCCCGGCTGCGTGTCCGTGTCCGTGTCCGTGGACTTGGACTTGGACTTGGACTTGGATCTTGGATCTTGGCAATTGGTCCTTTGGGTGGTCCGTCGGGTCGTTCGCTGGGTCGGGTGCCGGGTCGGGTGTCGGGTTAGGCGGTGCAGTGGACCGGCTGCACTGGATTCCTCTCCGTGGTGCAGTGCACCTGCCACACCCAAGCAATACTTTTGGGAAGGATCTGGAAGCCAACCTTCCATCTCTCCACTCCTCCACTCCCCTGGACACGTCAGCATGCCTTAATTGGCAGGAGTTACCAACACCCTTTCACCTAGGGGGCAGCAGCCTATAAATAGGCAAGTGTTCAGTTCATTTCAACACACCAACACTTGCAACAACAAAGCTTCCATACAAAGCTTGCATTCTATTCTTAGCTCTTAGCTCATCTTAGCTGCTCTTAGCTCAAGTCCAGCAGCTTCTGTCCTCGCCGGAAAGTCCTGTTCGCCGGAGCTCAAAGATCCTGCGGTACTGCAATCCTTGAGACGTCGTCGTTTCATCTTTGGGGACGAAACGCCACAACTGAGAGCACTACCGGGGCATTTTTCGTCTTGCGGAGAGAGGCCTTCCTCGACTCGACGGTTTTCTCCTTTTGTTGTTTTATTTCATTTTGTTATTTAATAGTTTACTTGTAATAGTAGTTTATAATACCAACAATCGCAAGACGAAATATCTATATCTGCTTCAAGTAAACTAAGAAGATGTCTTCCTCAAGTGCTGCTTTCTCCGACGCTTACCGCCGCCGCCGCTTCTGTTGCCACTAACCCCGTTGTATCTGACGTCATTGCCTCCTCCGGCAACACTATTCCACCGACGTCTGTCCCTACACCTGCTCCGGCCTTTGCTAATCCAACCCTAGCTGCCATTTCCGCCGCTACCGACGCCAGGATAGCACTTAACCGTGCTAATGCCGCTAACACGGCATTCAACTTTCACTGCTATGTCCTGCCGCCTTGCGAGCAACGTCCCCATTTGGGAGTGTGAACCACCATGGAGTGGTGGGGGGTTCGAACCCAACCCCGACGGCACCTCTCGCACTCGTCTGAGTGCCGCTTGCCCGCGCCGAGAAGCCGGCCAAGTTTGGTGGAGCCGACTTCAAGAGGTGGCAACGAAGATGTTGTTCTACCCGACAACATTAGGGTTTACAACCGTGCTGATGGAGAATGCTCCCCCTCCAAGTGACAACGAAGAGAACTTGGAAGTCCGCATAGCCTTATGATAATTGGCTAACTTCGACTACTTACGTAAAAACTTCTTGCTTAGTGGACTAGATGATAGTCCGTATGCGGTGTATATGCAAATATGAAGACCTCCAAGGCAATTTGGGAGGCACTTGAAAGAAAATACTGTACTGACGATGCAGGTACCAAGAAGTTTGTAGTCGCCAAGTTCTTGGACTACAAAATGGTGGACTCTCGACCAGTCATGGACCAAGTGCAAGAGTTCCAACTCATTGTCCATGATGTCCACGCCGAAGGTATGCTTTTGCCAGATGCTTTTATCGTGGCAACTGTAATTGAGAAGCTTCCCCCGAGCTGGAAGGACTTCAAGAGCTACTTGAAGCACAAGCGAAAGGAAATGACGCTTGAGGACCTTGTGGTTAAGCTCCGCATCGAGACCGACATGAGGACTCGAGATGGGAAGGGGAAAGCACCCGTGGAGCCAAGAGTCAACCTTGCTGAGAAAGGTGGCAACTCCAACAATGCTAAGAGAGGGCGTCCGAATAGCAACCCCAAAGGGAAGGGCAAGGTGTAATCCCGCAAGTTTGAAGGGGACTGCTACAACTGTGGCAAATCCGGCCACATGTCCAAGGACTGCCGAAAGCCGAAGAAGAGGGCTCGTCAAGCCAATATGTTGGAGATTGACCTCACTGAAGCCGACCTTGCGGCCGTTGTCACTGAAGAAGCAAACGTTGTGGAGAATGAGGGGAAGTGGTATATTGATACCGCTGCCACGGCACATGTTTGTTGTGACCGAAGCCGCTTCACCAAGTACAAGAGCTGCCAAGGGAGGAAGCTCAATATAGGTAATCAAGCCTCGTCTGAGGTGGTTGGTTATGGTACTGTGGTGCTAAGGTTGAGCTCCGGCAAGAACCTTACTATGGGAGAGGTACTGCATGTCCCCGATATCCGGAAGAATCTTGTGTCCGGCTCTGTACTAGTCAAGAGAGGGTTTAGACTATTTTTTAAGTCGGATAAATTTATCCTGACTAAATTTGGTATGTTCTTAGGAAAAGGTTACCTGTCTGAGGGCCTTTTCAAGTTATCTGTAATGGCACTGCGCCAAGAGCCCGTGGAGGCGAAAAATAATGAAAATGAAGCTACTTCCTCTTACTTGATTGAGTGTTCTGATTTATGGCATTCTAGATTAGGACATGTTAATCTAAATGCTATAAAAAGATTAGTTAATCTCGATCTACTTAAAGTAAATGAGTTTAACAAAACCAAGTGTGAAGTTTGTGTTGAAGCAAAATTGGCTAAACAACCATTTCATTCTGTAGAAAGGAACACAAAACCTCTAGAACTCATTCACACTGACGTATGTGATTTGAAGTTTGTACAAACTAGAGGTGGGAAAAAGTATTTTATTACTTTTATTGATGACTGCACTAAGTATTGTACTCTTTATCTTTTAAGGAGTAAAGATGAGGCTATTGAAGCTTTTACTAACTTCAAAGCAGAAGCCGAAAACCAACTTGATTGCAAAATCAAAATGGTACGAAGTGATAGAGGTGGAGAGTATGTAGCTCCTTTTGAAGAGTTACGTAAGTCTAGTGGTATTATTCATCAAACCACTGCCCCCTATTCGCCTCAATCAAATGGTGTGGCTGAAAGGAAGAACCGAACTCTAAAGGAGATGATGAACGCTTTGTTGATAAGTTCTGGACTGCCCCAGAACATGTGGGGGGAAGCCGTCTTGACGGCTAACTACTTATTAAACAAAATACCTCTAAAAGGTAGAGATATGACTCCTTACGAGTTGTGGAAAGGAAGGAAACCTTCCTATAAATACCTCAAAGTGTGGGGGTGTTTGGCTAAGGTAGAAGTGCCTTTGCCGAAGCAAGTTACAATCGGACCTAAGACCGTCGATTGTATCTTTATAGGATATGCACTGAATAGTAGTGCATATCGGTTTATCATTCATAAGTCGGCCGTGCCCGATATGAATGTTGGAACTACTATTGAATCAAGGAATGCTATATTCTTCGAACATATCTATCCGTGTAAAAAGGATGATAAAGTTGAGTCAAGCTCTAGTGGTGGAGCAAGAGAAGTTGCCAGTAGTTATAGAAATGTGGGGATAGAACTCGATACCCGTAAAAGGCAAGCTGTCGAACTTGAAACGTTAGAACCAAGACGTAGCACTAGAGCAAGAGTTTCTAAGGACTTTGGTCCTGATTATGTTGTCTTTCTTTTGGATGAAGAACCGCGGTCTATAAAAGAAGCTCTTTTTAGACCCGATGGCCCACTTTGGCAAGAAGCTGTCCAAAGTGAAATTGATTCCATTATGCAGAATCACACTTGGGTCTTAGCAGACTTACCCGAAGGTTGCAAGGCCTTAGGATGTAAATGGATCCTAAAAAGAAAGTATAAGGCAGATGGGTCAATTGATAAATATAAAGCTCGTTTAGTGGTTAAAGGCTTTAAGCAAATCGAAGGATATGACTTCTTCGATACTTATTCGCCTGTAACGAGGATTACGTCTATCCGTGTGCTTCTCGCGATTGCTGCTTTGCACAATCTTGAGATTCACCAAATGGATGTGAAAACTGCCTTTCTAAATGGAGATTTAGAAGAAGAAATATATATGGAACAACCTGAAGGGTTTGTAGTACCTGGCCAAGAGCGAAGGGTATGTAAGTTGGTGAAATCCCTATATGGGTTGAAACAAGCACCATTACAATGGCACTTGAAATTCGATGAGGCTATGTTGTCGAATGGTTTTAAGATCAATGAATGTGACAAGTGTGTTTACATAAAGAACACAAAGAATGGCTTCGTAATTGTTTGTCTTTTTGTAGACGACATGTTAATTATGGGACAAAACCTTCAAGTCATAAATGACACCAAGCGTATGCTTAAAAGAACTTTCGATATGAAAGATATGGGAGCTGCTGATGTTATTCTTGGAGTAAAGATACGAAGAACTCCCAAAGGGATTGTTCTGTCTCAATCTCATTATATTGAGAAAGTGCTTAAAAGGTTTAATGCCTTTGATAGTGTGCCGGCTAAGACTCCTTTAGAAGTTAATGTTCACTTGAGCAAGAATAGGGGTGATCCTGTTGCTCAAGAGGATTATGCTAGAGTTATTGGTTGTCTTATGTACATCACGAATTGTACGAGGCCTGATCTAGCTTGTCCGGTGAACAAACTGAGTCGCTATACCAGTAATCCTAGTAGAGAACATTGGAAATCTCTTGTAAGAGTTATGAGGTATTTGAAATACACTCTTAACTTTGGACTGCACTACTCGAGACATCCCCCAGTACTTGAAGGGTACTGTGATGCAAATTGGATATCCGACACTAAAGACTCGTTGTCAACTAGTGGTTATGTGTTCACTATAGGGGGAGGAGCTGTGTCGTGGAGATCCACGAAACAGACATGCATAGCCCGATCCACCATGGAATCTGAATTTATAGCTTTAGATAAAGCCGGTGAGGAGGCCGAATGGCTCCGTAATTTTCTTGAAGACATTCCATGTTGGACGAAACCCGTGCCACCTGTGATGATTCACTGTGATAGCCAAGCGGCTATTGGTAGGGCCAAGAGTGGGTTGTATAATGGTAAGTTGAGACATATTCGTCGTCGACATAATACCGTAAGACATTTGATCACGAGTGGGGTTATCTCTGTAGACTATGTCAAGTCTATAGATAACCTAGCGGATCCGCTTACTAAGAGTTTGAATTGAGATCAAATGTATAAGCTCGTAGAGGGAATGGGAGTTAAATCCACAAATTGAAGACGATTATAGTGGATACCCAACCTTGTAGATTGGAGATCCCATGAACTTGGTTCAATGGGAAAACTAAGCTATATGAGTCTGTTGATACCACACTCAATTAGTCTATTCCCTAAAAGAGCTCGAGAGTGTTGGTGACCTGTCAAGTGGTGAGGTTAAGTCTTTGACTTTTAATGATTCTTGGATGCCTTGAGAAGGTGGAGTATGACAGGATACTCGAGTAAGAATCACCTATGTAAGTGAGAAGTGAGGGCCGCTTCTATGTAACACTTATGAATCCAAAGAGGTTGTCCATGGCCAGTAAAGGACACAAACGTGAGAACGGACGAGGTTGAGACTTTATAGTGTTTGTGCTATTGTCTAAGTATACACCATGGAGGAATAGTTCAAGGCCACGTGTCCACTAATCCGCCGGTATGCTCGATAGCACTGACTAAGGAAGGTTCAAGGTCACAAGCCACCTACCCTGATGCTTTATTGTCTCTTGAGGACAGAGCTGTGTGTCTGCATGCATGCATTTGGCTATTTCCACTCATGTGGGGGATTGTTGGAAAAATCGGTTTGGATATATATATATATTAGTTATATATATATTAAATTAAGGAAAGTTAATTAGCATTTATTGCTAATTTAACTTGGGCAAAATTCAGCCCGTTTAATCGTCGTTTCGAGCCTCGATATTTATCCGATTAATGTTTTGAGATATATGACGTCGATCTACGTTTCGAGTAGATAATTATAGTGTGCTTAATTTCTCGATTCCGATTTTCGGTGAGTGAGAAATAGTGGCTCGAAGTTTGGGGCGACAAAACTTAAATGTTACCTAAAGTGGAGAAACTTACCTTATTCGGGTTTTGGAGAGAATTGCATTGATCAATGTCCCACATTGATAAATGAAACAACTTTAATGTGGTATTTAAGTCTCTACCACATTGTAAGAGATAACAAAGTGACATGTGGTGGGCTTGGGCCACACATGCTCATGCGCGCGAGCCTTTTCGCCGACCGCCTCACACGCGGCGCGGCGCGCCGCGCCGCACCGCGCCCGCGCCCGGTTCCGGGTCCGTGTCCGTGGACTTGGACTTGGACTTGGACTTGGATCTTGGCAATTGGTCCTTTGGGTGGTCCGTCGGGTCGTTCGCTGGGTCGGGTGTCGGGTTAGGCGGTGCAGTGGACCGGCTGCACTGGATTCCTCTCCGTGGTGCAGTGCAACTGCCACACCCAAGCAATACTTTTGGGAAGGATCTGGAAGCCAACCTTCCATCTCTCCACTCCTCCACTCCCCTGGACACGTCAGCATGCCTTAATTGGCAGGAGTTACCAACACCCTTTCACCTGGGGGGCAGCAGCCTATAAATAGGCAAGTGTTCAGTTCATTTCAACACACCAACACTTGCAACAACAAAGCTTCCATACAAAGCTTGCATTCCATTCTTAGCTCTTAGCTCATCTTAGCTGCTCTTAGCTCAAGTCCAGCAGCTTCTGTCCTCGCCGGAAAGTCCTGTTCGCCGGAGCTCAAAGATCCTGCGGTGCTGCAATCCTTGAGACGTCGTCGTTTCATCTTTGGGGACGAAACGCCACAACCGAGAGCACTACCGGGGCGTTTTTCGTCTTGCGGAGAGAGGCCTTCCTCGACTCGACGGTTTTCTCCTTTTGTTGTTTTATTTCATTTTGTTATTTAATAGTTTACTTGTAATAGCAGTTTATAATACCAACACAGTTTACATGTTCTCTCTATTAACTTAATTCTCCTTTCATACATTTCTTGTATTGTAGTATCAAGTCCTTATTCCTTATATGATAAAAATATCTACGTATCGCAGAATTTACACATCACATTATATTCTTGTTTGCAAAAGAAGAGATACTAAATACCAATTATATCTGTTGCTCCCAGCTGTGATATATAGCAGATCATGTTACATGGAATAATAGTAACATATCATTTAAATGCAAACAGTAGCAGGAGATCGTAGGTAAAAACACCAGCAATAAATAGTACTACAAGAATGGGAATTTACCATCTCAGTTAAGACATCTAATTTAAGGAGAGACAACAGTATCCAAGATTCCTGTAAATATTGATAACATGAATCGAATTTGTAAGGATGAGATTAACGAAGGCTATATATAGACATCAAAGAAAAGGGAAAAGAACCAATTTGGTAATGCTTATTTATTTATTTATTTTTATTATTTTTTATGATAGTATTGATGAAATGCAGAGAGAAAGATTCACTTCCATTCATTCTCATACGTTTACATTCCTAATTAGTAGAAATAGGCAAATAGCTTTTTGCATTCAATAGTAGGACTTATTGAATGGAAAATAAAAGACTATTTGACTCAATAAACTCAGCAAATAATAAAACAATTGAAGCATTTTCTTAACTCTCCTCCTTCCTTCAAGCTGTGCAAATTCCTATCTTTCTTGCTCAACAACTCAAATTTTCCAACTGGAAGTGATTTGGTGAATAAGTCAGCCAATTGATATTCTGACTTGCAATGAAAAAGTGAAACTTCTCCAGCTTGTTGAACTTCCCTCAAGTAGTAAAGCTTGATTTTGAAATGCTTCATTTTTACATGAAAAATTGTATTTCGTGAAATAGCAATTGCTACCTGGTTATCGAAAAAAAATTCAGTACTTTCACTTTGCACCATATGAAAATCTAACAGAATCTTTTTCAACCATAAAGCTTACTAAAGATTAAAATGAAAACTATATTTCATATGTGTTGGATCGTGAATATATATACATAAGAAGAGGTGATAACGTTTCCTTTAACTACTCCCTAATCATTCCCTTAACTACTCTTAACAGTAGCATTTTCTTTTAATTATTTTGTAACGTTTCCTTTAACTACTCTTAACTTTAGATTGTCTTTAATATCCACCAAATTACTCTCTACCCTGGCTGGATTGGGAGTTGTTGAAGTAGTTCCTGAAACCTTGAGATCGACAACGGCTTTGTCAGAATATCTGCTAGCTGATGTTGAGAAGAGACATAGCGAACTTCTAGCTTATGTTGCAGGACCTTATCCCGAACAAAATGAGTGTCAATCTCAATATGCTTTGTTCGGGCATGGTTCACCGGATTAGATGCTATAGCTGCCGCACTTTGGTTATCACACCAGAGGGTTGGTTTGCTTGGGATTTTTAGACCAAGTTCTGTGAGTAGAGATTGAATCCAGATAATTTCTCTTTGCGGGCGTCCGCTAAGGCCCGATATTCCCGATTCCCGAGCTACTCCCCGGACACAACCTTTTGTTTGTGCGAGCTCCATGAAATGAGATTCTTGCCAAGATAGATGCAATATCCCCCTGTTGATCTTCGATCATCAGAGCAGCTAGCCCAGTCAGCATCTGAGAAACCTGTGAGTTGAGGGCTGATCGAGGAGCTAGCAGTGAATAGAAGGCCTTGATTCATAGTACCTTTTAGATATCTGAGCTCCCGTTTACACGCTTTCCAGTGACACTCAGTTGGAGCTTTGAGATATTGGCTCAACTTGTTGACCATGAATGCGATATCTGGTCTTGTTAGTGAGAGATACTGCAAACATCCAACTAAGCTTCTGTATAATGTTGGATCACAAAATGCAGGGCTATCCGTTTTGGTTAATTTCTGACCAGAATCATAAGGTGTAGGGACTGAATTGCTTTCAAGAATATTAGCTTTGTGGAGAAGTCCTCGTATGTACTGGGCTTGATGCATTGTAGCAGAGGTAGGTGAGGATCTGTGTATTTGAACTCCCAGAAAATAGCTAACTTCGCCAAGCGTTTTTAGAGCAAATTCCTTGGAAAGATCAGCTATGACGGACTGAATGATAGTAGAGTCTTCTCCAGTAACCAAAATATCATCAACATATATGAGTAGTATAGTAAGTTTCCCTTTTATTCTTGCATAAAACAAGGAGTGATCGGATGTACTGAATTGGAAACCTGTTTGAAGCATAAACTTTTTAAGTCTATCATACCAGGCCCTAGGCGCCTGTTTTAGTCCGTAGAGAGATTTCCTTAGTTTGCACACAAAACTAGGTTGTTTCTGATCAGAGAAACCATAAGGTTGCTTCATATAGACTGGCTCTATCAGAATCCCATTTAAAAACGCATTATTTATGTCTATATGCTGAATAGACCATCTGAGAGATAGGGCCAGAGAAAATACCAACCTTATAGTTACTGGTTTCACTACGGGACTGAAGGTTTCCTGAAAATCAACTCCAGCCCTTTGCTGAAATCCCTTGGCCACCAACCTTGCTTTCAATCTCTCTACAGAACCATCTGCACAAGTCTTCACCTTATATACCCACTTGCATTGTATAAGATTCATGTCCTGTTGAGGAGGTACAAGTTCCCAAGTATGATTTCTCAGGAGAGCATCATACTCTTCTGTCATTGCTTTAACCCATAATGGATTTACTAATGCCTCTTGATCAGAGAGGGGCTCTGTAAGAGGTAGAGGATAGATAGATTTTGTAGTGGCAGCATATATTTTTGGTTTATGTATACCCTTTTTGGCTCTGGTTATCATAGGATGAGTATTTAGAGAGGTTGAACTAGAGGTATGAGAAGAAGAATCAGATGAGGAAGTGGCTAAGGAGTTGGAGTTTGAGGGACTTGTAGTGACATGATGAGTTGGTTTATGTAAGGGTACCTGCTGATATGTGGGACAGAGAGAGATGGTTTGAGAGTCAGTGATAGGTTCAGGTTTAAGTTGAGAAAATAGTTGAGAGAAGGGGTACTCATTCTCATTGAATAACACAGACCGTGCTACATAAATCTTTCCAGAAGGGTGTAGACATCTGTATCCTTTATGTGTCGCACTATAACCAAGAAAGACACACTTTGTAGACCTGAATTGGAGTTTAGCTGAGTTATATGGCCTTAGTAATGGAAAACAACTACACCCAAAATTCTTTAGAAAGGGATAATCTGGTTTGGAGTGAAATAGAAGTTGATAGGGAGAAACAGACCCCAAGGTGGGAGAGGGTAATCTATTAATAAGATAAGTAGCTGTAGTGAAGGCATCCCACCAATATTTGTAGGGTAAGGAGGCATTAGCTAGCAATGTAAGCCCCAATTCAGCAATATGTTGATGTTTCCTTTCAGCAGCACCATGTTGCTGATGCGTATGAGGACAGGGGTGCCGAAACTGAATTCCCAGTGAGTGGAGAAGGGATTTTAGTGGCCTATATTCACCTCCCCAGTCGGTTTGAAGAGTCTTAACTTTTGCAGAAAACTGTCTCTCTACAAACCTCAGAAAATATTGCACTACTTGACTGGTTTCTGATTTCATTGTTAAGGGAAAAATCCAAGTAAACCTTGTGGCATCATCTACAAAGTGAATGTAGTATCTATATCCTTCAGTTGAGGTTGTAGCACTAGGACCCCAAAGATCACTATAAACCAATTCAAAAGGTTTTACAGCTCTTGTATGAGGTGTTTGAAATCTTGTTTGATGTATTTTTCCCATAGCACAGGCATCACAGAAAAGTTGCTTTACTGAAGCTTTATTCATAGAGTTTAAGATTTTATTTAGTGTAGCAATACATGGATGCCCTAATCTGTCATGCCATAGTTTGGCTACTGAACTATCTTGTGCCAGAAAACAAGAATTAGAAATGTTATTACCCTGCTGAGTTGAGACTAGCCCCTGGTTCACCTCCTTAGTATCCAAGTGATAGAGCCCTCCTTCAACAGTGCCCTCCAAAAGTGGTTTGTGAGTTTCCTCGTCCTTTACCACACAGTATGTGTTGTGGAGTTCCACAAAAACATTATTGTCATTAGTCAGTTTAGAAACACTGAGCAGATTCTTAGTTATTTGAGAAACTCTAAGAATTTTATTTAGAAACAGAGGTTTATTTGAGAAACTAGGCAAGATATTTGAACCAATATGAGAGATAGGAAGGCTAGATCCATTACCAACAACAAGTTGCTCTCCTCCTGGGTACGGGTTTGCCTGCTGCAACTGACTTAACTCAGAGGTAACATGTGTTGATGCTCCACTATCCAAGAACCAGTCCCCTTGCTGGTGCATTGCTGAATCATGAGAAATCATGTTAGCTAAAGGAACTTGTGTAGGAGGATAGGAGTAAGATGTATGATAAGTTGGAACTCCAGATGCAGGTTGAGTTCCAAATGTTGCCGTTGTAGTGGCTATATGAGCCTGAGATGGAGGTAGAGTTGAAGTTTGTGGACCAGGATATGTAACATCAAATCGTTTGAAGCATTTAGATGCTACATGACCTAGCTTGCCACATAACTGACAGAGTGGACGGCCAGATCTACCACCAGATCTTCCCCCTCTGAAATTGTGATAACCACCTCTGTAGCCTCCAGATTTGCCTCTGCCTCGATTATTTGCTGAGTTAAATTGATGAGAACCTCCTTGATCATTCTGTGAGTAGGCAATGTGTGCTGCCGGAGGAAGCGAAGTTGGATGTTGTGCTTGAGATAGCAGTCGAATTTCATGAGTTTGGAGATGACTTTGTAACTCATTGATTGTGAGATTTCCTGCTTGAGTTGTGAGATGAACGCATATAGATTCAAACTCTGGACCAAGACCACCAAGAATGAATAGAACAAGCTCGGATTCAGAGAGAGGTTGATCAATGTTAAACAGTTCGTCTGCAATAGATCTGAACTTCATGATGTAATCATCAATTTGTAGATCTCCTTTCTTCAATGTTTGAAGCTGAAACCTTAGATTCATCGCTTTTGCCTTTGAATGAGTTTGAAACAGATTTTCAAAGGCTTTCCAAAGTTGAGCAGCCGTTGTACATCTTCCAATGTAGCCTAACATTTGTGGAGAGATTGAGGACAAGATCCAACCAAATAAGAACTGATCTCTGCGCAACCAGCGCAGATATTGTGGATTTGGTTGAGTTGCAGCCACTTCAGGATTTTGTTGATTTGCAGGATTTGTTTGCTGCAGAAACTGCACTGGATGATCCATCTCGAGAAGTATGTCTTCGAAGCAGTATGCTCGTACAGAAGCTAACACCTGTGTTTTCCAGAAGGTATAATTTGTTTTGTCTAGTTTTATGGATAGAGGATGTATATTGGGAAGGGAGACTGCATTAGGATCAACAGCCATTGTTGAAGTTGAGAGTTTGAACAAGGAAGAAAAAAAAAACTGATCGGAGAAGATGATCTGGATTGGAGAAGATGATCGGAAATGAAACTTGATCACCGAGAAACCGCCATGAATATTTTGGCTTTTAGCCTAGATGCTCTGATACCATACTAAAGATTAAAATGAAAACTATATTTCATATGTGTTGGATCGTGAATATATATACATAAGAAGAGGTGATAACGTTTCCTTTAACTACTCCCTAATCATTCCCTTAACTACTCTTAACAGTAGCATTTTCTTTTAACTATTTTGTAACGTTTCCTTTAACTACTCTTAACTTTAGATTGTCTTTAATTGATTTGTTGCTGCCTTTGCTGCAATAAACTCAGATTCTGCAATGGATCTTACTTGTTAGAACTCCAAGAGAAAATGCTCGATCCTAATGTGAAACAATATCCTTATGTGCTTTCCCAATCACTATCTGAAAAACCTCTCAAGTTGAAGTTCTGAATTTTATCAAACTTGACACCACAATCAAGAGCTCCCTTAATGAGCTGCTATTAAATGTTCTTCATTGGGACAATGCATAAAACGAGATAAGATACTTACCTCAAAGAGAATATCAGGTCCGGTCGCTGTAAGATACAAGCAGCCAATCAAGCTTCTACAATAGCCTTCATCAACTTTGTGAGTGCAATCTTCTTTGTTGAATTTCTCCTTTTGACCAATAGGTATGTTTATGGCTCTGGATTCTTCCATCTGAAACTTTTTTAGAATTTCATTTGCATATTTATTCATTTTGCCTTTGAGGAACTTCCATCCCAAGAAGTAAGTCATTTCTGCATTATCTCATGTCACTAAAAGATCATCAACATAGAGAGATGCAATAAGTAGACTCTTACCATTTTTCTTGACATTAAGTGTTGCTTCAAGCTTAGCAAATATTCATCAACCCTGCTGTACCTGGCTTTACTAGCCTGCTTTAGTCCATAGAGAGCCTTTTTGAGAAAATAGATTTTATCCTCTTCTCCTTTCACAACAAAGCCTTCTGGTTGTTCTACATAAATCTCCTCTTTACGAAAAGCTGATTTCACGTCTACCTGGAAAAATTTCCAGCCTTGTTGAACTGCTAATGCTAGCAACAACTTGATGGTGTCTAATCTAGCAACAGGAGCAAATATTTCAGAATAATCAACAGCAAAGATTTGAGCATACCCCTTAATGACCAGCCTTGCTTTGTGATTGTTTATGGAGCTGTCAACATTTAGCTTTGTTCGAAACACCCAATTTACTCCAATAATTTTTCTGTTATTTGAATTACGGACTAGTTCCCAAGTCTTGTTCTTCTGAATCATTGACATCTCGTCCTCCATAGCTTTCTTCTATTTTGGATCTTTAAGACCTTCTTCATGGCCAAGATGAGTCTGGAAAGGATCTCCTACTTTGTTTTCCAAATTGACAAGCATGGCAATTTGGCAAGTGATCTACTAGAACTTGTAAGCCTCTGGTTCCTTCATTTTTCTGCATCTTGATCATTCATTAAAGATAACAATGCCCAAGCCTTTTGTGCCGGATTTCAGTGATGTTATCACTAGTGGAGTAAGCCGTGTGCTCCACCTCAGCAGGATTAAATGAGAAGGTTCTACCCTTCATTTTGACACACAAAATCTCCTTTCCAGCAGCATGATAAATACGACAACACAGATCTCCAAAGACTAACTTCAATCCTTTTTCAAGTAATTGGCCAACACTCAGTAAATTTTAGTCAACACATATGAAGTTGTTTTTGTACATGAGTTGGTTGTCATTGCAACTTTTCCTTCTCTCTTAGCTGGAATATGACCACCATGTCCTATCTTCACTTTCGTCATTTTCATAGGTTTTGATTCTTTGAATGACGTCTTGTCAAAAGTCATGTGTTGTGAACCACCACTATCAATAAGCCAGCTTTTCTGAGGTGGTTTTTGCTGAGAAACACCTTGCCACAACCATCTTATCCACTTCATCTTCATCAACTGCAGAAGCTTCTCATTCTGTTTTTTTTTTTGTTTTACTATTGCAAATCACGGCTTCATGTCCAAGTTGGTTGCATTTTGCATGAGGTCTCTTCCAACACTCGAATAGTTTCAACCCTATTTTGTTGCAATGGTTGCAGGGAGGATAGTTTCTCCTCGAGCTTCTGAAGGTTTAGGACCGTTTACTTGTCTCCAGGCAGTGGCGGAACTAGAGCTATGAAGTTTGGGGGTCGAAATAGAAGAACTACGGTGGCCAAAGGCAGAGAAAAAATAGAGAGTTGCTAAATATAGTTTTAAATGGTTCGAACACAAACACGATATGAAAGATATAATATATATTATTTCTTGTATTTGTTACGCTGAGAAAGATACTTATATAATTAGTAGAAAAAAGAGAGAAATATTTATAACATGTGAGAGAGTTATACATATATATTGAATTAATTATACTTGTAATAAAACTAAAGAAAACTAGAAAAAAAATAATTTAAAAGTCTAAAAATAGAAATCAAATAAGTGCATTGGGTTTCGAACATGAGACCTCTCTTAAAAAAGATAAAATTATTAACCAACTGCACTACAAGCAAATAGTTATCTATATTTCTCATTAAAATTATCTATAAGCAATACGAATCCTACACCCTATTCAGTCGAAGTTCCGTCGGCCGGGGGGTCGGTCGACCCTCCCGACCCCCCTCTAGTTCCGCCAATGTCTCCAGGTATGCTGAGACGCTTTGATTCGCTCGTATCTAGATCTTCTAGTATGTGTCCCCCCATGCTTTTCCTCTTTTTCTGCGTGGACAGAAAGCTGAAGAGAAAAACTGTTCTCAAAACTCAGGTTAGTCTTTCAAATCGTGTGTATATGTGCGTAAGAAAGTGAGCGCAAGTTATGTTATGACGTGGTCACATAATAATAATGTGCAACCCATTAATATTGTAACTGCAGTCCATTAGTAATTATATTGCACTTTTATTAATAATAATAACAACGAACTCATAATATAATTAATAATAATTGAATTGGCTGAAGTAATGTATAAAATATATTAATCTCTTAATTCCATGAGAGCACCAAATTGGACTAGTAATTAATTTGGGTCAGATCAGAGATTTAATACAAGAAATAAAATTGGGCCTCAAAATAATTAATTATCTATGTTTAGCCCAGAGCTAAATTAATTAATGAACATGAATTCATTCCAATAGAGAATTCGTGCTGACTTACATGATTTAGGGCTTTATTTTAGATTGAATTGATCTTGTATTTATATACATATATCATAATAAATTAAGTATACTCATAGCTTAAATTAATTAATATATTATCCATGAGCAGTACCACTCGACCTTATTAACACACATGAACTTAATCAACCTACCGAGTTTAATGTGCTAATCCTATTAAGCTCCTCATGGATATTATCAACCCAATTAATAGGAATAAGATTGCAAGATACAAATAACCAGTCTGAGATACAAGTAACTATATCACCAAAGATACGTAGATCGAGTCGATGACATTCACCATAATAGGTCAAAGTGATAGATAATTATATGTACTCGGTTGAAATCTTACCAAAAACCGACTAAGTCACCGAGATCTTTAGTTATCCACTGAATTCAGTCAGAAAAACACATTTCACTATGATCCATCAGTACACCACCTTAAGTTTACCATAATAGCTATGTCTTATCTAAACTGCAGCTTAAACCGACAACTCGTCTTGAAGTTATTTCAACTGTGACATCCGTTTATATCTTGGTTAGTTCAACTAATTGTATAGTCTTCTGTAATCTACAACACATTACACAATCCAACAATTAACGAGATAAAATGACTTTGCTTATGTTAATATAAATAATCAGATAGGAAAACAAAATAGTAGAAAAGAAACACATTGTATACAAGCACAAAAGTTGCTTTCAGTATAAAAAAAATCCAATAGCTTCCACTTTTACTTTACACTTGGTTTGAGCTGCTCCCAGATCTTTTAAGGACACGCTTTTGATTATCATCATTTGCGGCATATTGATGTTCAGCTAGCAAGACTCATTCTACGTTAGACTCTTGTCTCATTAGCCTCCTTTGTTCTTGAGCTTGCAGCACATTCAAAAGCTCTGCCAAAGTGATGTTGGATATATCTTTTGGTGTTTTGTAGGGTGGTTATTCAGGCTTCATATTTTTCAGGTACTCCAACGATATTTTTTTTCAACAATTCTATAATATTCTATATTCCCCCAACCTAAAAAGATAAATGGGAAAGCTTTGAAATGAAAGTCGTTATTAAAAGTAAAAAGTGCTTATGTGCTTGCAGGTGTGATTACATGTTCATGCACAAACCCCTCAAGGTAATTGCTTGGAACAATTAAACTAGTTCGATTTCTTGATGATACTCTCCTTCCTGCAGCAAAGTGTGGTCTTCAGAAGCTGTGCCAACAGGACTTGGAAGTGGTGGGCCATACGAGGTTGATGTCTGCATCACTCTTATCCCACAACCTTCATTCTTCTTACTTGTACTGTTGTTGTCGAACCTCCGAAACAACTCCATTAATTTGCTTCCTAATGTCTCCACATGCCAATTCTCATATAAGTAGATAATCAAGGCTGAAATACCTGCAATCCCAACAATCATGAACAGCCCCCAGAAGCACTCCAGCCCAAGGCTGTATGATGACTCCAATCCACTATGCTTCCCACATTTGCTCTCTAATATTATTGCCCTCGCTAATATTTAATATCTCTCTTGGCACATCAGACACTAATCGAGATCCAATGGGAAACACCTGCACACACATACATACATAACATGCATGTATGATTATATATACCTAAGCTAAACTTGATGAGTTGGAGGAGGAGGGTCACTTACGAAGCCAAGACCGGTTGAATTATACGTCGGTCCAATCATGATGTACTTGGAACAGTACTTGGCAAGGACAATCTTCATGTATGGGATCTCATCAAAAGCAGCAGCTATAGTGCCATTTGTGAAGAGTTCATGCAGTTCCTCTGGGGAGTTGTATGGTCGAACCCTTGATTCATGAAAGCCCATATCAATTAGAAATCCACGAACAAATGATCCGCTCAGGTAGCCCACAGTATCTTTGTGTTTAATAAGCTCATTAACATCTCTAAAACTGGGTTGCAGCTTCTCCACTGTAAACATAGAACTAAGACTAGCTGTGTAGCTTTGTGTAAGTATCAAAACCACCAAGAACCATAGAATCATCAGAAACCTAGACAAGCTGCTTACCACCCTCTCCCCTACAAAAGCAAAGTTCTATTGTTCTCAGCATATAGATCATGCTCGCTTATATATACTGAAAAAAAAATAGCAGAAACTTACTGTTAGCAAAGACCATGGTTGAAAAGCCAAACCAGAATATCATGTCTACTTGATACCATGGAGGGCCTCTGAAATCATCGTTGATTCGATGTTCAAGAATCCAAATAAGGAAGCCGATGAAGACGAAAAAGCAAAAGCTTGTCAACCAAAGCTCCCAAGTCAGTGGCTTTAGAAATATCCATGCTTTCCTTCTCTTGTCATTTTTCACTGCTACAACCATTGAAACACCAGACTCTGCAAAAGGCAGGGTGAAGTCCACATACCGTGACCTATTTGCTGTAATAGCTATATATCCAACTACAGCATCAAATTTCTATCCAAAATAGAGAAAAGAGGTTATGTATATGTATTAATGTACTAAATACGTGTTGTGTATAAGAAACTTACGCCTTGGTTTACTTGATAGACCAAATCATCATAGCTACCGGAGCTCTTGTGATCAGGTGTTGAAAAAGGGATGTACTCATGCGGCACACTGTATGGTAGTTGTTTAATCACCATTTCAAAAAGTGCCCAGCAGTATCCATCCACTTTTGGTTCTTCCAAGTCACCCGAATTAACCCGGTGAAGCCATGTCTTATAGGTACTCCTATTCTTAATGTTGGAGTCGCCCATCCTTTTGGTGGAGATCTTGGATCGCCTGGCCATATAATGGATCCAAGATTGGAGTTTGAAATGGAGTATGCACTTGTGGTGGTATATTTGAGGTTTCTAACAATCCAATTCTCTTTAGTCCAATATCCTACAACTCGAGCTCCAGAACCAACCACATTTACTATCTGGTAAGGAAGCGACTGGAGTTGGCCATCAACTAGTTTAAACTCTCCAACCACATTTACTATCTAATGACTTCTGATATTTATGAGTAGCATTACTTACTCCTGCTGGAGAGTTATGGATGGGCACAACTTCTCTCCACCCAAAGGCTTTGACTACTGCAGCTACGGCCTCTACTCGGGAAGAGTCTGATATTGCAGCACGGACAAAGAATCGACTTTGCATCAACCGGAGAAACGGGCATGCGGCTGAGAATGTTATAATGAGCACATGAGCTTTGTCTCCAAGATTGATCACAAAATTTGCCTGCATTGAGGTCAAGGAGCCTATGATGGCTTGCACTTGAACATTCTTGAGAAGATCTAGAGCTTCATTTCATTACAAGAAGACTCCATCAGACTACAAAAGAAGAAACCATGTGTTTATGTGTGTAAATTAAAATTAGTACCTGCTGCAGCTGCCCCAACAACATCTTTCTTAGAGTCCCTTTTTTCAAGAAGCAGCCTAGTCTTATAGTGGTTATATGCGGCGTAGAAATCAGAGAGTGCCATTGTGATGCAGTTCAACCCCATCTCTCCCACATTGCTGTTCATGTCGAGCACAACACCAACTCTTACAGAGTAAGGTGTAGCTTGCGCCAAAGAGCTCTTCATGAAAAAAAGCTTCCAAGAAGAGAAGATTTGGCAAAGATGGGAGGCTTCAAATTCATTATATGTGGATTTTCTTTTGAATGAATATGGAAGGCTTCCATGCAGAGGCTACCGAAGAGCATATATGAGCAAATTAATATCGCTCATGTATTGACTCAGAGATGGAATTTTCTTTTTGGCATTAAACGAGTATAATTAATTATGTTGATGGAAAGTGATCTCTATTTTTATGGCTGGCGTCTATCTTGATTCTTGACTATTAAAGCACACATACGATGCTTCTGAATTCTAAGACTTGGATCTTCAGGATTATTAGACAAACTGATAGTAACCAATCGCAGCCTATGCAAACAAAAGGGGAGAGAAAGGAATAGATAATCAGATGGGAAAAAGAAATTCTCAATACTATCTACATTGTACATTAATTAAAAACTCTAGGGGATTGAACTTGTGAGGAATATTAGTTTAGTATGTTTTTTGTTAAAAAATATGTATATTTTGACTAGTGGGCAATGTTCAATATCTAAACGTCCAAATCAAGGTTTGAGTTCAGTTAATTGATTTGTTTTGAAAATCAAATTTATTATTCTGGTGATGTAGAACTTCAGTTTGATAGATTCAACCTGGAAGTATAATTTGAGTAGAAATTGCATAATTAATGACATCTATGCATTATTTAGTTAAAAATATCTGTCAGTTACACTCTTCAGCTAGTTACGTCTGAAGAACACAACAAATTCATATTACTTTCCCTTTTCTTCCAAACTTCGCTCCTCCCTCCCTCCCACTCTCGTAATCTTGAATCCAAGCATATACATGTCCCCACAGTTCCAACAATCTAGTCTAGATTAAAAAGGCAAGAAAGCTTTTATTCTATATTCCCATGCATGCATGCATGCAAGTTCTCTGTTTCTGTATACGCTACAAATCAAACTAAGCGCCAAGTTCACATAGAAACAAGCCATTCCTAATAAAAATAACATATAAACTATACTTAATAACAGCAAGTACGTGAGAGAGTGAATTTTAATGGATTTCATAATACACCAAGTATCATCCACAAAAATATGCAAGCAGCTAAATCAAGCATACCTCCATTGGACAACATTTGACTTTGATAAGAAATACTGCAAAACCAACTGAATAAACCTACAGATAGAGAGGTATACAGATCTAATTGCATTTAGTTGTCACTCGTCTCTCGAGGCAGGATCTAAACCAGCAGATGGACTGTCGGCAAAGTATTCTTGATGTTTCACATTCACACCATACTGCAATCAACATGGAGAATCTCATAAGCAGAAAACTAAAACAAAGGTTAAGTTGTGAAAGTTAATAGCCGGTGAAATGTTGATAGTTTGCTGCTGGTTCACTGGTGCCATTATTATTTGAATAAAATGATAGAATTGGAAAAGGGGGAGAGGGGGGATTATCAATTATAGCCTATTCTATTAGGTTTGGCGACTAGCATGGAACCATGAAAAATAAGGCAATTACCTCACGTAGAGCTTTGGAAAGGTCCTCCATCGTCAAGATCAAACGCTTATCCTATTGTGGAGTCATTGTTAAGACTTAAATAAAACCAGTAAAATTAATAGAAAATGATTTTAACAACCTTCTGTTGTTTATCTCTTTTGTCCTTGATTATAGTTGACTGCCTTGCCTTACACTGCCTACATTGAGATAGCAAGAAATCCAAATGAACCACATAAAAATTATAATCTATCAAGTAGAGAGAAATAATAAGAACATACTGAAGAGCATCTGTTGCCACATCCGCAATGAACTTCTGAGTTGCAACTGCTACTAGCCTTGTCCTGAAGAGAAAGCAAAATACATGAAACACCAGAAGCCAATGTGAACTGATAGCACAAGAAAAGGAGAGAGAAAGCAGAACTCTTTCCGTTGTAAAAGGGAAAACTTAGATGAAAAAAAAAACCCAGTATGACAATGTGGCTGGAGAGGGCATCGATCCGATGAAATACAAAATAGTAATAAATGGATTAATTAGAATTTCATTATTTTCAACAAGCCATTTGACACGTCCATAGTATGTCTGACCAAGACCTCAATCGCTGTTTGGCATAAGTTTCCTTAACTGCAAAGAAAGAATCTAATTCTTCAGAGAAAAATATTCTTATGTCTGGAATAGTGATGCACGTATGTCGCTATTTCTTACTAGTAGTCCTCTCTCTGCAAGGTATCCCTTTAATGTCCACTCAAGTAAAACATATACTCCCTCCGTCCCGCTTTGGTTTCGGCACGAAGATTAAGAAATTTTAGTTAAGTGTGTATTTTATGAGTTTTAATCGTATTAAGAAATGAGCATAATTTTCGAGGAGTTGTTGGTGAAGAAATGAGAATTCATCCAATTTTTTACAGAGCATAGTTGGGACAGTCGATTTTATTTTTCTGTTTTTTTTTTCATATTGTATTTTAAGAAATAATCTAAAGTTTCTAAAAACTTAAAAATCATAAATTTATGTGTTCGGAGTGGAACAAAAATCGTGTTAGATATAATTTTTTGGAGAGAGAGAGTATGATAATGTGGGGGATGAGTAGGAAGTAGGAGGGGACCACTTCATTTTTTGTTTTGAGTATTTTTTGTTATTTTAGGAAATAGAACAATATTAGTGGGACAACCCAATTAGGAAAGTAGGACAATAATAGCGGGACGGAGGGAGTATATGCTACCAATCTTATGGATAGTTTCCAAGATTCTGATATTACCTTTTTATCTTTTCCTTGGATCCTAAGACTGAAAATGTTCAGATACTGCCAACTATTTACGCAGTATAGCTTTTGGATACATATCTAACTTACCATGCTGATAGGTTGTTTTCTTTCTTTGGTGGAAATGTGACGATGAATGGAAAGAATAACAATTTGAGAACTGACTTTCGAGGAAAAGAAAGCAGCTAAGTTAGCATGTTACTCTGTTGATGTTAGATCAAACAAATTGTACCTGAATCATTTTTTCAACTGCAAGAATGTATCTATGGCCCAATCAAGATTCTTCAGAGAAAATATATGCATGTGCTTTTGAAGCATTTTTCGGTACAATAATCACGTCGAATATGAGATATTACTAAATTATTCCCTCGACCGACGAAGAGATCTTGCTGGCATTAACACATGAAAGCATAATCATTTTGAATTATAAAAGCAGTAAATTACACAGATATATCCCTATTTCCTACAAGCATTTTCTGTAATCATTTTTGAGTTATTAGATTGACTAAATATTTTTTGGTGAAATGTGCTAAACTCTACCATAAGGAATACTAGTGGAACTTATAAACCTGATTTCATGATTTCAGTGAAGAGGCTGTGAGGGATTCTCATTTCTAGACATCATGCACACAAAACATGGTTGAAAATACCCTCAATATGAAACTATTGGACAAAAGAAGAGATTTTATTTCAAGACCTCTCCACCATCATCACCATTAATATTTTATCTTCCTAAATCCTACAGATAAATGGGAAAGCTTTTGAAATGAAAGTATCTTATTAAAGTAAAAAGTGCTTACAGATATCGACATATTGCAATGTGCTAGGTAGGATTACTTTAAAACTAATCCGAAAATAATGAGAAGAAGAAGAAGAAAAAAAGAAAATGAAAAATCAGAAGAAACGAATTAGAATTTCTCAAAGATGAACATTTGCAGAAATCCGTTTTTCCAAACAGGGACGTCAAGTTTTCCTGCCATAACTATGACACTGTAATCTTCTTATGGACAAATCTTTACATGTTCATGCACATAGCCGTCAAGGTAATTGCTACTAGTCATATTACAAATTGTAAAACAGAACAACCTAAATTGATAAGCTGAAGCAAGTAATAAGTACACTATCAAAGGAAATCAAGAGAAGGAAAAAATTATTCAATTTATCAGGGCATGTATGCAGAAGAAAAACAAATAAACTGTTGGCCTCAAAAGAAAATGGACAAAACAATCAAACAAAAAGAAACACACAAGTAAAAGCAGTCGTACTAAATTACACAATCAGGATATTGGAGAATAATTAGAACTAAACAGATATTATTTCACTCTGAAATTAATTTGCCAATCTAGGGCAACTTACAAAGAAAGGGAAGAGTATACCTACAATCGGATATCGGGGCACTGGAATCCACTTTTGGCCAAGTAATGCTCCACCAATTCATCAGGTATCTGTGTCAAGACGTAGTAAGTTACAAAAGAGATTTGCAACAATATATCAAAGGATATAGATAACGGCGGTTACGGTGGGATTATAGTCCATTAAAGAAGCAAGAAACTCCGTGAGTGCAGCATCGTCGTCGTGCCGCCCATCCTTCGGCTGTTGATGGCTAGTTTGGCCGTTCATTTCTCTCTTTTCCTGTGATTTCAAAGACCAATTAGCGAAGGCGATGGAGGCAGTGCGCGAGCTTAGGGACAACGGACAAGGTAGCGTTAAAGCAAGTGCGACCTTTCCGAAACAGATTGAGAAAAAATTAACATTACGATTGACTCGGAAAAACAAGTCTAACAACCATACCTTTCCGAAACAGATCCTTTCTTCTGCAACCGAAGCTCTCCTATTGATGAATTCGCAAATTCGGAACTATCAATTAATTGGGCTTTTCTAAAGAATGAAGATTGAAGAGACGATTTTAGGGCTTTTAGTCGAATTCCAACTCTCAAAGACTATAAAAAATCGATTTTGGTCATGTAATGTTACCAAATTGAAATTGGTCATGTAATGATACCTCAATCGATTTTGGTTCTGTAATTTCATATTATCTCCTTTTTGGTCCTGTTGCCGGAAGGTGATACTCACACGTCTAACTTGGTCACCGGACATTTTTTCGATCACTCACCTATTGTTATTTTTAATCATGTAATGTAGTTTGCAACCAATTTTGGTCATGTAATTTAGTTCTAAATCGATTTTGGTCATGTAATTTAACTGTCAATCGATTTTGATTCTGTAATGTAGTCTTCAATCAATTTTTGTCCTATAATATAGTATTTAAATAATTTCAGTCATATAATAAAGAATGTAATAGATTTTGGTCCTATAAATATGATATATTTATTTATTTATAATAATGCAAAATTATCATAGTTCTAATAATAATAAAAAAAATACTACATTATGATATTCATCATGTTTTTTTTACTATTTACCTTCTTGATATATATTATGTAAATTATATAATGTATCGTAAGTAGTACAAAAATTATGAAATTCTTTGGTTTTCTCTCTATTTATTTATTCTCTCTATGATGGAACTGGTAATTTAGTTATCTCACAATTAGTTCTTTAAACTTTTATGAGTCTTCTTTTCGCATATGGAGTTTGTGTTATTTAGATATTGAGCCCGTGGAGTTTAATTGATTATTCTACAATTTATTTAAGTTGGCAATTTATTTTTTATTATACAAATAAATTATAATGGTGCAATTTATGCAAGAAAACCGAAGACATTTCATAATTTTTGTATTACTTATTAGACATTACATAATTTACATAATATATATCAAGAATGTAAATATTAAACAAAATATGATGAATATAATAATTTAGTATTTTTTATTATTGGAACTATGATAATTTTGCATTACTATAAACAAATAAATATATATCATATTTATAGGACCAAAATCGATTACATTATTTATTACAAGACCGAAATTAATTGAATATTATATTAGATGACCAAAATTGATGGAAGACTATATTACAGGACCAAAATCGATTGACAGTTAAATTACAGGACCAAAATTAATTGACAGTTAAATTACAGGACCAAAATCAATTTAGAACTAAATTACAGGACCAAAATTGGTTGCAAGCTACATTACAGGACTAAAAATGACAACGAGTGACTGACGGAAAAATGTCCTGCGACGGAGTTAGGCGTGTGAGCATCACCTTCCGACAACATGACCAAAAACGGAAAAAATATAAAATTACAGAATCAAAATCGATTGAGACATCATTACATGACTGATTTCAATTTGGGACAACATTACAAGACTAAAGTCGATTTTTTCTCCTCCACGACAAAATATCGCATGAATTTGGGGGGTGGGCTAGTTGGGTTCAGTATTTGCCTCGATTAAAAGGAAAGGACCGGTGTGTATACTAGGTGCAACAAGATCAAAAATATTAATTTATAATCTAACTTTAATTTTTTATCTAATTTGACTCAAAATTCATTTAATAAAAACTCTAACTCCATGTGAACAGCCTCTTATCGTGTGAACGTGTGAACATTGCATTTTAGAAATAAATATACTGTACTTTAAAGGCAAAGATACTGCATTATAAAGTACAGTACTTAAAGTGCAATACATTTGTCTTTAAGTGCAGTACGTAAAGTGCAGTATATTTACCTTGAAAGTGCAATACATTTGTCTTTAAAGTGCAGTGTTCGATAAGGGGTTGTTCCCGTGTGAACAGCTCTTATCGTGTGAGCGTGTGAACACTGCACTTTAAAGACAAACGTATTGCACTTTCAAGGTAAATATACTGCACTTTAATACTGCACTTTACGTATTGCATTTAAAGACAAATATACTGCACTTTAAGTATTGCATTTTAAAATGCAGTACATTTGTCTTTAAAGTACATTACATTTATCATTAAAGTACAGTGTTCACACGTTCACACGATAAAAAAATGTTCACATTTGAACCTTCACCAATATATATATCCTATCTTTACCGTCGTCTCTCCCACCTCCTCTCTTTGTCTCCCTCTCTCTCTCTCTTTCTTCACTCCCCTCTCTCTCCCACCCTCCTGTCCTCTCTCTCTCTCTCTCTCTCTCTCTCTCTCTCTCTCTCTCTCTCTCTCTTTCTCCACTCTCCTCTCTCTCTCTCTCCCACTGTCCTCTCCCTCTCTCTTTCTCCACTTCCGTCTCTTTGTGTATCTATATTTTACTTTGAATTAGAAGTGGAGTACGGCAAGGTGAGTGGGGTTTCGGGGATGCCAAGAAGTTCTTCATTTGGGTGTCGGTTACCGCCATCAACGTCGACAAGGAGGGTGAGTTGATCGAATTTCACATCGGAGCTCTGAGGAAGAAGTTGCCTGCTGAGGATTTTGAAGATGTTCGCAGCAAATGGAAGGGATTGCGTGAGATGTTTTCTTCGCTGGAGGTGGAGGCTTCGATCTAAGGTGAATTTGGTGTTCACTGGGTTTAATTGATATCGAATTTAGAGTGGTTGATGTTTGTTCTTGGAATCATTGTTGAAATTGTTGTTTCGATCTGTTGATTTTCTTTAAGAATGTGTTTCTTGTTGTGAATTATGAATATTTTTACATCTTAAATTGAAATTGCAGATTGAAAAATTATTCATTTTCAACTTTTTTTATTTTTTCTATTGTAACTCGAGGTTCTTAGTCGTTTTGGATTCAATTGAAGTTTAATTTGATTTTGTTTAGAGTATTGAGATCATGGTATTTGCTATGGGCTTATTGATTAGCTAATTTATTGAAGTGTCATTTGTTGTAAACAATTGTGTCATTTGTTTAAAACAATTCATATTTAAAAAATGACACTTCTATTCAAAATATTTGATTTTTTTGTGAATAAATGACACATTTATTTATTGCAAGACACGTTGAATAATATTTTTGATTATTATGGTGTTCATATTTTGTTGTTGAACGGTGGTTTCGTATGATTATTGGATTAAAGTGACGCGTTCTTTAATTATAATTGACATTTTACTTCACTGTGATTGACACTCTGAGATAAATGGCCATTTTGTTCTTTGCAATTGACACATTATGAGAATGTGACACTCTCCTTCCGGACAATTGACACTTTTGTTTATTACGATTGAAACTTTGGGTAAACATTTCTGGTTATTATGCTTTATATTTTATTGTGTGATTATTAGATTAAAGTAACACGTTTCTTAATTTTGATTGACACTTTACTTCAGTGTAATTGACATTTTGAGATAAATGACACTTTTGTTCGTTGCAAGTGACATTTTTTTATAAAACAAATTACATTTATTTTTCGAAACAAATCGCATTTTAAAAAAAAATAATTAATAGTCAATAAATGATACAAATGACATTTTTTTCAAATATAAATGACACTTTTGTTTGTTACGATTGACACTTTGAGAAAAATAATACTTTTGTTCATTGCAATTGACACATTTATTCATTATAAATGACACTCGAAATGTGACACTTTTGTTTAAAACAAATGACACTTCTGTCAATGATGGTAAAATGGCTTCCCAAACGAAAGTGATACTTTTTTCCGAAATAAATAATATTCGACAAATGACACTTTTGTTCATAACAAATGACATATTTATTTATTACAAATGGCACACCTTCCCTTATAAAAAAAATTGAAAAAGAATAAAAACTTTTGTTTAGAACAAATGATACTTTTGTTCATAATGAATGACATGTTCATCCTTACAATAAGGGGGGGATGAAAAAAATAAAAAAATAAAAAAAAATAAATAAATGGAATAATAACGTCAGCATGATGTCATGTTGAGTCAGCCAATCAAACGCGGATCAAATCAAGTTAAAATTTGGTAATTGCATCATGTTGCACACAAGTTTTTGCCTTAAATGAAAATCCAAATACACAAGAAGAGAGAGAAAGATGCGTGACTTGTGTGGGTTTAAGAATAAAATCCAACCTTGTGGTCATAACTTGTTTGGACAATGAGGTGTTGCCACTTGGCGTCATCCCATTAGCTCTTGATATTTATTTTCTTTAGATAGAAAAATCAATATATCTAATAATATACTCCCTCCATCCTATTTATTTTGCAATATTTGAGATTGAGTGTTGATTTTAAGATAGTGGGGTAAAGGTGTAAAGTAGTGGTGTAAAATAAAAGATAATGTAGTCCACTTATTTAGGATGATTGTGGTTCACTTATTTTTTTTTTCTATTTTAGAAAACGTTGTAAGATGAGTGGGACTGCCAGAAAACGAAAATGTAGCAAGATGAGTGGGACGGATGGAGTATATTTTTAAAAAATTATATTAAAATTCATGGTTTTTCAATCTCTATAATTATTCATATCTTAAAATTCTCTCATTCTATTGATTAAATCTTTATCTCTCTTTTAATTATAATGGATCTATATAATTACAATTTCTCCAATTCTCAAAATTTTTCCTACTCTCAAGGTTGGAAAGAGAGAGAAGAAATAATACTAATGTCTTCTTATTGTCATATTAGTGGAAATGCAATTGTTGACACCAACCAAAGTAATGTCACGTTATGGAAAAAGGTGAAAATTTTATATAATAACAATCGAGCAGAAAACACGTTAATGTCCGAAGAGCCGAAGGTTAGTTACGTCGTAAATAGTCACCAAAAGAATATGAGATATTATCTCACCGATGGTATATATCCTGAATGAACATCATTTATCAAATTTATTAAAACTCCTCTAATTCCAAAGCATAAATTATGTGATCCACATCAGGAGGGTGCACGGAAAGACGTTGAGCGAGCATTTGGCATTCTACAAGCTCGTTTCGCCTTTATCAAACATCCATGTCTTATTTGAGATCGTGATATTATGGGAAAAATAATGAGAGTTTGCATCATCATACATAATATGATCGTGGAAGATGAAAGAATCACTTATTTAAACTATCAAGATGCCGCATAATTTATACAAGATCAAGTTAGTTAGAGTGATCATTAGATTGGAGATAGATCCAAAAATAATAATTTTGCATACTCTACAGAAAGGATTACAAGATGAAAGAATCACTTATTTAAACTATCAAGATGCCGTATAATTTTTACAAGATCAAGTTAGTTAGAGTGATTATTAGATTGGAGAAAGAGCCAAAAATAATAATTTTGCATACTCTACAGAAAGGATTGCAAGCCTAGCTAGTCATATGACAACCTAGTCACAACTTGAGAATATAGAAGCAAATAAAGATCTTCGAGACAACTTGATCGAGCACATTTGGCAAAAATTCGGCGGCGATAACTGAATTTTCTTTACTTTGTTGTTTATAATTTTAGGTTTTCG
Organism: Lavandula angustifolia; assembly: GCA_028984105.1. Lineage (NCBI taxonomy): Eukaryota > Viridiplantae > Streptophyta > Magnoliopsida > Lamiales > Lamiaceae > Lavandula > Lavandula angustifolia. The sequence goes on from CM054807.1 coordinate 29,167,884, forward strand.
TTGTTTCAATTTCGTCTTTCAATCACTGTCTTATGTTTCCCTATATTTTAGTTTGTATGATTTTTGAGCTTTATGATTTTTTCTACAATTTCAGTTAATTTTTACAAATTTAAAATTTAAATAATAATTATTAATATATAATAATATAAATATAAAATAATTAGAATGCATAATATTATGGTTGGTGGGGCTTGGCAGGGATAAATGGTAAAAATTAGAGATGATTGGGTTGGTTGAGTATTTAGGTGGTTAGTAATATTCATAGTGCTTTTAGGTATTTTTATTACTTTCCCATGAGTCTTCTTGTTGATTCGCATCACATTCGATCCTATCACATTAGCGATCCTACAACGATTCGGCTTGTTCGAGCCTGACGATTCGTAGACTGTTGACTCACGAGTTTGACAACATTGTGTCTAACTACTAATTTGGGCAAAGGGCTGACTTTTTATAAAAAAAACACTGTTTTATCGAATATATTATTTTATTTTAATAATATTATATTTCAAAAAACATAAGAGTACAAAGTACATATCAAGTTTACTAATAAACATGTGTATCTTAACGTAATATGATAAATATTTTACTAAAAGAAAAAACGCAAAGACTTTGGTGCATCATATTGCACACAACATGACTCAATTACCTAATTTTGATCCGCTTTGACCCGTTAACCCGTTCATGTCAGCATGATGTCATTATTCATTTTTTATTTTTTTCATTTTTTTTTAAATCGTTCTTCTTGTCTCCCTTATTGTATGGACGGGCGTGTCACTCTTTGTGAACAAAAGTGTCGATTGTTTTAAACAATTTTTTTTTATTTTTTTCTAATTTTTTTGATAAGGGAAGGTGTCTCATTTGTAATGAATAAATGTGTCATTTGTTATTTATCTCAAAGAGTCAATTGTAACAAACAAAAATATCATTTATATTTGAATAAAGTGTCATTTTCATTTATTGATTATCAATTATTTTTTAAAAAAATGCGATTTGTTACATAAAAAGTGTCGTTTGTTTATGAAAAAAGTGTCAGTTGCAACTAACGAAAGTGTGATTTATTTCAAAGAGACAATCACACTGAAGTAAAGTGTCACTCAGAATTAAGGAACGTGTCACTTTAATCTAGGAATCAATATGAAGCATTATAACCATAAATGTTACCCAAAGTTTCAATCGTAATAAAAAAAAAGTGTCAATTGTTCCGAAGGAGAGTGTCACGTTCTCATAATGTGTCAATTGCAACGAACAAAAGTGTCATTTATCTCAGAGTGTCAATCACAGTGAAGTAAAATGTCAATTATAATTAAGAAACGGGTCACTTTAATCCAGTGATTACACAATAAAATATGAAGTATAATAACTAAAAATGTTACCCAAAATGTCAATCATAATAAACAAAAGTGTCAATTGTCTCGAAGGAGAGTGTCATATTCTCATAATGTGTCAATTGCAACGAACAAAAGTATCATTTATCTCAGAGTGTCAATCCCAATGAAGTAAAGTGTCAATTATAATTAAGGAACGTAATATATGCTCCTAATAACTTAATACAATATAAAATATTATATTCTTTCATTAATCCTAGTAGGATTAGGAAATCCGAATTAAATAAATATTATTATTGCTTCATAATTATATCATGATTTCTATCTCAACAATAGATCATATAATCATAACATGATATAAATATATACATTCAAAGTTCAAAATATATTTACATAACAATAATGATTTAATGAAAAATAAGATAGATGCTTTAATTTTTATTTTTATTTCTAAGGCGCGACTTACAGAACTAAAACACTTGATAACATGCATAAATATATGTGCAATGCATTTTATATTGAAAATTCTGGGGCGTTACAAACTACCCCACTTAAAGAATTTCCGTCCTCGAAAATTGCTTAGCTTAAAAACATGAATGCATGTACTTTCATAAAAAATCATGCATTTTTCATAATCGTGCAATGTATGAATTTTAAAAAGTTTGCATGACTTGAAAACTTTACTTACCTCGCCGGGATGATACTGTGGCAGTGATGATGGTCAATGTCCTGCATAACATGAAGCAAGTTTACAGGAAAGTAGACCTCCTCTGATATCAATCTGAATTATGTTTTATGATTAAATAGATATTGTATTTGTGATATATATATATATATATATATATATATAGATATTAAATCAATCTAATTGTGTTTATTTATATCCTAATTTAACTATGATTGAATCTCTTATATGGTAAGTGATTGACTAAATTCTATCTAAATTATATAAGTACGAAAATAATTATGGATAAAATATATTTGATACCTTATATGATTAGGGATCTTTAGATAATGTATTCTAGGCCTATAAATACCCTTTAGTCGATCATAATATAGTTTCACATGAGATTTTCGAAATTCTGCCAGCAAAACTAGAAATTGTTCCGAGAATTATTTTCATATGGTCGTGAAAATTTAGTATAATCTTCCTAGGTATGTTTAGTATATTATATTGTTTTTGTAGAATTTTACAAGCATGATAAGTATTTTTTTTCAAAATTGTTCTTCGCGACCTGGTAATTTTCGTTAGCATGTACATGAGTCTATTAGAGAAATTATTTTCGTTGTGTTCTTACGTTGTTTTTCGATCATGATTATTCTTAATAAGATATATTATATATTAGGTCATTCATGTTAAAAATATAGAAGTTTTAAAATACGTTTTGGTGATTTTTGGATCAGTATTTATATTTATAATCAAATTTTACTTTCACTGTTGCGGTCTCCGAATAGGGTCCATTGAACTACCCATATCTCACTCCACACAAGAGATTTAATCTCAATTCGTTTTACTATATAATCTATACATATAAAGCTTTCCAAAAATGTTCAGGTAGTATTTTTCTCATGTATGCACGGAGTAAGTTTTTATCCTCAAATCGGTTGTCCAGCATAACGTAAACTGAATACTCTGTTTTTAGGCTGAGATAGTTTTGTAATTATAGGGGTCATTTCTGGTTCAAATAATATGAGATATTGATATAACGTTCCTTTACAAAGCCCTTGTTAATATGTAAAATTTTATAATTTTTGGAATGGATTAAGGTCCTAAATGAATGGCTCAAAAGACAACCTACCGGAACTGTCTGAATTTGAACCGTATTTACTACTTGTGATATATCTTCTTAATAGCTCACTATTTTGGCATGAAATCTATTCTGGAATGACATAGACTCCCTAAGGTACCGATATATATGTGGTTTAAATTTTGGACGCGCATAGGATTTATGGCACCCTTTTGAATGGAGACATTCTGCACTAGCTTTTAACGGCAAAATAGGACTTGATCACATGAATAAGTGTATATTATGACCTCACGAAATTGTTGAGTATTTATGTGCACTCACTTATGGAACTAGTCATTAGGATCATAAACTAGTAGACTTATGTAGGAGAACATAGTTAAGTTATCGCACTCTAAAATTCAGAACTTTTTTTTTCCTAAATGGGGTTGTGAATTAGGGTTAGGTAAGTTAATGGTATTAGTAAGAACTTATGAAATTTCGAAGTACGACTAAAATTAGAAGTTGTTGTAGGGTCGGATGAAGGACAAAAACAACGCTCTACATCAAGAATGCGGATAGTACTAAATCGAATCACGACAAGGTGGATAATATTTTCTCTAAAAATTATCTAGCTCTATAAACTATGTTTATCAGTGAAAGTTTTGTGCATTTTACATGTTTAATGATTCTACATGACGAATCGATCGAAACTCTTATCCTGTTAATGCATTGAACAAGAGTTAGAAAATGTATACATTTATTAGTAACACAATGTGTGATCATCATTGTATACTGAAATATGAAATGCAGCAAACGACGTTTCCCAATGCACATCTCAATAATAGCTCTCGTCATAAAAAAAAAAAAATATCGAATACATTCATTGCCATGAAATTTTTCTCGTTAAGAAAAATACATCGACTACAATTGTTCCCATGGCATGTATATCCGTATAAATGCAAGTGGTTGCTATGAATATTAGTCCCATAAAAGCGCTATGATCCATCCCAAGTCCAAGATAAATAAGCTTGGACCATCTCATCTCTTATTACATCATTCATCAGACCATCAGGCTACAGCAACATCATTTCGCTTCTAAACTGTGTATATTATTCAGGCCTCAAAGATAAGCAGACTCTTGATAAAAGAGAAATTTCACACATTTCCATCCTGGCTTATTTCATCTACGCTGCTGGCTGTATCGTAAAATTCCGTACACATCAACGACCCCTGGAGGGAATACGGGGTCGATTGCAGCTCTAACAGCAACCTTGGCCACAGCACTGACATTAACCGGAGGTGTTAGTAGAGGTCCCACAAGGGGGATCTGGTTCAGAGCTTTAGCATGCTGAAGTACCTGCATAATATCAATATGGAACAGGTTGAAAGGCAGCTGATTTACTACAGTAGGTAAATAAGTAAAAACAAAACTAAAACCTCACCATCTCCAGAGGAGATCCAATTACACTAAGAGGCAGCTTCATGCTCCCAACACGACGAGTTCCATGAATAAATCCAGGCCTCAGGATCACTCCTATAAATAAAAAAGACCTTAATAAGATTCAAGTGACTACACCAAACTCTTAGTTATGTAACTAGGTCAAAACTGACATTGCCCAGAGTTCTAACTTAAGATTACAACTCTTGAAAAGTTCAACGAAAAAAGGGGCGAGGACCCTCACCTCCATATGGATACCTGGTGAGTAGCTCTGTCTCAGCAGCTCGCTGCACCACATATGACAATGGCATCAGAGGTTATAGTGCAATATGCCTTTCTTGCATCTAAAAATATTTAGCCCAGATTCGAGTAAGTAACATTTTACAACAGCACGCCTAGAAGAGTTTGGTTTTCGAAATTTCATCAACTTAAAAAGTCAGACGGCAGGTACGCAACCATAAAAGTTTAAGGTATTCATAGAATCTTTTGGAGACAACTCAAGTGAGAGTAACATAGTCCAACCATTGTAAATCATATAAATCTCTCTGATATTTCCTAAACTTGAATCCGTCTTCCAAACAAGTTGGGTGGGGGGGAGACGTACTACCCTCTTTATTTTAAACTATGAAACATACCCTCTTTATTATGAAGTCCCCCCATACCCAAACTAAAAACCCTTACTCTCTGTTTCTACATAACTCTATATTAGTACAATTTACTTTAATCATGACTATCAATGTTATCTATTTTCCAGTTTGCCTATAGTTCTCATTAATTTAATTTCCTATGCAATGGAATTTTTTAAGTGAATTACTTCAAACCATGCTCATTGAAGTGGATTTTAATAGTCATCTATGATTGCTGCATGACTCCACCAGTAGGGATCAACAATGACTATGTGAAGGCGAGTAGGAGTTTTTGGTCATACCTTTCCCTCATAATATCCCTTTATAAGATAATTTACTAGACCAAAATCAGCAGCGGAGATGTATACAAACCTCTTGACACCTACAGAGACGAAAGAAAACCCGAACGGTATTAGGAAAATATATCCATAATATTCAAACAGACAATGAGAGAGTGAAGTCACTAAAGCCTATGGACTCCTCCAGCAAATGAGAAATGACAAAAATTTGAAGAAGGAAAAGAAAAAAAAAATCATCAAAAGTACCTGCTTCTGAAGCAGCTCTGATAGCATTGATATTTGCAGTTCCATTAATTTTGTACATCTGCGAATTGGAACCAAATCCACCAACACAAGAAATCTGCAGAGGAAAGCACTTTAATCAATGAAAAAACAACTTAGACAACATCAAGCTGGTCAAAATGAACTATAAGATCAAAACTAATGAAGAAAAGAATCACGGAAGAAGTTCTAAAAAGTAAGTAGAACAACGTAGGCAGTCTCTCCTGCCTTGTGACAGTGTGGTGTGGACTGTTTGGTAACACATCAATGGAGTTTCAAAATCCAAAATTGCTATATTCTCTAGTACTAACTAGATATATGCATTTATCATAATATATGCATTTAGAAATGACTAAGTTTGCGAAGTTGAGTAACACATATCATGTTTTTGTCCATACAACATCTAGAGCAATTACACGTGTTAATCATATCTAATTCTAATATCCTCTATTCTGGAGAATAGTATCATACACTTACATTGATGAAACCTAGCATATCTCTAAACTGGCATTTATCATATCTCACGCTTACACACATGACAGACATTTGTCCAACAACTGTATCCAATTTCATGTACGATAACACAAAAACAGCAAAGTAATTAAATTGTGCTGCTGTATACTCAGACAATTTTGATTGAGGGAATTAGAACCCACAATTGATGTAACCCCCTTCAGCGCATCCTTCCATGAGTCGGTCAAGAAAAGGTTACCTTCAAGCAGGAAAAGAAAACTCAAATTAGTAAATGCCCAGTACTATCAGAAAGGAAAATCAGGGAGAAGAAAATGAAAACAGCAGAACAATCAGAAGACCTTGATGCCACATCACATTGTTAGCCCACGGTTCTTGTATCGAGGATCTACCTGACCTGCAGATGAAAAAATATGCCTTGTGAGGAGTGAGCAAAGAAATAACAAAGCCACATCAAGTTCAAAGAGAAAAATGATATATGGACATCCAAACGACATTTCATAACACATAGGTACCTCCTCCAAGTTAGTTTTTTCTTCATGAACATAAAGTAACATTTTTCTTGACTCAAGAATGCTTGAGAACAGAAATGCTCAAGAAACTTTTTATGCCATCAAGGAGCCTGTATTTTATTACACGGGATTGCAACTTCACACTTCAGTAAGTCTACGGGAACTATCCCCAGAGTAAGACGAAGTAAACATTGCAATGATGACAGAATACGTCACAATACATATCTTGCTTTGGAAGTTTTTGATGAAAATAAAATGGTAGAGAATTTAACCAGACATATATTCAATGATCAGACAGACCATAAAAATGGCAATTAAATTTACAAGAGAGTACCTGCTGAGGCTAGCTGTGGCCAAACCATGATCCAAAGCTTCCTTGCAGACGTGAGAACCAACAAATCCATTTCCCCCAAGCACAAGCAACTGAGATATAAGAGGAAAAATAGCAAAACCCAATGAAGCAACTAGATAATTTATCAAGACATGACACAGTCTCTGCAATAACCAAAGAAGTTTACCTTCTCTGTCAGAGGAGGAGGGACCTCCACTGTTTGTGCTTCCTCGGTTTTAAATGTTTTATCAGAACCACTAGGACTAGTAGATCCACTGGGACCAGTAGAGAAAAAACATCCTTTTCTGAATGCGGCTTTGCTGTTAAGATAAAGCAATAAGTAGGATGACAAACATACATTGATGAAGTATTGAAGCTTTAGTGAAAGTGGAAATGAAGTTAAGATAGTAGAATATAGGAGACAAGGTCAAATTGCACAACCACTCAGAATGAGAAACCTATACTTCTACAAATTGACGACCCTTGTCGAGAAAGATCAGAAGACATTTCATCCCATTTACACCCGAACAAAACAAGCTTACCTTTGAGAAGTTACTACATATCCATTCTATATTACGGGTCCTACTACTCTGGATATGAGTAACATGAGGAGGAACCATAAAAATATCTCATAGCCAGTGCAAGAAGATGCATACTAAACATATTTCTTAGGACAATAATAGTGTTCCTCGACATGAGTGATATAAAATACACCATACAATAATTAAAATCAAGTGATCAAATTACAGATATGTTAATCTTCAAAAGATTTTTTTCAGCAACCATCCTCTACAGGAGACATGGAAATTGTTTGACACCCAAACGAACTAGCATGCCATAAATTTTTCATGCTGCATTTACCCTCCTACTGTAAGCATTAAATAAGATTTAAAATATAAAAAATTAACCCCCCCCCCACCCCACCAAACAAAATGCGACATCATAACTAAACAATTTCACAGTTGCATTTTCCCTAACAGTGGGAAAATGCCCTAGGCGCTCATCAAATTTCAATAGTCGAAAGGAGTCTCCACAAAGCTGCACAACGAGTAACAATTACCGCCACTTCTTCATCGTCTACTACTAGGAAAACATAAGTTCCTCCGTTCGAATTTCAACTTTAAGTCCTAACAACTCCATTTACTCCAGAACACCAAACAAATTCAACAGAAATCCGCAAAAACTTACCATTATTTTATAATAAACAGCAAAAGGAACTAATAAAATGTAGAAGAAAGAAGAACTCACGAAAATCTGGGGGTGGAGAGCTTCGAATACTGAATTAATCGAGACATTCCGTGCAAGCAAATGAAATTGTGCAGCGTGATCGGTGTAAACCTATGTTGCACGTATAGAGTGAGGACTAAACAATCTCGGGGATTTTTTTCCTTTTCCTTTTCCTTTTCCTTTTTCTATTTTATTTTCTTTTTTGATATAGCATCGAGACCGATCGTGAAGTTCTGCTAGGAGTTTGGAGCGCCACGACACGTGGCGAATAAATATGGTGACGCGTAGGGTAAAGATGTGGTCGCTCTTACGCCTAGCAGGTTCCTTTTATGCTAGGGGTGGGAGCACAGCACCTCCCACCCCCGCATTTTGACAAGTGTAAATCCATCTCCCAACTCAACTCTCTCACACCGTAGATAAATTTCACATTTACATTTGTTAAAATCTGGGGGTGGGAGGTGCTGTGCTCCCACCCCTAGCATAAAACAAATCCGCCTAGCATACAGACTTTGCTCTACAACTATGAAAAGGTGTTTTAAATTGCCGTCGCCTAAAAGTAATTTGATGAACGAAAATAAATTACTCAAATTCAATTCATAAGTCGCACAAATTGAAATGTGAAAATAACGGATTCAGGATTGTGAATTAAAAATGAAATATGTGATTTTGAAATAGAAGAAAATAAAGTAAACAATTTTGATGTGTGAAAATTAGGTTTCAAAATAAAACATATTCCCTTCGTCACGCTATTAGTATTACTGTCCTACATTCCTAATCGGATTGTCCCGCTATTATTGTCCTATTTCCTAAAATAGCAAAAATTACTCTTAAACAAAAAATTAAGTGAGTTTCTCCTACTTAATATTCATCCCCACATTATCATATTCTCTCCCCAAAAATCTATCTCTCACACGATTTTCGTTTAACTCCGTACTCGAAAATTTATGATTTTTAACTTTTTGGAAACTTAAATTATTTCTTAAAATACAAAATGAAAAAAAAAATCGATTGCCTCAACAATGTCCTATAAAAATTTGGAGGAATTTTCATTTATTAACTACTCCTCGAAAATTGTGTTCATTTCTTAATACAATTAAAACTCATAAAATACACACTTAAATAAAGTTTTTTAATCTCCGTGCCGCAACCAAATGGGACAGTAATAGCAGGACGGAGCGAGTATTAAAAAACTAGAATTCCGCACGTTTAGACACGACAACTGCATTCGCCAACTTTTATGGGCCGTTTGGTTTGAAAAGTAAAACGAAAAGAATTTAGGAAGGGAAAAAGAATGAAAAGGCTTAGAATCATTACCTATTTGCCCTCGTGTTTAGTTCGGCCCTAGAAACATAATCAATGCCCTTTGTTTTGTTTCCTTTTGTAGTTGTTTGGGTGGAGGATGGAATCAACAAGATATAAAAGTGTGAAGAAGAACAAATCTAAGAAACTACAATGCACAAATAATCTTGTCGAGAGTTAACTGTAAATCTACCAATTAAAAATCCATAAACTATCTCAAACCAAACCTCCCTCCTCCTCTGTCAACGAATTACAAAATCTCCGCCACACCACCAACTGAAGGGAGAGAAGTGGGAGAGAGAAGGGAACGGAATTCAAGTCCAATAGGTGTGGAGAATGAAAAATGAGTTGATTAAAGCTTTGGTTTCCATCTAGTGAGGAAATCAATTTTTGAATAAATAAATATAATAATAAACGAAACAAAACACTATCTAACGAAACCAGTCTTACTATATTTATTTCCGTTTCTTATTTTCCTCAACCAAATGGCCCCTATATGCAGAAGACCCAATTTCTTGTTTTCCCCAACCAGATGGCCCTATATAAAGACGCCAGTCTTTATATTGTGACTCGTAAAACTGGGTCCTCTTTACAACTGATAAGACTGGGCCTATAATTGGGCTCCGGAAATTCACTGGGCTTTCGTGGCAATTGTGGATGTAATTGTTTTTATTTGGATGTATATTTTGACTCCATGATTCATGAGTTCATGCTAGACTGCTAGTCGGCCCCTAGATATTACCCTATACCTTCTACTACTTATTAATTGTGCATAAATGAGTGGGTATATAAGTCAGTCAAACAAGGAAAGTTAGAGTTTAAATTTTTACTATTTTTTTATTTTTAAATGGGATAAGCAAGTGTGACAATCCAGAAGAGAAAAAAAAAACGAAAAAAAAAGTGAAACAAATTAATTGAGATGGAGGGAGTATAGACTCAAGCGCACACTCCGAGAGTTTATAACACTCTCTATGTACTAATATGGTTGGTGCGGACATATTGAAATCAAAATTAAATTACGGAATGTGATGAGTGTCCGTAAAATCACAATATATATAAGTATTATGTCGATCTTAATAAATTCAACTTCAAAACATAGAAATGGTTTTTTTTTGTTGTCCTAACAACTCCATTTTTAAAAATATAGAAATGATTTTTTTTTTTGTCTGTGATTATTACCGGATGCGATGCACACTGAATGCAAATCACATATAAATTAAGGCTAATCGTGACATTAGTGGTGGGTTTGCAATAATTACAACTTTAATTAAGAAAACTAATATTAAGTTAAAAATATCTATTGCAAATAAAAATATAACTTAAGCGAGGCCCCGTAGACGTTTGCAAATGATTTATTTTAATTGTGGGGTGGCCCATATTTTGGTGCTTCCTTATCTAAAAAGATAATAATGGCTGACTTAATTAAATGCTTTATGTCACCTATTAACCCTCTTTGGGGAACAAATGCTCTCTCTCTCTCTCTCATATGACATCAGATTCTAATGCCATTTCGGTTTTAATTCTACGCTGTTTTTATTTATTTATTCATCGGATACGCTCTTAGCCTCTCAACATTAACTTTGGCCCAATGCAAGTGCTTTTCCCACTAAGACAGATTTCTGTTTATTTACTATATTTTAATTTTAAAAAATTACACTAATAGCTTCTTTCGCAGATATGATCTTATTATTCTCTCTTTTAATTTTATTTTCTTTACAATTTAACTGTGGGAATTTTCTTTAAATCAATTCTTAGTTCCAGCTCTATAAATAAGTCTTCATAAGTTCATCTAAACCCATCCAACAATTTCTTTAATATCTAATTATAATGAAGAGATGGACTAGATTGCATCATGTTGCATGTGCAAGATGATCTAATTGTCCAATTCTGACCGAATTTGACCCAAATTTGACCTGATTCAACATTTAAAAAAAAATTTATTAACAACACTTCTTCTTATCTCTCTCGTCTCCTTCCCTCCTCACTAACCCCTTTCTCTCTCTCTCCTCTTGCTCTCTGCATCTCACCCCCTATCTCTCTCTCTTTCTCCAAGCCCCCTCCCTCTCTCTTTCTCCACTCACCTCTCTCTCTCTCTCCACTGTCTTCCTTGTATCTACCGCCGTCACTCTTCTCTGTCTCCGCCTCTATCGCCGTCGCTCCTCTAGCCTCCGCATTCGCCTCCGTTGCTTCGATGGCGGGATCCACCTCCATGCGATCCTCCAGATCCGCCTCCGCTCCGCTCAGATTTCTATGCGCCTCCCTCTCTCCTCTCCCCGCTCGCTCACCCCGCTGCTGCCACAGTTGCAGCCGCATTTGTTTTGTTTTGCATCATATTGTTCGTATCAACTTATCTAGTAAATTGTTGTATCGGAATCTGACGTCGTGGCCACATCCGCGGCCGATGCACTTTCCAAACTTTCCATCGATGATTTGGCATCCGTCGCACCGAATCTGCACAAGAATCTCTCCATCCTCTCGCCGGTGAACATTTTTGTTTCCAAGTGTCGAATTTGTTTAAATGTTTGAATTCTGTTAATCTTCAATGTGTGTGGTTTATAGATGCGTTTCGTGTGTATATTAGTAGGTGGATTTGGGTTTAGCTTTTTGATTCATCCCCAATGCAAGAGATCAGATTTCATCCTTTTGAGCACTTTCAATAGTTAGCATCACTCATTTTTTTCTATTATTAAAACTGAAGATTCGTACTTTGGTTCATCATTCTCTTTCACATTGTCCTGGTAATTATTTGTTTTGCCGCAACCACTCTTATAACAATTTTTTATGTTGTTGTAAGTCGAAGTTTAATTTAATTTACTCTTCTAACAATTTTTTCTGTTGTTGTAAGTCGAAGTTTAATTTAATTTTATTTGGAGTATTGAGATCCTTGTGTTTGCTATGGACTTATTGGTTAACTAATTTATTGAAGTGTCATTTCTTGTAACATAAAGTGTTATTTGTTGTGAACATTTGTGTCATTTGTTTAAAACAACTCATATTTAAAAAATGACACTTTTATTAAAAATAATTGAATTTTTTTGTAACTAAATGACACATTTATTTATTGCAAGACACTTTGAGTAACATTTCTGACACTCTGTTCTCTAGTGTGAATTATGACTTAAACAAACATTATGTTTCATCATTGACACATTATTTTATCATGATTGACACGCACAACAAATACAATTGACACTCTGCTCTCTACTGTAAATTATGACTTAAACAAATACTCTACTCATCATTGACACGTTTTTTTGACATGATTGACATGCACAACATAGACAGTTGCTACTCTGCTCTCTACTGTTAATTATGGCTTAAACATACACTCTGTTCATCATTGATACGTTCTTTTATCATGATTGACACGCACAACAAAGACAATTGACACTCTGCTCTCTACTGTGAATTATGGCTTAAACAAACACTTTGCTCATCATTGACACGTTCTTTTGTCATGATTGACACGCACAACAGAGACAATTGACACTCTATTATCTTGCTGTGAATTATGGCTTAACCAGACACTCTGCTCATTATTGACACGCTCTTTTGTCATGAGTGACACACACAATAGATACACTTTGACACTTTACTTTCTACTATGAATTATGACATAAACAAACACTTTGGTCATCATTGACATGTTCTTTTGTCATGATTGACACAAACAACATAGACAATTGACACTTTTTTTTTAAACAAATCGCATATTTTTTTTAAAAATTTTGATAATCAATAAATGATACAAATAACACTTTAGTCAAATACAAATGACACTCTTGTTTGTTACGATTGACACTTTGAGATAAATAACAAATGACACATTTATTCATTACAAATGACACGCCTTCCCTTAATGAAAAAAATTAGAATAAATAAATAGTTTTATTTAAAACAAACGACACTTTTGTTCACAAAGAGTAACACACCCGTCCTTACAATTAGGGAGAAAAAAAAAGAAAAAAAATTAAAAAAAGGAAAAAAAAGAAAAAATATAAAAAATGAATTTTGATATCATGCTGATGTCAGCAAGTCAAATGCGGGTAAAAAAGGGTCAACATGTCAAAAAAGGATCAAAATTGGGTAATTGGATCATGTTGTATTTGCACACAAGTTTCTGCCTATAATGAAAGACTCGTAATTAAAATTAGAAAACGCTTACATATATAGTCAATAATTGAATCACTACTATACTCCAAAACGTTTGTGGGTAAAGATATAAGAAACCAAACCAAAAGCAATTCTTGCATTTAATTATTAGGAAAAGGAAAAAAAAGGCAGAAATTGTTAAAATAAAATAAATGGAAAGTGATGAAAGATTTTGGGCCCATGAAATGATTCACAAATTTGGATATTGTTGAGAGACAGAGAGAGAGAGAGAGGGATCCAATTAAATCTCCAACACAGTCTCTCGTCCTTTCACTTGATGTACGGCCAGCTATATCTTTGTTAGTAATTTGCATAACTTTATTCCATTTTTTGTAATAAAAACATAGATATGTTTCTCCTGATATTATAATATTCATCAAGTAATTTATAATGGAATACAGGGCCGACGAGCTTGGGGCCTGCACGGCGGAGGGAGGGCAGCGCAAAGTCATGAAATTGGTGGTGCTTCGTGGGTCCGGCCACCCATTAATATTCGTAAATCCAGACTAAATAACAATCTTTGTGCTATCTAAATATCACGATAAAATTGTAAAGAATATATACTGCCCGAAATAAAAAAGGAATAATATTAAGGTGTAGTGTGACAAATGCTTGAGTTGGAAAATTGATGAATTGATGAGGTGACTACTCAAGATCAAATGGGTTTGGATTCTTAAATTCTGACTTTGGTTAAAGTTAATTGAGGAAGAAATTCTTGCAAAGATTTAGGAAAAAACATTTCATACTTCATTTCGATGTTGCCATAAAGCTTTAAATGATACGCTTCTGGTATATAATCTAGATGATGTTTGTGCATCATGTGCAGGAACTTGTTACACATGTTGCAGTATATTCGATAAAAATAGATGCAATTTGTTTCTTGCAGCCTTAGCTTTTCAGTTTTAGAAATGTTGGCCATTATCATTTTTTAAAGATTCGATCTATATAGAGACGTCACAACAAATTTTAGTGTATATCTACCATGTTGATTTTATGTGATGGGTTGCATAGTGGAAGCAAGAAAATAATCGTGAGATTTAATTTGTGTTAGCTTTCTAGAAAGCAAGAAAAGGAAAAATAATAATAGTAAAAAAAATTGAAGGGAATGATGACAGAAAGCTAATTAAGAGAGTAAAAATCGAAAATAATTTAGAGGTAGACCAAGTTATTTATGCGCAACTATTATCAAGAGTAAAACGATCGACGATAATAAATACTATATTGTTGTTGGTGAGTTGAGGCAAAGTTGATGCACTATAGATATACTTTTAAAAAATAAATCCCTACATTAATGATTAGGGTCACTTTCATAATATGCTGTATAATTTGAGTGCTTTCTCCCTGTAGCTGGGACTGTGCTTTCCATTCGAGTGTCATCACAACTCGATGAGTTTTCCCTTCCACTTTACAATGTGCATTTTGGTCTATACGAGATATACATAATGTATGTATAGACGTAGTTCGCAACAGGACCAATTTTATATGAAAATTACGATCTATAACCACAACCATCTAAGAACAATGCATAAACTCTTATTTTATATTTTTGCCCTTATAATTAAAAAACATAAAGATTATGCATTAGGGGCATATTCAAATCTAATCGTCCTAAAAAATAAAATTAAGAGTGCATAATGATTCTTAATTCTCGTTGGTTCCATTTGATTATCCCCTATATATTATATTTATGTATCGCTGAAAAATTTAAGGTGAAAATAATCAATGTGTGATTATTTTTTCGAAAGTATGAATTTAAAAATATGACACACATGTTATGTGCGTAACGATGTATGTGTATAATATATTTATAGGCATGGTACCAAAATTAGGACGAATCTCAGTCCAGAAATTATCAATTGTCAATTTCAGAAATTAAGCATCTATCTAGTGTTGGTTGGCGAAAATTCGACCGTTTGGCAAATTGAAAGTTAAAAGGTACGTCATTCTAAGATGCATAACTAACACTAGCTAGCAACAAATGAATTTATTTATTTTTTAATAAAAAGCAATTTTAATATATATGATGATTTTTAATATTTTGATTTTTCTTCGGTTTTATTTATATAAAATTGGTGATATAATAGACTTAAATAGTTCATGAAACATATAGTTATAGTGCACACATCACTTGAATAAATTATTAAATGAAATAGTAGATGTGTTGGTGGATCTATCCAAATTACTTTTCAAGATTACATATATACTAGTGGTCACTACATAGAACATCAAATCTAACAAAAAAAAAATTCCCAAATTGCTGAGTGACCTAAGCCGCATTAAACCCTTTCTCATACATTTTATTTATTAATGATAAAAACCGACAATTGCTATATAAGATAATATCATTTCTCTTCTTTATAAATAGGCCTCCACACTCTTTTCTCTCATAATCATCTCAATTGCTCCTTTTCCCCTTTAAACTCCCCAACAAGACGACAAAAGAAAACAAAGTAAAAGAAAATAGCAATGAGAACCGGCGGCATCTTATTTCACTCCACAATAGCAACAAAAATGACAACCGGCGCAGCGGCCACCACCACCGCGAAGGCGGCGTTCTCGCCGCCGGCGACGATCCAGCACTCGCCGTGGCACTCTCCTGTGCCGTACCTCTTCGGCGGCCTAGCGGCGATGCTAGGGTTGATAGCCTTTGCTCTCCTCATTCTGGCCTGCTCCTACTGGAATCTCTCCGCCGGAGAGGAAGGCCAAGAGAGGGAAGTGGAGAGCGGCGACGCGGAGAAAGGTGATAGCGGCTCCGCCGAGAAGGCTCTGCCGGTATTTGAAGAGAAGTTTTTGGTGATCATGGCGGGTGAATTAAAGCCTACCTTCTTGGCCACCCCTGCCTCAAGCAGAACCACTTCTCTCAATGATGAGAAAGTCGAGAGCAAAGAGAAGGTTGAAGAAGAAAACATGAATAAGAAAGATGAAAATGAACAAGAAAATGGAGAAGAAGAAGATGGAGCTCAAACCCACCTGAGCTAAGAATAAAACCAGTTAAACTACTATAGCTAGGGCTATGAATTTTGATCCCTTTGTTTTAGTTCTTTTTGGGTTTTAGGGTTCTTGCTCAATTTTGTGATCGCCGATCGGGAAAGTGTAAATTTTCTAATGAGTTATGACAACTTCGTTTTGGAACATTAATCTTTTCATTTAATCACCATTCATCAAGGTGATTAATTAATGGCTTAATGCAAGTAATTATTAATACTATAAAATCTAACCAAAATTTAGAAAGAGAACATATTTAAATTGGACGAATAAATGCAACAAGATAGTTAAGTGCTCAGCCAAAATCGTTGATATAGAATAAGTTAATTAATTAATTTGTCATCAAGCACTAACCTTAATGGTGAAGAGGATAAAGCTAAGAAAATGGTCAAGAGTATATATTCCTAATTAATGGATTTTTTTTCTAAATTAAATGTATTCTTCTAAATGAGGTGGCCGGATGTGGCTAGAGAGGCGGCAGTTCTGGCGGATGGGTGGCCGGAGCGAGGCCCGCAGACCACCAGGAAGGCATGCTTTGCCCTTTCGAGTGTTGCTTTAAATTTGTTGTTTTTGAGCTGAAAAAATGGATTCGTATATACTTTTATTTAGATAGCTACGCTACCTTTAAAAGGTGAAGCAATTGTCCCGAAAAAATCTCGTAATTTATAAGATGTAAAGAAGATGAAATCTAGTATTTTAATTCTTCATAAAAACACACGAATGTAAGCAAATAATTAAAATAGGGCAGCCTCTCTACGTGAAATAAATTAAAAATGTAGAATTAATGATTGGTAAGCTGACTCTTCAATTTGAACAATGAGATGGAAGTAATATGTTTTGATGTGACTGTGGGGGACAGGAGTGGGTTTCGAAGTCATTTGCATTATTCTTGTTGAAATAAACGTGGTGGAATGTGATTGGCGATCAGGGTGTTGTTGGATAGCTGCGTGTGATCCACTTAGTCTATGACCCAATTAACAGTTGCTGCTCGATCGAAAAACTTTAGCCGAGATACACGATAATCATTATTAGTACATATTTCTGTAGTCTAGAAATTTATGAGGACTTCTAT
Organism: Lavandula angustifolia; assembly: GCA_028984105.1. NCBI lineage: Eukaryota > Viridiplantae > Streptophyta > Magnoliopsida > Lamiales > Lamiaceae > Lavandula > Lavandula angustifolia. The sequence continues at coordinate 29,185,609 of CM054807.1, forward strand.
GATTCTCTTATTCCTGTAATTCTACATTTAGAATTTATTTGTCTAAAAAGTAGTCTTTCATTGCCGGGTAGAGTTTATGTTTGATGACTTCATCTTTCATTATTTTATCATCATACCACTGATGGATGGATACAAGATTAAGAATAAAAAGGGGTAAAATATACAAATTTTAAAATGAATGAAATATTTATTTTAAATTTTATTATAATTTTGTATGACGATTTCAGGGGAGATAGAGGGGGTGCAGACTCCTGCATTGAACCTCTAATCCCCCTAACAAATTTTCCCAAATTTTAATTATAGACCCTCCAAATTCGTATTTGATATCACACCTCAGATTTTATTATAATACTGTCTGGAATAAATTTAAATTCCATATTTTACTGTCCATTTCGATAAGTTTTGGTTATTATTGTTTGGACTAAAAAAATGTATTGTGGTCATGTGTTATGTACTAAACTAATAAAGTTCTAATAAGTTAAATGATATAGAAAGGAACAAAAAATGAAATAGAAAAATAACAAAAACGTTATTTGCTGTCTTCACAAATAGCAATTTGTTTCTGTTCAAGTTCAAGTCTGAATAGACAACACAACAGCAAGGGTTTCACTTCATAAGCTTAATTGTGTAGCCTCATCAGACTTCTAGCTCTTCTCTTGATTCTATTTGCCGAGTGGCGACTCGGCGTGAATTGATTGATAAATAATACATTGAGCATTTTAGTTTTAAGAGTTAGAACTGAGTTGCGCGCATTGCTTTGTATAAGTACTATTAATATATAGGGTGTTTGATTTTGGTTTTGGAATTTGGGTTGATAAATAAATTAGTTGCAAAATCTGATGTGTAAAATATCCTTGATTATTTAATTCTAAACTTTATTTAATCAATTTTGTTTATTAATGAAATATTATAACAAAGTTTTTTTTCCAAAAAATAAAACCAAAAAAAATCCAAAGACTACGCCTTGAGGCTTTGATTGCAGAGGCAGGATTTTGCTGATATATGCAAAGAAACCAACACTATCGGCCCACTCTACGAGTTACTATGGTAGTGTTTGGAACAATTTAAATAAGCTGTTTCTGGACTTTTTGATCGCTAAAGTACATTTTTTAATGTTTTGAATAAATATTTCTGCTTTTTTTGTATTTAAAATAAACCAGAAAAAAACAACTTATCACAATGTTTACAAAACTGTTTTTCTAAAATTAAGCTGTTTTTTTTCTACTATTCCAAACACTAACAACTTTTGCTTAATAATAATTTTAAGCAACTTTAAGTATAAGCAACTAAAAGCTGCTTATAAAAGCTCTTCTACCTATGTCAGTAACGACGATGAGACTAAACTACAAATGGAAATACACTCATAAAAGGTTTTTTTAATTTTGGATTATTTTGTAAGCAATTATATTTTGAGAACTTTGTATTGCGGAATTAAGAGGAATGTTGCATTTGGGCACAAAGTCGTAACAAGCCCACTAGAAACTCCTACACTAGTCCATAAATCAGCCCACTTAATAATTCGCCTTACTTCTCCACTGCCTTTCAATCAGAATTAGGCTTAAATTTATCAATTTTGCAACGAGCCGCATATTTATAAGCGAAATATCAATATATAGTTCGAGAGAAAGAGTGAAATAATAATTTTAATATATATATATATATAGGGGAAGGATTAAATGAGAATTAACCCTTAAGAATTAAGAACCCATTTTAATCTTCTATATCTTTTAATCTATGTTGTTAACTTGTTATTAAAACATCAATTAATGCATTCTATTCTTTTTAATTTGATAATAGAGAAAAGGTTATTAGGGTAATTTGTATTACATTTTACAATTAATGTCTCTATACATAGAAATAATTCATAATGCTTATATGGTTTTTTATATTCTTTATTAATTTCCCTTATATATTCCTTTTATGTGTAATATTAATTTAACTGATGTTGCATCAACGAGTTCAAAATGACGCATCAACATACATTTAGTTATGCATTATTTCACAACAAATTTAACAACACTTAAACATAAATTACTGATGCATCAATAAAATTTGGTTGTTACAATTATACTATCACCTGGTTTTCTAAAATCCTACGATAAGTGATATTTTCCTAATGTTATATAAGTATAATTTAACATACTTAATCATGCATATACCTATTATAATTGATGCATAAACATATACAAAATTATGCATATACATATTATAATTGATGCATCAACGTATACAGAATTATGCATATACAATTTGATGCATCAACGTATACATAATTATGCATATACATATTATAATTGATGCATCAACGTATATAGAATTATGCATATACATATTATAATTTTGTATATATACATGCATGACGTTTATGCATAAATTTTTATATACACATGCATTACAATTTTATGATGTATTGTGCATTAATTTTGTCACATTTTATGTATAGACTTATGCATGTACATATTATAATTGATACATCACCGCATTTGGAATTATGCATATACACATTTTAATTAATGCATCAGAGTATTAGATTTCGAAATCTATTGAGCAATTGAAATACGCCTCTTAAATTTCAAAAATCATAGTAAATCTATTGATGCATAAAGGTATACTGTTTAATGCATTGCCATAGATTTTTTGATGCATATTTTAATAATTAACATAGCATAAAGAGGGCATAATATTATAATTAATTACTATTATTAATTAATAAAATAATATTACTAATTAATTAATAAACTGGAATATGGCAAGATATTTACAAATCATGGTAAAATCTATTCATGCATAAAGGTATACTGTTTGATGCATTGCCATAGATTTTTCGATGCATATTTTAATAATTAACATAGCATAAATAGGGCATAATATTATAATTAATTACTATTATTAATTAATAAAATAATATTATTAATTAATTAATAAACTGGAATATGGCAAAATATTTAAAAATCATGGTAAATCGATTCATGCATAAATGTATACTATTTAATGCATTGTCATAGATTTTTTGATGCATATTTTAATAATTAACATAACATAAATAGGGCATAATATTATAATTAATTACTATTTTTAATTAATAAAATAATATTACTAATTAACTAATAAACTGGAATATGGCAAGATATTTAATAGCACAATTAACTATTATGTAGTGTTGCTAATAAACATATTAATAATATATAATACGCAAATGTAAATGCACGATTTATTACTAATACATGCATCAATATTATTGTTAAATACATTAATTAAAATCATATGATGATAATGAGAATGATGAGATTTTTGGTGCATAATACTAATTCTAATATTTTAATAAAAAATAATATAAACTTCTAAAAGTATATGATTATTTAATCAAGAGAACCGTTGTTACTCATTAATATGATAATTAAATAAATGAACTAAATATTAAGAAGCTTAAATAATCCAAAAACAACTCGCATTAGATACTCACGATTCATTAGCGGTTATAAATGCGTAAACATTAAATTACCATAATCAACTGAAAATTAGGAAACTTACCTTGTCAAAAAAATAAGACCATATCGAGACGAATCTTTTAGCAAAGATAGAAGCTTGCAATTACTTTAATAACCTTTTGAATATTGATGCATTATAAAAAATGCATTAATTAGTTTATTAAGGATATCCGTTGATTCAAACAAATCAATCAATATAAAATATATGCATTTACTGTAAACAATTAAGCATTAGATTAATCTTGGAATATCGATGCTAATTGATAACGTAAATATTGTTAATAAAGAATTAGACTGTATTAGATTACTTGTTTAAATATTGTCCTTCTTTATGAGTAATCAACAAAAAATAACGTAAATATTGTTAATAGGACATAATATTATAATTAATTACTATTATTAATTAATAAATAATATTACTAATTAGTAAACTGAATATGGCAAGATAATTAATAACACAAAAAATATTATTTTTATAATAGAAAAAAGAGCAGTAGAAATAAAAAAAGATGGAATGTGATTAGTTTCTTTAATAACACATGATTAGTTTCTTTAATTATGTAGTATAAATAAGGAATTTCAATCATCCCAACTTAAATAATGGGACGTGATTGATGAAAAAAGGATGTAAGAAATCAGATGCATAAAGAAATTACAGAACACCCTTTTAGAATTGATTTTAATTGAAAAGATTAAATTAAATAAAAAAAATCTATAACCATTAATTCAGTGAGATCTATGGTCCAAATTGGTTTTTATTTCTTACTTAAGTATAAGGTTCTTATTTGAACTATTTCTTATATATATATATATATATATATGGAAGAGATCTTATGAGAACTATAGATTTAAATAAAAACTAAGAACTTTTTTCAACCCTAGATTTATTTCATTCTATGGCTGTGACTAAGTAGATATAAATTGATTATATTAAATCCACTACATATTAAGAGGATAATTTTGTAATTTTTGTTACTTTATTTTTAGTAACATATCTTTTCAATACATTTTATATTATTATTATAATTGATTGAAGAGAGACAATATATCATACGGTTTTCTTCTCCATAGAAGTAGCAAACGAAAGTTTTATTCGCTTCATTTCTTACTGATTGAAAATAAAGATTATCTTAGGTTTTCAACTTTCTGAAATTCGACGTCGTCTGTGGTTTCAACTTTCAATGCATTCTTCAGGTATTTTCACCCTTTATATTTTCGTACAACCAAATTTTCAATCTGCGTGAATAAGAGAATTAATAGTTTTCAATCTGCGTATCATAGTTTCTAATCTTCGAATTAGTAGTTTTCAATCTGCGTGAATATTAAAAATGATGAATTAATTTTTGTTTCTGTCTCTTGCGTCTGATAATTTCTAACTATTAAACCGATTTATGTGGGGTATTGCAAATGTATAAATCACCGGCAATCAATATTATTTTGAAGCAGTTAAAGTTGTTTTTTGGCATTGTTTTTTTGTGGTATGTGTACATGCATGTGTGAAATGCATATCCATTCATATCAGTTTTAATGCATTTATGAAAATAAACGGATGCATTAAACTTTATGCATTAAGTGACTATTTAAAATGCATTAGGAATCTGTGTTCTTTATGCATGATTATTAGTATGTAAATGCATAACTACTTTGCAAAAATTCTGGTCATATATTTTTCATAAGTTTCCAATTCATTTTACTCTTTTTTAATATTTTTAGGATCTGTAGATCATCATGAGGACAACCATTCAAATGAAGAATCTGATATTATGTATGTTCCTGAATGTGCTGATGAATTGAAGCCTTATTTTGGCCAAAAGTTTAAAACGTTAAATGCAACTGAGGAATTTTATAGGGATTACGGAGGGATATGCGGTTTTGATATTCGTCTTGGTACCGTTAAGCGTTCAAAGGATGGGACAATAATACGAAGATACGTTTTATGCAATAGGCAAGGTGAAAAATTTGTTGAAGATGGCGACTTTGCAAACAGGTCGGAGTATAGTAAATGGAAAAAAAAGTGCATGTCATCTAGATCATCATGTTTGGCACGTGTTATCTTTGCTTTCAAGGCTGGCGAGGGTTATGTTGTGGCATCATTTGAGGAGGGACACTCACATCCATTGGTATCTAATAAATTCAAACAATTCATGAAGTATAATAGAAAGTTGAGCTCAGTACACAAAGATTTTGTATTGAGTTGTGCCAGAGCAAATGTAGGCCCTATGAAATCTTTCAGGATGTTCAAGGAATTGGTGGGCGATTACAACAATGTTGGTTGTGATGGTGTTGACTTCAAGAATTTTCATCGTGATCTTCGTCTTTATGTTGAAGGTGCTGATGCCCAAATATTCGTTGATAAATTGAAGATGAAACACGATTTCTGTCCTGATTTCTACTTCAAGTATTATGTCGATGAAGGCGACAGACTTAGACGGGTATTCTGGGCTGATCCAATGTCTATTGAGAATTATAGACTATTTGGTGATTCGATGTCCTTCGATGCAACATACTCTACAAACAGTTTAATTTTTCATTGTTTTTAATTTATATTCATTTGCATTGTTTATGCATTAACAATGCAGATGTCAAGTAAATAGCCAAGAACATATCAAATCATTCTTTATAATTGTTTATGCATAACAATGCAAATTGGATACTGTCAGTTCCTTTTCTTATATTAATAACGTAAGATTTCTTGATGTTAATGCATATTAAAATTATGTAATACGCATAACATTAATATATATCTTATTTGGGCAGGTATAACATGATTTTTGTTCCATTTACTGGTAAAGACAATCATGGTAAGTGTATTACTTTTGGAGTTGGATTGTTGTCTGGGGAAGATGTAGAATCTTATTCATGGTTATTATCCATGTTTATACATTGCATGGGTAAGAGTCCAGGGATGATTATTACTCATCAAGACCCATCTATGAAGATTGCAATTCAAAATATTTTGCCTGATACTCGTCACCACCGCTTTTGTATGTGGCACATAATGTCTAAGGTGGCAGATAAAATCCCACCTTCTTTAAAAGTCAATACTGAATTCAAAAATAGGTTCAATGCTATTGTGTGGTCTAATGATTTGCAGCCGTCTCAATTTGAGCAAGAATGGAAAGAAGTAATGCAAGAGTTTGAATTGGTACAACATGAGTGGTTCATGACGTTATTTAAGCTACGGACTTATTGGTTACCAGCTTATTTTAGAGATGTGCCAATGAGTGGATTGTTTCGCACAACACATTATCCACCTGGGGGATTTGAAGTTTGTCCAATATGCTGTCTGTTATTACCTAAATATGTATGCGGAAATAGAGTTGACAATGAATCCAATAGATAAACATTAGCATATAGCAAAAATACAATCATATTCTTAAGAACAGTTAAAAAAAAATGAATGGTACAGTAAATTGGTTGTAGAAAAGAGAAGACACCTCTTGCATTCAAGTCAGAAGGGTCATCCATGGTAACAATCCTGTTTATTGTAAGAACAATGAACTAAAGTTAAAAGAATGTGGAACACTCCAAAAGTTAACAATATCTATAGCTCACCCAATTGTTTTTCGATTGAAATAAGGAGGCACTCTGAGCCGTTTTAGCACAAAACAATATATTCATCAAGCTATGAGAAAACCGAATTCATGTAACCACGCACCATCCATCAATTTACAGTGCCACCAACAAACAAAAAATATGTAAAAACTTACAAAAGCAACAAAAAACATATCAACAAGAAAACATTAAAAATAAATCTAGGTAATCTTCTAGAAAACAAACATAAACAGTATTGCCAACCTTACGAAAATCAGCGTTGTTGAAGCGTGATCATCTATGAGCTGGTACCTTTGATAGAGCGACAACACAACAAGTAGCAAGCAATACACAGGGTGTGACCAAAAAGCACAAAGGTGAAAATAGAGAGCAAAAAGTTCCACATAATTTTCATTTCCAGAAAAAAGTAATATGAAAAAAAAATTCAAAATATAAAAATAGCACATCAAGCAAACATAACAAAGTAATATTAATTAATTATATTCGCAAGCTTATAGCATAAAATAAGGCATTTGAAAGAAGTGATTTAATAAATCATCTGATAGTCGTGCACAGTTGTTCTTTAAAGAGCTGTTTATAAAGCAGGAAAAAAATGGAGACAACATTTAAAGGTAAGAGCTGCTATTTTTATAGCTGAAAATATATATGGCAAGCAATCAGTGTAAAAATATTCATTATACGAGTAAAACTAGACAGAAATGTTGCGGTATAAGGGAAAGAGAATATTAATTTAGTCCAATACCATTCGACAGAAATTATAAAACGACAGTGCATTAGCGTAAGCATTTTGATACTACATAACGAGAGATTAAAACAAACAAAAAGCCTCCAAGAATTTAAACCGGAATTCAAGTGAAACCCAAATTGTGAAGTTAAATCAGAATACGATTATCAAGAATGCAACCGGAATATGATTATCAAGAATACCAACTCAAAGTAAAAGGTTATCTTGATAGATAAGAAGGTTGATTGTAAAGGAAAGTGACATTTATGAAAGAGTTAAACGGAATCATCCCTAAATTGCTTCTAGCAAATTGTTTTTTTTTCGTACTTCCTTAAAGAAAGAAAAAACATGGAAGATAACTTTTTAGATGAGTCTTAAGTATCTTAAGTGTAAAAGTCATATAACCCTTTCAATCACTAATTTGGATGAAGAAAGAGATTCAGGGGAACAAAAAATCAAGAACATTTGAACTCTAATAAGTTCTGTTATCCATTATCATATTATAAATATTTCTTGTTGATAGTTGAATGTTTGCAAACTCAGTCTTGAGCCAAATTGGTAAAAAAAATCTGAGTCTGAACGGAATAGATTATCAAGAATCTAGCTAGTTCTGTAGAATCTAAGAACTTTGTAACACAACTTCCTTCCACATGCAATACAAATTGTAAGTGGTTACTAAAGAAATACACCCATTCGAGAAGGCAACCCAACAGTAAAGTGAATTGAGTTAGACCATTAAATTAACAATGAAAAGCAAACTAATTTACTTCCAAGATGTGATAACAAATACTATGAAATTTAACATATAACTCAAAAAAATTAAACAAAAAATAAGATAAGAGTCTAAACCCAAATAAAATTTTATTTTATTAGCACAAAATATAAATCATCCCAAATTAAAGCAAAAATAAGCACTTTCTATCGCTACTGCCGACAGGAACAATATTGCCTCGTATGTTCTTATTATATAGGGTACTCATGGCCGGCCGCCGACAGGCAAACTCCAGACATTTGCCCACTCACCGCCGAATAAAAGTCGAAATTGGCTTCAAACGCCCATCAGCGCGCTCTTAAGGTTGTGCGAGAATTTGTTAGTAGTGACAATGCTTATGGTTTTGATGAAATAGATAGCTCTGATGATGATGGTGGCGATGATGAAATGAAAGAGGAAAATCGCAATCATTATGAGTTAGGTTTTTTCTGCAAACCGTTTGAGGATAGCGGATTAAGGGAGTGTTATGAGAAGAATTTTGTTGCAGGAGAGTTTAGCTGTTTGGTTTGTGGAGTTGTGGGTGGGAAGAAAACCGCAAAGAAGTTCAAAAGCAGCCGAGTTCTAAAAGGTTGAAACCAACTCTATTAAAGTATACCAGAATATTTCATAATGGAAATGCTGATTATATTAGATTTTCTTTGACTTGCACATCGAATATGAGTCAAGCTAGAGCATAAAAGTGTCTTACAAAATGAGCAAATATTGTAGTACGACTCAAGAATATTAGAATTTGCCAAATAGTCAAAGAGGAAACTGGCATGGATTCTTTGTAATCAAGTCATGTAAGTCAGCTCTAACATGATAAACAACCACAAATCATTACTTTCCAGAGTTCAAAAACACAAGTCAAATAAAATTTCCAAACTTCCTAAGATTTCAAAAGTTAATACTCATTTCTCAAATCATTGCAACAAAAAGTAATCCAACTTTATCTCATTCAACTTCTTAGTCTTGATGGTCACATCATCAACACCGATAATTATAATAGAGGTAGCTAATCTAAACATGCATTGATCGACTATACCGAGAAGCCTTAAAATTGCATCGTTGGCCTTACCCAACACAATCAAAATGAGCTTCGTCTCCATCAATTCTAACCCCTCTACCCAACAGACGTAAACAGTAAATCGACACGACATGCAACACTCTTCTATATCTTTCCATTCAAAAGCGAAGAAGCAATTACAAAAGCAATTATTCAATTTTTCACTTCAATTAATCACATTTCCAAAAGCGAATAAACAATTAGTCAAATTTAACAAGCAAATAGACAATCTCGTAACCAATTAATTGGATTTCGAAAATATAATAAGCAATTACAACAACAACTAATCGAATTTGCAAAAAGGGACTTAAGCAACGACATACTGAATTCTCAAATGTATCAGGTAAATTTTATGTTTTCACCTGTCAGTAAAGCCTCGAGTTTAGAAAAAACTTGAGGAGCTAATCAAAGGAAAACTCTAGAGCGGCAATTCTCATACAAACTCGGTAGAATTTCATTAGAATTATCATATCAAAATCCTCAAGCTCGTAGATGGAAAGAGCAATTTGGAATCATAAATTAAAAGAAATGCATTTAAGCTCTATTAACACGTAAAATCAATAAAAAAGACAATTAAAATGAGTAACTGGGGAAGGAGAGATAGAGAAGTAAAGATGAGAAATTCTACCCGCCCTATACACTGAGCCGCGGGTCGGGAGAGGTGAGAGAGGAGGAAGGGATTCTGAATTTGGAGGATGAGGAATATGAGGTTGTGAAAGAAGTTCATGGTGATGCGGAGAGGACGGCGGTGGTGGAACACGAGAAATACGCTAGAAAATAAATTGCGGCTGTACATATCTAATTACTAAAATGGGCTTCGTAAATTCTTAAGGAACTCAACCAAATTCCAAAAAAAAACAACGGAAAAGAGAGGCTTCCTTACCTTCTTCGATGGGCAGAACGTAAGAGCAGCGATTGTGTGCTGTGTTCTGGATTGCTAGAGAATTTTGAATATTCAGTTTTTTTTTTTTGGGGGGGGGGGTGGGGTGGGGTTGGGGGTTGTGTTGTAGATGAGAAAATAGTAAGGAAAGTGATTGTGTGAAGGGAGATGGATAGCGTATACAATTAAACCTCATCAATGGCGGAGCGATGCCTTGGGAGTCGGCCATCTATAGTATTTTTAAGGTGTTTTTTTTTTGGGCAGAAATTTGGGTGAGGGAGCCCTTTTTTTTCATAGCTACTATTGATAGGAACAGTTACCTTGTATGTTCTTATTTATATAGGGTAATATTATTATATAGGATAATAAAAAAGTAGGGAATGTTGCACGATTTGATAGGTTTGAATAGGTAGTTAAATAATCAAGTCGGATTTTCTGGCCGAAAATTGGTGTCCCATTCGGTGGCCCACCAATCACGCCATGTCACGCGTGCATTGGTGAGCCATGTTAGCAATAAAAAAATATTTTAGTTTTAAAAAGGTGGGCCACCAATGCACGCGTGACGGGGCATGATTGGTGGCCTACCAAATGGGCCACCATTTTTGGGCCAGATGATCTTCTGGGTTAAATAATTGACGAGTTTTATCTTAAGGATTTATATACTTTAGACAGTATCAAACAAGAGTAAAGACAATCAGTGATCATGTCTTATGAATCGAATGGACTTTTGTGTCACATATTCATACTCTTTACTATGTCACTTACATAAATATTTGATATGTGGTATAAATTTTAATTAAACAATAAGATCAAAATTAATTATGGTGGGTCATATGTGCTAAATGCCAACACATTTATACTATGATATAGAAAGGGATATAAAAGTGTGAAACTAAAGTCTTTGTGTTACACAAGTAGTCACTGATGTCTTGCATCAAATTTGTTGACATTGCTTCTGCCGAATGTTTAGTGCTATGGACTCTACACTATTTTCGCATTTCGCGTTTCATAAGTCATGGGGATTTGACTCCCCATGATTCTGCACAATAGCAGTGAAACAAGAGATTAGATAATGGTGATTTCATAAGTCATGGGGATTTGATTATGATAGTGTTTGGAACATCTTAAATAAGGGGCTTTTTCACCGTATAACAACATTTTTTATGTTCGGAATGGAGCTTTCTGTTTCTTTAGAACATAATATAAGTCATAATAAACAGAAATTCATAAAAAAAAGTGAAAAATAATTTATGAGAGTGTTTGGAATAACTATTTATTCTCAAATTAAGCTGATTTTTTTCTTCTAATAATGTAAACATTAATAATTTTTGCTTAAACACAATTTTAAATAATTTTAAATATAAATAACTAAAATCTACTTATAAAAGTTATTCTAAACACTAAAAATGTCCATTTGACTATTATTCTTGCAATTCTTAATAATGAATCCCACATCATTACGTGTTGTGACCTATGTTATTAAACCCGGCCCGGTCATTGACCCGAAAAAATTAATTTTAGTGGTTCAACCGGTCGAACCGATCTAACCGGTGGGTCAACCCGGTGTAATATAATAAATATTAAATATATTTTAATAATACAAATAAATAAAATAAATAACTTAAAAATATAAAAAACCTAATATTAATATAATTTGAAATCAAAAATTAACCTAGTATTTTCCATGTCCAAACTTCATAAATAAAATTAGTACATTAGAGATTTAGAATTTAAATTTAATTTTTTTTAATTAATATTACCGGGTCAACCGGTTATCGGTTACCGAGTCAACCGGCCGGTTCTGCCAGGTCGTACCGGGTCAAAGGCCAAAACCGATTTTTTATTGGCCCGACTCGAATTTTTCACCGAGTCACGGTTGAACCGGGTCAACCGGCCGGGCCGGGCCGGGCCGGGTTTAATAACATAGGTTGTGACTCGTAAATTTATGCACACGTGAAATCAATGTTTGCAGCTCTGACAACACATCATCATTGAGAGTACGGATGGTTAATCTTATGAAGAAAAGTATACTGAGTAGTGACAGAAGCTGCTTCGTTAAAAGCTTTTGAATTTCTGGGAATACAATTTCAATCTCTTGAAGATGTGTTTGTCATTCATAATGCAATTCAGTAGTACATCCTTAAAATGATTGTACCCAAACTTGGGATAATCTTGTGCTAAATTGTTTGACGGATCAAGATAAGTTTTGATTCGTAGACACTCCGAGACAAGGTAAGATAATTGACATGATAAGTAACGAAGCAGTGAACATGAAGCCGATGCCCACCATATCAAACGGACCAAGTGTTTGATTTTTAGATTTTAGCTGCAATCGACATAAAAAATGAAGTGTGGCAGTCACTTTCAAACCATGGATATCAATATCAATAATAGACTTGCCAATTTCTTTGATGGCCCTAACCCTCCTACAAGAGCCACCCCTAGCTAGGGGTGGGCAAACAATTCGGGTTCCCGCGCCCGTACCCGTTCCATTCGGGTATTTTCCGTTCGGGTCGGGAAAAACGGGTACGGATACCCGTTACGCGGGTACCCGCAAAAAATCAAGCGGAATGGGAACGGGAACGGATTTTATTCTTAGATACCCGTTCCCGAACGGGTACCCGCATTAATATACAATTTTTTTTACATGTGGTCTGACCTAAGCCTCTTAGTAGAGGTGGGCACGGGACGGCGCGGGTGCCCGTTTGCATGTTTTTTGCTAGCACTAGAGTGTGACTAAACAATTTTCCATGGTAATTTTAATTATAAGAATCTATGGTTTCATAGTTAATAATCATATGGTTGGTTTTATAATTATAATTTATGGTGAGACACCATTGGAACATGGTTTATAAAACAAATTATCTACTCCTATAGTCTTATTTAGTGGTTTAAATATATTGGTATTTTTTAATTTTAATTTATGTTTTTAAAATTACATTTTTTGGTATTTTTTAATTTTTATTTATGAATTTAAATATATTATAAATAGGTGGTAATATTTGCGGGTAAATCCGTACCCGTACCGTATCCGCACGGGTACCCGCATGCAGGTACCCACTCTATGCGGGAACGGGAATGAGTATTAAAATCAATTACCCGCAGGTGCGGGTATCCGCAACCCGTCCCGCGCCCACCCCTACCCCTAGCTATACCCTCTAACTACAATATATTCATGTTAATTTAATCTATATTATTTTCAATTCAAATCCACTATTTGACCGATGTAATGGTGTAATCGATTATATTATGATCAAATATTGCAACAAACATTTTAAAATTTAATTTGATACATATAATTAGTTTAATACATACCGCGTTTTTTTAATTTTATCTGCGACTATTACATAAAATCATAATATATCCAATGCATTATGAATTGTTAGATAGCCAAGTGGTAAAGTTAAGTCCAAGTCGGAAAGCTCCAAATTGAAAACTTTCCACCTAAAGATTGGAGTGGGGAGATAGAATCCCATGTTGCCTTATAGTGCCACCACATGAGGGATCCACGCCCTTACTCTATCATAAATCAATACAACTCCAAAGCGGGAAAAAGGAAATAAAAACTTTATGCTTGTTAAAAATATAAAATTAGGTTGTGTTTTTCTAAAATATTAGTACATGATAACTTTAAGTTTAATTATGACTACATTTATATCTCAAAGGCTAGATTTTCTATTCTAATGTATAATATCTCAAATATCTTTAAAATGTTCGAATATTATAAACAATACTAAGTTATATGATTTTTTTAATCATCTATAGCTAAATGTATTAATTATCCTTATATTATAATTTTACAAGTTGTATTAATTCTTAATATAATAATATATAAGTATTATTTTACAAGTAAACGTATTGTTTTTGATGATTTGAGATTAAATTATGTAAAATAAAAAGTAAAAACATAATGTGATTTTACTCACGTTGACATGAACACATAATATTTATTTGCATCCATTATAAGGATTAAGAAAACAAAAATCAATTAAGATCGTAAACATTATTCCATATTTTTTGTGGATATTTGTCGGGTCCTAATTGAGATTAATGTTGGAGGTCCAATTGAATCCAAAAAGAGTTGGGACCATTCATGATGTGTCAGAAAGTTAAGAAGTTTAATCTGACTTTTCTCGAAATTAATTATGAATAATAACTACAGTCAATATTTATTAATAGAAAGTTTTAGTATTTATAATTTCTAACCATAGTGAAAATTAATAATTATTTATACTTTCAAATGGAATGGATCATATAAAAGACTCATTAAAATAGGAAATAAGAAGCTCCACCATTTATATTATTATTGGATGGTTTAGATTGAAATGCTTTAAAATATTCTTTATATGTTTTATGCATAAGGACAAAAATGTGAAAGTTACAAAATTAATACATAAAAAAGGGAATATGCATAAAACATATGAAGAGTATGCATATTTCTATATTTCTGTATAACTCTGTCTTCCTATCGGATCCATATTTGTTGTGTATGAGATTCAGTATGATAAGATTTGAAAATCCCAAAACCCTAGCTGAATGATGAGCCTTATATAATATAATAACTTAATTGAGGTTAGCTTGTTAGGAACTCAGTAGACTAGCTAGAGTTCAGTAGTTATTAGGTTCAGTAGAATATCTGTTGTCAGCCATGTGTCTAAACTTTCTTCCAACTGATCTATTCACGAGTCAAAACCATAAATAGAGAAGACTCTTCATGTAGAGAAGACATCGGGAACCAAACATTCAAGCGCACAAACACTCTAGCAAACTTAAAGCACATCACAGCGAAGAACTCGCTCACAGAGAGATCATCTTAGTTCTTCACACTAGAGATGCATTTGTACCCATTCTCAAATCTAAGCAACTTATTGTATTATCATAAGCTTAGAAAACTCGAAGGAGTTCAGCTTTTAGAATTGGTCTTCTTGTAAAACTCCTTCTTAGTTGGAGAAAATCAAACCACGTGTTTGAAACTTGTAAAGTCACTACGACTATAATTAGAGTATTTGTCCAATGCACAGATCGACTGAGACTTGCTCAGTATAAGTAATCAAGAACTCCTGCTTTGTTCAAGACAATGGACGTAGGATCCAGCGTATCCGAACTACTTTAAAAACTGTTTGTGTTGATTTACTATTTTATTGATTAAGTGTTCATACTGCATAAAACTGAACTTTAAAATCACTCAGCATAAAACGTGTTTTCAAAACGAGACGAAAATCTTTTTTGGCCTACACTTTCGCACCATATCTTATACTGAACTACTGTTCACTGACTCAAGTCAGTAGATAGGACTCAGGAGACGGATACTCTGCTCACGCGATCTAGAAAACTAATTTGAACAACTGACTCGTTCAATAGCACACTTCAGTAGTATACTAACTTTCACATTTGAGTCAAAATCCGCACTCAGGTGTATTCACCTCCCCCCCCAACACACACACCTACACCTGAAGGCTCGTGTCTGGACCAACAATATCCTTCAAATATATGATAATTTTGTTGATGTCTCAAATATAAATTATTCTATATTTAATGTTCCTTGTTAATTGTGGTTGTCAAATATAATAGCATACTCTTTTTGTATCCTAATTTTCTATAGTTTATATATTCATACTACACAATATTTTTTTATTACAGTTGATCTCCAGTGAAGTCGACTTTATGTAAGATTGGATAGAATCCAACAGTTTGACGACATTGACCTATTAATTCAACACATGTTTTGTTCTTAATTTCAAAAACATCTAGCCTTATGTGAAGACCGTGAGGTATGGATGTTAATTTGGTTAAACCAAACCTAACAAAATCGAACAAAAAATTTGGTTAACCGAAATTTGGATTATCTATTTTACATAATCAAATACCATAACAATAAAATTTGGTTCGGTTAGGCTTTTATCTCAAATTTTTGATTTGGATCGGTTCAAGTTTTATTTTTAATCAAAATTTTATGAAAAAGAAAAAATTAACAAATATATACTCCCTCTGTCTCACTATTACTGTCCTATTTTCTTAATCGAGTTGTCCCGCTATTAGTGTCCTGTTTGCTAA
The DNA here is from genome assembly GCA_028984105.1 of Lavandula angustifolia. NCBI lineage: Eukaryota > Viridiplantae > Streptophyta > Magnoliopsida > Lamiales > Lamiaceae > Lavandula > Lavandula angustifolia. Next base: position 29,202,127 of record CM054807.1, read on the forward strand.
AAGAGCAAGAAAATAAAGTGGGCCCCTCCTATTTACTACTTATCCCCACATTATCATACTCTCTCTCTCTCCAAAAATCTATATCTCACACGATTTTTATTCCACTCCGAACTCAGAAATGTACTATAATTTTTAACTTTTTAGAAACTTTAGATTATTTCTTAAAATACAATATAGAAAAAAAAATTGATTGCCTCAACAATGCCTTACAAAAACTTAGATGAATTATAAATTCTTCCACCAACCACTCCTCGAAAATTATGCATATTTCTTAATACAATTAAAACTCATAAAATATACACTTAAAATAAAATTTTTTAATCTCCGTACCGAAACCAAATGAGAAAGTAATAGCGGGACGGATGGAGTATAAATTAGTGAAGAATTAATATATAAGGTGCATTATACTATTATCAGTCAAAAAAAAGAAAAGAAAAGAAAAACAAAGATACTAAAAACTATACTTTACTACATGCTTTTGCAAAGTTCTAACGTTAAGCTTTATAATTAAATCATCTATACATTATTAAAAAAAAGAGAGGACATTCATAATTTAAAGAAATGAATAAAAGGTTGATTCTTCCGCATCCGGCCTCATGATTTGGGGTCATAAATTCACGATAGTTTGTGTGTACCATATTTATATACTCTTATGTGTATCACAAGATAAATTTATTGACATATGATAAACGTGGCCTATTTATTTAATAAAAAATGTCATATATCAGTACACAAACCGCTCCTCCATGAATCACATTTGGGGCGTTTGGTGTTATACCCAATGCGATAAAGTCAAACACAATTTTACCCATCTCTTATATATAACTACACTACATACCCAGGTTTACTAAAATACCCCTACTTTTCAATAAATACAATCTGTTTTCAATGATTGTCAACTGTTTTTATAATTTTTCGTGTAATAAATGATTGATTTAAAAATATATATATATATCTGGAGGTCCGATCACGTCCGACCGATCGGCCGAACCGATCGGCACAGTGCGATCGGACAACATGATCGGCCGGGGCCGATTGATCGGACAGTGAGCACGGTCGGACATGTCCGATCCGATCGGCCAATACGATCGACCCTTGCTAAAAATGTCCGATCGATCGGACACATCCGCTAAGTCCGATCGATCGGACTGAATTTATTAAAATTTGTTAGTGCCTATCACCTTTTTCAGTTGCCCTATCGTGTCCGACCGATATGGCATACTGTCTTATAAATAAGTAGGACCGATATGTACGATTGATATGGCACTATCAGAGTGTACCTTCACTTTTTTACAGTATGCCCTATCATGTCCGATCGATAGGGCACTCGTGAATAAATTCATCAGTGTGCCCTATCACCTTTTGACAGTGTGACTTATGACATGTTTGATCGATATTATACACTTTCACGTGAATAAATTATACAGTTTGATTGATAGGCACAGTTTATCGTCAATAAATTCATTACAATTCATCTCATCAGTTCACTTATTCCTCACTCAGTTCTCACTTCACTTATTTCTCACCAATTTTCTCTATTGCTACCATCGTCGTTCATTTCCCTACATTTCCCCACCACCAAAACATCCTTCATTTCCCCTCCACAAAAGCAAGAAAAAAATATGGAAAATGATTGGAAACAATTTGTTGTAAATTTTAACGGAGTGTTTGATAGTGAATCGAAATATATTGGCGGCCAAGAGACAATGGTTTGGATTCCGGCTAACAATATTTGTCTTGTAGTACTACGACAATATATTCAATACGCTCTGGATGCATATTCAGTTCCGCCCGACTACCACATCTATTATACTTGCAGTCTCGTAAAAGTCATAGAACGATCAAGGCCGTTATCGGGAGTGATCTTGATCTACAACGTATTTGTCTTCTAGACGTAGAGCCTGCAGTATATTTAGTGCATCCCAATAATACCGGCGTAGTAAATCGTGACGCTCGAAACTCAACATTCGTTGAGTCTTATCAATTCGGAGGTGATAACCAGTTTGAAGGGCCAAACAGTGGAAGCAACCCAGGTGGGAGTCGAAGCAACCCCGGTGGAAGTGGTCAGGAAGAGGAGACCCATGTCGAAACAGATGAAGATGAAGAAGCTTATCTCGACACTTCATCTGAGGATGAAGATGAAGGTATTCCTGAAGCATTGATCAATTGTTCGCTTGGTGACTTTGCTGCATGGATCCGACGAGAGGGCGGCATCAACCAACGCATGTCAATGCTTCTTCCAATCACTCGTCCAAATACCGATGACGAAATATTGTACAGCAACATGGAAGCAGCAAGTAATTGGATCATTCCAATTATACCTCTCGATACATCTGACCCACCATTTACAACGAGCTTGCCTCTTATATTGGATTGCGATTTGCGGCAAGGAGCTGTTTTTTGGGAGAAATATGAATTATATACTACGGTCGCACTGTGGCATATGGAACATGGAGTGGAGTTCATGTGCCGACGTTCGTGCACAAAAAGACTCGAATACATATGCAAGCGTAATGACACGTGTCCATATTTTCTTCGTGGTGCTTGTAGGGCCACGAAAATTTAGGAGGTGACCGTATACAACCCCGAGCACACCTGCAACCGCGATCTATCTGGCTTAGGATCGAGAAATGTGCGGGCAAAGGCCGTAGCCGCCTATATTGCGCAGAGAATGCACCGCCAGAGCAAGATACTGAAACCCGCCGATATTCAAGCTGATCTTTTGGATAGGTTTGGAATCCAAGCGAGTTATAGTGTGGCGCTGCGAGCACGTAATGCTGCGATATCAATGATTTACGGTAGCCATGCAGAGTCATATAAAAATCTTCCGAAGTATTTGCATTTGCTCCGTATGCAAAATCCAGGCTCTTTGACCGATCTAGATGTTGGTCCTGATGGTGATTTCCGACATCTATTTTTTATGCTTGGTGTTTGCCGAAGTCCTTGGTTATTCCAGCTTAGAAACGTGATTGCGGTTGACGGGACACACCTGAAGGGAAGGAATAAGGGCATACTATTTGTCGCTGTTGGTATTGATGCTAACGAACAAATATTCCCACTTGCTTTTGGTGTTGGTCCAATTGAAAATGATATTTCTTGGAAGTGGTTTCTAACTCGGCTCCGAGCAGCACTCTCCTCCACTAGTGATCTAGTAATTGTATCAGATCAACACAAAAGTATAGCCAACGCGGTAAGAGATGTTTATCCGGAAGCACACCACGGTCTTTGCTACTACCACATTGCAAATAAGATTGCTCGATACGGTAAGTGGATCGTACAGATGTTCCACGAGGCAGCATACCCATATCGAACATCAGTCTTCGTGCGATGAACGCGATTCAAGAGGCACAACCCGCAGCGTACGAGAAGTTGATGGATATCGGTCCCGAGAAGTGGGCCAGATCACAATGTCCTACCCGACGTTACAGTATGTTAACATCCAACCTGGCTGAGTCTATTAACTCTCGACTTCTGGCTGCAAGACGTCTCCTAATATGTGCTATGATCGAGGCAATTCGCCATCTGCTCGAAAAATGGTTTGATGCTCGTAGACAAAAGGCCCATGCGAGGACTGATATTTTGACTGAAGCTGCAGATATGAGAATGAGAAATGAAAGAGATGCAACACTCAGGTATGTTGTTACATCCGTGACTGCTGACTCATTTAAAGTGGACACTGGAAAAAGACAGTGGAGAGTTAATCTGAGCAGTCATTCATGTGAATGTGGAGTATGGCAACTGGACGAGATCCCCTGTAAGCATGCAATTGCAGTTTTATACAACCGCCGGGAGAATTTATATGATCACATCAATTACTACTATCGGACGGAAACATGGAAGGATATATATGCGGGTGTGGTGAATCCTTTACCTCCACGGGACGAGTGGGGTGTCCCAGCAGAGATTGATGCGATGGTGGTACTACCGCCAATTATCACGCGTCAAGCTGGACGACCGAGGAATAGCCGACAAAGATCCGCTCTAGAGGCCGGTACATTTAGCAGCAGACCTCGTGCGCCAAAGAAGTGTAGCATGTGCGGAGAACAAGGTCACACAAGGCGTAAATGTCCGGGGGCATCAAATAATGAATAATCTCATGTACTGTTAATATTTATGTATATAATATTCATATCATATGGTTTATTATTTATTATTTTTGTCTGACTATGCCGCTCGGACATGAAAGCCAATTGAATATAAAATACAAAAAACTCGATCCCACCGATCGGACTGTGCCGATCGGTAGGACCGAGTTTTTTGTAAATACATAAATATTATAAAATATTATTTGATGTGCCGATCGGTAGGACCCGGTTCAGGCACGGTTCCCATAAAATACAAAAAACTCGGTCCCACCGATCGGACTGTGCCGATCGGTAGGACTGGGTCGACAGAAAAAAATTATAAAATATTAAAATATTATGGGAACCGTGCCTGAACCCTAAATTGAAACCCCAAAAACTATTCATCTAAACCCTAAAAACCCTTCATCAAAACCACAACACTATTCATCTAAACTATAAAAATGTGAGATTGGAGTGATGAAAAGTGATATAAGAAGGGGATATCGAGAATTTCATGAATAACTTTGAATAATTCGTAATAATAGAGACTTAATTAAAAAAAAATTACTAGCTCTTCACCTATTTCAAAAAATGAGTTATTTTTTCATAAAGAGTGATAAGTGTTTCTATGATTCAATAATGATTCATATTTAATTTTGTTAATGTATACTTATATATAAAGTATTATTACACCATTTCATAATATTACCCTCAAATATTTATTATAAAATTTTTATTTTAAAATTTAGAATTTTTATAGAATGTATTTGAATTATATTGATTTTAAGTATTATTTTAAACAAATATAAGGTTTATTAATTAATGGTCCGATCGATCGGAATGGACCGATCGATCGATCGATCGGACCCTTAAATATTTATATCCGATCAACACAAAAAAATTAAAAAATAATGGTCCGATCGATCGGACAGGGCCGATCGATCGGACCATTGTAATAAAAAATAAAAAATTCATGAATGGCCGATCGGACAGGGCCGAATGTAAAAAAAAAAAAAGGTCCGATCGATCGAATTGTGCCGATCGATCGGCAAAATATTTAAAAAATAATCGTCCGATCGATCGGATCGGACCATTGTAATAAAAAATAAAAATAAAAAATTCATGAATTGCCGATCGGACAGACCGCAAAAAAAAAAATGGTCCGATCGATCGGACAGGGCCGATCGATCAGACCAAAGGTTTATTTTTATTTATAATTTCTTTCGGTGCTGATTAGAACGACAAAGGTTAAAAAAACACAAAAATATTTATTTCGGTGCCGATAGAGAACCAAACATTTCATTTCATAACAATAATCAAATATAATCAAGGATACAAAGTTCAAATTATATCACACATTTCAAAACATTTTACAGCCATCCACCTGCGATATTTAGTAATGTTTGCCTGATCATTACCCCATTCCCGAGTAGGAAAACCGGTGAGAAGACGCTCTATGGTCATGCATGTAAATGCCCCACAACTATGCGAATCTAATTGCATGTACTGCTCTTCGTCATCCATAAGCACAATTGAGGGCCTCTCTCCTCCTGGGAATGGATAACTATATGCATTACACGTCCAATAATTTCCATGCCATAAGAATCGCGCTATTAATTTCCGAAAAGCTATAAGGCATTTGACGCGCCAGTTGAATATTTCCGGGTCCCTACATTGATTTTTCGAATCATACATCTCGAGTTTCCAATCTGCAATGCATAACCGCAATACGAACCAATGGTGTGCTGCCAAGATTGGAAATATAATCTACAATAGACACAAATATATAATTTAGAACCTTAATATTATTCAATATAAAATATATAAATAGTACTCACATATTTTGCAGAGTACCAATCGCTTATTCCAAGATGTGGAATCCCCTTCACGCATTGCACATCATCCTCTTGAGAAATCCATCTATAATCCTGATCATTCTCATGTCTCGTACTTTGTGCATCTTTACAAAACTTGAGCCACGCAGTAGTAATAGCCATCTAATAAACAATTATTCAACGATAAAATTAAATTAAAGAAATACAATATTTTTCATAAAATACTCAAATATGAAATGTACTTACAAAGACTGTAGAGTCTGCTATGACTGTGTGTTGGATATCTGGAGTCACGGGTAGGTTGCCCTTACATAGCCTCACCCGCAGTGACTGGATGTAACAGTCTACCATCTGACAATCCATATTATAATCAATCTTCATAAAATTCTTGAACCATTCTCGTTAGTGGAAAAGCATCTGGACGTCGAAAGGCCAAGCTTTCACCGGATAAATGCTGCTCAAAACTCTCAGCTATTGTAATACTCGGCTCAAACATATCCTACAAAATTTAATTATTAAATTAGGAAAAGAAATTTAATTAATTGAAGAATTCTCTTAGCAACTCGCCGACAGTCACATCCATAGCCTCCTCATTTTGGGTTGATGGATCCCTCTCCCATACATCAAAGGAATGTGGTGCGGGCTCGTCCCACCGAGGCCACTGCGTAGCCTGAGCATGCCAGCTATATCCAGACTGAAATGGTCTATGCTCCTCCTCGTGATCATAATATGATCTTGACCTACTATTTCTATCCAGTAGCTCCTCACACCTACTCACTAGCTCCTGACTGAGAGTCCGATGATAATCATCAATTCTATTCATCATAGCTTGCTCGCACCTTTCAAAATTCTCTTCAATAGATCGACTGATCATGGCCTCTATTCTTGGGTCCAGAAGACTAGATGTCTCATCAACTGCTAATAATTATCAAAGAAGTAGACGATTATTAAAGGTGGAATTGACCAAAAAATTTCACTTAGAAATTAAGGTTATTACCAGATGCATCTCTCGCTGCTGATGAAGATGCTTGTGTACGGCGGGCACGCCTCGGAGCTCTCCTACTATGTACGACAGTGTGCCCCTCCTCTTGCTCCTCCTCCTCACCGACAACTCCTCTGCTCGTACTACGTCTGCTCTCCTCGGTGCGCCTGATCAAGATACGCTGTCCATCTTGATCATACCGCGCCGGCTGTAGGGGGTTCAAGGGCACAGGAAAATGTATCCCAAATGGATTACTACCGACTGCACTCTGCCAATATAGACACCTCTCCTCATGCTCGGTCGGTACTAACACTTCAAATACTACCGAGTCTCTCATCTGAAATACATAATATTTGTGCATTAAATATGAATAAATAAATCCATAACATATTCATTGTAATTAATAATAAAAGTATTTTTACCTGGCGCTTAAAAAACCCGGCTATATCACGCTGATCGGCGTCATTAAACGACCACCGTAAATAATGAGGGAAACCATCAGGATGTAAAAGGGTCGCACAACGAGCTCCAAAACTGGGAATGGCCTCATATGCCCACACCTATATTACAATATAAATATATCGAGTTATTTAAACTAATAAAAATTTATAAATTAGTAATAATTAAGTTGTGAACAAATATTATACCAGTAGTGCCCAAATCGGTCCGTAGAGATTATACTTTGATCCTACGAGGTCCAGGGAATTTGGTACGTAACTCAGGTAGTGCAACATGGCCTCGTAGGTAAAAACACCCCATGGGAACGCATTCCATTAGTTGATATCATCAGCCAATACCCATATCCATGTATCAATCTTCTTAGTTTCTCCAGGAGCATAGAACCAGAAGAAAAGAGCCAAAATATTCGACAACTTAAGCAAGTCATCATCTGAAACGCCACCGGGCTCATATTTTGTAAACCAGCTTAACAAGTTCTTCGCTTCTATCGGTCTCCCACCATTGAACCTACTGTAGACCCCAGACTGAGTAGGCTGATAAGATGCTGTCATATCAAAACTACACTCGCCGAATATGAGCCCAGTAACCAATGCAAACTCCGGATAAGAGAATCGGATGTTCTGACCAACGTAATTAAACCAAACCTCCGAAGGTCATACCGAAATCTCATAGCATAATAGCTGGTGAAGAGCCCGCATAGCATTCCTACCATCTGGCCAACCCACTATACCCCCGACCTGACCACGAATAAATTGATGGACTAGATCCATACCACCCTGATTAATTAATTTCTCTCTAATCAATGTCCCTAAAGTATGCTTATAATATGTTGTAATCCTCGAGAAAACCTCTCTTAGTGCTAGCCATTTAAAATTGACCTATATATTACAATTAATATTTAATAAAATTATAATTATTACAGTGATAATATTTAACAAATAACATTAATTAAAAAAATCAAGTAAAAAAAAAAAAATAGTGCCGATCGGTCGGACCGGTTCAGACCGGTCGGCACTGAAGCTCTACTGTCGTCGGCCATGGTGCCGGTTTTCCGGCGATTTATACCTCATTTTCACCAATTTTCAACCAATCCAACCATATCTATATTATACTCACTAAATCCAACATATATATTTCATCAAAAACCACTTTAAACATACAATCATACATTAATTTCAACATCTACAAACTAATTTAGAAACTAAGATTTCAAGAATAAATACTAACCTCTTCCATGGTTTGACACCGATTTGGATGAAGAAATTGTGTCTGCCTATGAGCGTGCCGACTTTCCCGTGCCGACTTTCCCGTGCCGAGAGAAAAAATTTGGTCCGATTCGAGTGTGCCGATCGAATGAGATCGGCACTATATGTAATATATATATATTTTTTTTAACCGGCCCGATCGATCGGGCAGTGCCGATCGATCGGCACAAAGTACATATAGCCCGATCGATCAGCACGTGCCGATCGATCGGCACAATATTTTTTTTTATTTTTTTTTTCAGCCCGATCGACCGACCCTTACTTGATTTGTGTGCATTCTTCGAATCTGACAATTTCATAGTTAAAAATTGAAAAAGTGAGGGCATTTTGGTAAAATTGGGTATTTCCTAGATAATTTTTAACAAAATGGGTAGTTTTGTAGTTGTTATAGGCATAGTGGGTAGGATCGTACAATTTCACATTTAATAATGTGTTAGCCAAAGCTTAATAGTTACAATACTAATTAATATTATTAAAAAACAATAAAACACTTTCGATTGGATTTGGTTCTATACCAAACTAATTTTTTTAGTCCAGTTTGATTGTATCGATTAACCGATCCAATTGACACTTCTAGGGTGAGGTCGACAAAGTTTTTATTATATTACAAAAGAAAAAAAAAAAAAAACACTTAGTCTATGATAATTGAGTGAACAGTGTAGAACAGAGAGTATTCTGCTCCAACCATACCAGATTCCTCACGTCTCTTTGTGGTCCCTACCCCTATCAAAACAACAAATCCCGTTTTCCGTAAAATTGAACTCAGTTTTTTTTATTTGGCTAAGAAACTGCCAGATGGCTTCATCTGATTGGCTGTTACTCATATCTTCCACACCCATTCAGCTTATTTTCAGATCTAGTGCTTCGCACTTCCCACTCTTAAATCCGCAAGAAATTTGGAAGACGTTTATAAGTTTCTCTTTCCTTCAAGTAAAGAGAGAGAAGTAATATAGGCGAGGTGGGAGTAGAGAAAACACAAGATACGTGCAAAAATGGGAGCTGAAACTTGGAGCTTAACCTCGAAGCTTTGCGACTCGTGCAAAGCGGCGTCGGCGACCGTCTTCTGCCGCGCCGACTCCGCCTTCCTCTGCCTGGTGTGCGACGCCAAGATCCACGCCGCCAACAAGCTGGCGTCGCGCCACGGTCGCGTCTGGGTGTGTGAGGTCTGCGAGCAGGCCCCAGCCTCCTTCACCTGCAAGGCCGACGCCGCTGCTCTCTGCGCCGCCTGCGACCGCGACATCCACTCGGCCAACCCCCTCGCCCACCGCCACGAGCGCGTCCCCGTCACCCCCTTCTACGACTCCGCCTCCGCCGCCAAGTCCTCGCCGTCCGATTGTGACGAGGAGGAAGCCGAGGCCGCCTCCTGGCTCCTACCCGACCCGAATAGTAAAGTGGACGATGAATCTGGGTCAGCCGAGTATTTGTTCAGCGATATGGATCCGTATCTGGATCTAGATCTCAAATCGGGCGAGCAGAAGCCGCACCTTATGGTTGGTAAGGAGCACGAGCATTACTCTTCCGACGGAGTCGTGCCGGTGCAGAATACTAACGAATATGGGTCGAGTCACTACCCGGGTCCTGTCGTTGACGGATTCCCAACCTACGAAGTGGATTATTCCGGATCCAAGCCTTTCATGTACAACTTCACCTCACAGTCCATTAGCCAAAGCGTATGCTCGATCCTATCCTTCTTCTATACATTCTAATTGCAAAATCTTCTCTAACATTTGTTGAATATGAGTTTCTGTATTACAATTTTATCCTAATGTAACATAACAATTAAGCTATTATTACAGGTGTCGTCTTCATCGTTAGAGGTGGGAGTAGTGCCGGATGACAGCGGCGCGGCGGAGGGTTTGGTGAAGAGCGAAGGTGTAGCGGTGGCGGTTTCAGGGATGGATAGAGAAGCGAGAGTGCTGAGGTACAGAGAGAAGAGGAAGAATAGGAAATTCGAGAAAACAATTCGATACGCCTCGAGAAAAGCGTATGCGGAGACTCGACCCAGAATCAAAGGTAGATTTGCGAAGCGCTCCGAGCTGGAGGTGGAATCGCTTCTTGCTTCGTCATACGGCGTCGTCCCGACATTCTAGTAAGATCCTAGTATTCACAGATTTTTGTCGGCTGTTGATGGATGGGTACTTGGTTTGTAAATATTGTAAAGGAAAATTGTGTGCATGTATTGTGATTCTCCTCAATTTTGGTTGGTACTGATCACCTTTCCACTTTTCTCATCTGTAATATAAATCCAGTCTTCTTTTCTCTAAAATTATCAATTGAGTACGTTCTTTATTATACTTAAAACACGGTGATCCTGCCATCGGATTAGCTTTTAAATTTTCTATTTATTACCTTCTACCACTGCATGGGATTGTTTGTGCATCAGGGTAAAATAACAGAAATGTGCATTTTCTTAACGCGCTGTCATGCGCCGCCGCCGTTTGAGGCAGAAACCTAGAAAACTAGGGTTTCTCCCCGCCGCCTTTACCTATACCACTACAGAACTTGGCGTTCATACACACAGTGGAAAGGTTTTCATTGTCGCAATTTCTGAACTACTGTCGATATTTACTAGATTTATGGGCATCTTTGGTGATATATGCCCTAAATCCACCAAGATTGAATTAGTGGTGTTTTCTGAATACAGAGATTTCAAAAGAAACAAGATATTGCATACCTAGCCTCAATAAAGCAAATCATGGAAGAGGGAGAAGGTGCAATTTAGTAAACTAGGTAAACACATCAAGACACTGAGAAATCAACACAATATATGTTATCTTTGCAGCAATGGAAAACTACATAAAATTTACTCTCTTGGTTCATAACCTTCTATGCGTTCTAATGAAGTTAGTTGTGTTCATTGCAATTATAGTCGAAGAGATTTGTACCCCAGCTAAGAAAACTGCAGTCGAGAGCAAAAAGACTGCCTTCCACTGCCTTCCTGTTACAAGAATAGCCAGAGCCGTAGTTACAGCAGCAGCAACGGAGAGACCCTTCTTCCACGCATGAGAAGATTTCAAAATGCTCATACATCCCTTGCAGTGGACCACATGCCGGAAATATCTATTGGCCGGATTAGGTGCGTGCATTGCTCCAATACCACCCTTAGCTGGCTGAGATGCTGAGAAATTCGCAACAAATCCAGCGGGAGCATGCTCAACTACAGCAGGATTTTGGGGTAGAGATATCGTGCTGTGGCCAAAGTAGTATGGCATTCCATGCCCAACTTTGTCCATCCATTTTCTGTACTCAGCCACCCATGTGTCTGAGGATCTCAAATTGATGTAGAGTTGCTTGGTTGGAACTTTCTCTTTCATAAGGATTTCGTTCTGGGAGGAAAGGAAGCCCATGTCTTGCTCGAAAACCTTACTTGCATTCTGATGTAAGTACCACTGAGGAAACAATTTCAGAAGAAGTGGTGGCTTTCTTGTGTTTCCGAATCTAACTATAAGCATCGACTTCCCTTGTCCAGAAGGCCTGCAGAGAAATAGCCCTGAGAAGTAGTTCTTCTCTCCGTTCTTGTCAATGATTTCTCGGCTGTTGTGAAGAACACAAGGCGCTTCAAACCTAAGAAAGTTTGGCGAGTAGTTTGGGGTTGATCGATCTCTTTCTCTACCCCAGTGACCTGCAAAGCCTCGATCTGTTCTCTCTGTCACCTCAAAAAAGAGTGCAGTAGCATCTTCCCTTTTTGCAGTAAAATCTGTTCTGTCGTGTGAAATAGGAACGTGGGCTGGATCCATTAGGTTCTCTAAAAGGATGGAGTGATCATAGGGGAGCTCATGGATGGTTGAAATATCTCTGAGTTCTGGTCTAGCAAAATTCTCAAACCAAGGGATTTTATCTGGATTAGCTGGAGTCTTGTGAGACATCCAAATCCATATTACGCCTTGTGAGTCCTTGATTTCGTAACTCTTGGTACAAGCTGACTCTGGGATCTTTGCACCTTCCGAGAGCTGTCAAAGAATTCATACAGAAAAGAACCATAACCAGTTAAGATGCTATCTATATCTTCTGGAAAATCTTGAACTTCATAAATTACAGAAAACACAAACCTGAGGTATCTTCACACACTTGCCATTGCCTTCAAATTGCCAACCGTGGTACAAACACTCCAGTCTTCCATCAAAAATTTGACCCTCCGAGAGCTTTGCTAGCCTATAGAAAATATATGTAATAACTGTACGGCCCTTCAAACTTATCATGCTGAATATCATTTAGTTTGGCAAGTATATGAAGTGAAACTAGAAGGAACATGATAACTGTATCATCTCATACAAATATAAAACTATGACTTCAAACTATATCCAGCATTTTAGGCATTAAGCTTACTCAAGAAACTGCAATGTTGATCCAAAGAATAGATATGAACTATATACACAACAAATGAAATAGAATGGCATTTTATTGAGTGATTCTCACGTATGAGTCGTTTCATTTTGCGTAATGCTACTTCAATAGATCAAAAGCCTTTCTTAAAACCTTCATCAATAGGATCAACATAAATTGAAATTTAAGAGAAACCAAATCAAGACTTTGCCGAAATATCGGTTTCTTTGATGATGATTCGTTTCCTTCAATAACAGCAAGAAGCAAGATTCATTTCCTCCTAACACAACCCTAGTCACCTTAACTTCGATAATCTACTCTGCAGACTAGCCAGTTCGAAAACAGAATCCATTTTCTACTATTAAGAACAATAAGGTTTTTATTAATAGCTACTAGGGTTTGATCATAACATCCATAACAACAAGATTTCACGTAAATGAAATATGTTTACACAAATTCCTTCCATCTCAGTTCTCAGACACACAAAAAGAAGTAGAGCAGCAGAATTACCTGTGGGGGCATCGATCTTCGTGACACCTGATTACTCCAGCGCCATCTTTGTACAATACGACCTGCTTGTCGAACACCGTCAGCCCAAGCGGCGCGTCGTCCGGCACGTTCTTCGTCAGATACAGCGGATACCATTCCTCAGTCCAGTCGTATGTCGCTAAATTATTCTCCCCCACAACTTCGTCTTCTTGAATCACGCTCTGATCGCCCGCCGCAACTGAGACTTCTTCGGCAATTGCGCTCAGTTTCTGGCAGCTCTTCTTCAGTAGATGGTAGCGCGGATTTGTGGGTCTCTGGACTAACAACGAAATTCCTGCTCTTCTGGGTAGTTTATCTAATTGAGATTGAAAAGTAGCAGTGAACGATGGCTGCAATTGTAGGAGAGCCATTTTTGGTTGGCACTAAAAAATGGAAGATTTATTTTTCTTCTTTTGAGATGAAGAGAAAATAACAAAGTGTTTTGCTTGTTGAGGTGGTGCATTATTTCCGGCCACAGAATGACAGGACAATGTTTGACACTTCAAAATTTTAGTTTCAAGTTTGCGGATAAGGGTATGGCCCACAGTGAATCAAGCAACGAAACGCTATTGGAAAGCTGATTTCCAGTGTCCTGGAGAGCCACACGTAGTCGCATGTGGGCGCCACCAAAAAAAGTCCGTGTCACATTTTAGTCGGATAGATCTTGGTGTCACATAATTATACTCCACTATATATCATTTTCACAAATCATTTCACAAATCACATAATTAGTTACGACACTTGGAACCCGAATCCTGATTTGCTTGAGACTGTGTTTGGGGTGGATCAGGGAATGTGTGTCGACAAGATGCCGTGGTTCGGAGCGAAATTCGTAAGTAATACTATCTCATCATTTCCGGTTCATCATATGAAAAAATCTGTTCGTACTAATTTACGTTACTTATAGGTCATCTACTCGGTATTGGCCGCCTGCCATTGGGTCGCAGTCCGATTGTGTATCGAGAGTTGGACATTTGAGCTGTATGACTCACTCAACAAAAATCGGAGCCAACAAATATTTGAGTTGAGGAAACAAAATATGAGGCCGCTTCGCAAACTGAAAGGACGTTTGCTAAATGTACGTACTTCAAATTATTAATTTTTTGGACGATTTGTTTAGTAAATTAATGCAAATTTGTTTAACAGACTTCTAGTTATTAGATGATTAATACCTTCAAACTATCGTATCTGGGAACACGGAGTCCCCAGTTTGTCATGATGCTGCAGGATGTCCAATTTAAGTAAGAGGACTCGAACAGTTGTGGACCATATACACCCAATTGGGGTAACCAACAATCCAACATCAAAATTTATCAGGAGTGGATGGCTGGAAAAGTTTCGAGCAATGCTACACCAATAATTAGATTCTCATTGTACCATTGTATTTTATTTGCTGAACACTCTAGTTATTATATTTTATTTGTCATTTCTAATGCATTAATTGTTTATTATTCCCGTGTCAAGAGAAAGACATTCCATCGGCTACAATCAGACACTTAATTCATCCATAAATTTGCCTACGGCTGAGGGCCGAGGGAGGGTCGATTGTCTAGCTGAAAATCAGTCTCGACCCCGTATGCCCGTATGTTCTTTCTCTCGGCCCGGCCGAGAGAACACACTCGGCCACTCACACAATTTGCCTATGACTGAGGGCCGAGGAAGGGCCGATTGTCTAGCTGAAAATCAGCCTTGGTCCCGCCTGCTTGTGTGTTCTTTCTCTCGCCTCGGCCGAGAGAATAAACTCAACCACTCACACAATTTGCCTACGTCTGAGGACCGAGGGAGGGCCGATTATCTAGCTGAAAGTCAGCCTCGACCCCGCCTGCTTGTGTGTTTTTTCTCTCGACTCGGCCAAGCGAATACACCACAATTTGCTTATGGCTGAGGGCCGAGGGAGAGCTGATTGTGCAGATTTTCCTCGGCTTGCACCTCACCGTCGATATCTTTATTCTCTCCGCTCGGCCGCACCATCGATATCTTTAATCTCTCCGCTTGGCCGAGAGAATGCATTCGGCCAAAACAAATGGTGATCGTTGTTTTTACCAAATAAATTCTGCAAAATGCTAGAACTTAGATTAATATAGCAAACATGTATCGAACACATGGAACAAAGATTTTAACATTAAATTCCTATTAATCTTTGGGGTTGGTTAGAGACCACGCAATTTTTAGAGTTATCTAAATCCTAAAACAAGAAAGTAAAAAGCAGGAATAAATATGCGAATAAACGTATGCAAAGAAATGGGTCCAGCAAGATGATTCACACACACATAATCGATCATTGACACTAAAGATAAATTAATCCCTATAAATCAATCAGTTGTAGGACGTCGTAATTAAACTGACACATCCCCTATTCCCCCTTAATTATTCGATAGTTGCCATGGTGGGCATTGAAACGCCTACTTCTCTAAATTAGATGCAACCTACGTTGGTTGGCTATCAATAGATTTAACACCTAATCAACTTTAAGAACTAAGGAAACCCGATTTAAGAGCCTACTCGTATGGTGGACAACTAATAGTCTCCTACAAAATTAATCCTATTGTTCTTAGAATAATTGTGCTACTTATTTAGCCTAATCTCATGAGAAAAGATGGAAGTACTAAATTAGCTGTGGATTAAACTAACCTATGGGGATCAAGCCTAAATTAACTAATCCAATTAATTAACCAATATGAATTTGGAACCTAAGTGATTAATTATTAAAGTCTAAGTCTCACGAATTCATTAAAGTGTGTGCTTCACATCCCGCCGGCCCCTTAAAATTTAGTTACGCATATTGGTCCGGCTGGCCAGGCGGACGATAAAACTGGGCAGAATGCAGAACATGTTTAAGCTCGAAAATATCATGCACGAATTTTTAGCAACGAACAACAACGAAACCAAAACTCAACGACGAACGAAAATAAAAACTGAAATATTAAGAGTACCGAATGATTAAATCTGATCCTCGGTTCGAAAGCAATAAACGTCTAATCGCCAAAAGCGAATAAAACCAAAGAAGTGTTGTTTCTTCCAGATCTAAACTATGGTGATGAACGACTGAACTCCTTCTTCGCTGCTCTCGCTCTTCGTTTCTCTCTCCCTCGGTCAGAATGGTGATCGCGTATGTAAAAGGTTGTGTAAAAAGATTCGTCCGTCTCTCCTCATATATATATGACGGCTTCGTTTCCTTGCAGAAGTAGGGTTTTTGATAAGTATGGAAAGATTCTAACTAGATAAATAATATCTAATTATTTCCATATCTTCTCTTTCCTTAACCTCCACCTTCCTTCCTCGATATTTTCGTCCAAAAACACTCTTTATCCTCCAAAACGCGTCTGCCACATCAACATCTCGTCTTTCGCTACATCAGCCCAAAAATCTGCAAGACAACTCAGAAAATACAGTCCAACTGCCCATGTCGACGCCAAACTAGACAAAATTTGCAAGTATAAGAAACACAAAGAATACGTACTATTCAAATTCAGTCAATCCCCAAGACTCAAGACTCTAAAATAAAAATACACATGATGAAAATAAGACAAGAAAAGACAAAGAAAAGACAAAGATAAAGACTCGAAACAAAGACAAGAACAAAGACAAGAACAATTTGGAATTGAAAGTCGTCTAGCCTCTAATAGTCGAGAATTTATTGACTCAACAACATTCAATGTTAGTAAACTGTAACGACGGCCTTTACTAAACAATTTGGACCACTTCTCTAATCCGATTTCCATCAACTTTTCATAAATAGCTGGTTTTCCCTGACGGATGACGTCCATACCCTAATAGAACTTTGTCGACCGATAAGTATAAGTTGCTTGATAGAACGCCTTGATGGCCCAATCACCGTGTCTCGCAAGCTTATTGGAGAGATGGTAGTAACAGAGGCCGTGTTGTGCATCGGGAAAAATGTCTCTTACCGCATTCGCTATGCTTTTATGTTGGTAAAAAACAATCACTAAACTCTCATCTGTTGCAAATGTGTCTCTCAGCCGTAGCATAAACCACGTCCACGAAATATTATTTTCAATCGAACCTACACCAAAAGCGAGTGGGGATATTTGCTCATTCGCATCAAAAGTAGCAACGACGAATAATATTCCCTTATTCCTCCATTTCAAGTGTGTCCCGTCCACCACAATGACCTTCTAGAGGTTGACTAACCAAGGGGCACGCGATACACCAAGCACCAAAAATAAATATGCGAAACGACCATCCTCAGCAACATCGAGATCCGTATAAGTGTCCAGATTTATTTGTTCCAACAATTGCAGTTATTGAAGCAGCTTGCTAAACGAATCTGCATGTTCACCGTAAATCATCAAAATAGCAGTGTTGTGCACTCGAAGGGCCACCCTGTAGGTTGCTTGTATTCCAAACTTATCTAATAGATTCACCTGAATATCAACCGGTTTCATTAACTTGCTCTGACAGCGCATTCTACCTGCTATATAAACTGCTACAACCTTCGACTGCACATTTCATGAGCCAAGTCCGGATAAATCAGCTATACAAGTGTGGTCCACAATCCATTTAGTCACCTCCCAACATTGTTGAACTCTACAGTATGTCCGTAGCTGGAATGGATAATCAACACATCTTCTGTAGAAATATTCCAATCGGGAAGCGTCCGAACATTGCACTCTTAAATCCGCATCGTTTTCCAAATGGAATAGTGCGACAGCAGAAGTTCGTCTTTGAAACTGAACATCAATCCTTCCCGCAAACTGCCGTCTACAACATTATTTAGGTTCCGCACCATTATTGAATCAGATACATCAAGGGGAACAATGAGAAGTAGCAAGTTGCTTGTTGCTTCCATCTTGTGTTATATAGTCTCATCGTTCGTTAGAGGACGATTGCCTGGAACGAGCAAAGACATAAGCTAACTCACGTCACCCTCTCTCCGAATCCATGCAGTAAAATCTTGTAACGAACAATTAATCAAGGCGGGATGAATATCTTGATCCTCATCATCATCATCAGATGATGAATCCAAATCCGCCTCACGAGACACGAACATTCCTTTGGGGAGCCCGAGCGCCAGCATTACTTCTGCTTCCTTGCCCCGTAAACCAATTAGGACCTCCGAAATTAGAAATATCTTCGGGTAATTGATTCAGATTTGAGACAACAAATTGAGGATTTTGCACTTCAGGATATACAAGAAATACAACTGGCTCTACGTCGATAGAGCACAACCGCATAATATCAATATCATGGCCCATGATGGCCTTCATCATCCTATCAGTTCTTCGGGAAACAACAGTATAATAGATAAAGTAGTTGAACGGAAGGAAATAAACACTAAGCTACCGATCAATGCTCTGTAGGAGATATGTAAGAGAAATACTGTTCGAATGAATGTAAACCATGAACTCATGACCACCGACATAATTCGATTATCATCGAATTCATCGTTCAATTTCATAATAATCAATCAAAAATCGTTCATATTTTTCAAATGGATGTGAGAAATTGAGAAGAGTATGCAAGGAATTGAGGAATTTTATCTGTGAAGGAGTGAACTCATGCATGGAGTTCCTCATTCTTATAAGCAAAGTCACTGGAAAACTTTCTCATGTTCCAATTGCCAATCAGTTCTTCTACAAAGTACACAAACTGTCCCTCAGCCCTCCATTTGCCGTACAACGCTGTCATGTGAATATTATATCCGATTAGTCATTTCAGCAGAAAAAACTGAATGAAAATTGCACCTTCCATAGGCCCTCCATCGGCCCTGAAATGCTGCCATGTGAATATCATATCCGACAAGCCATTTCAACAGAAAAAGTTGAATGAGAATTGCACCTTCCATCTCCCTCCATGGGCCCTGAAACTCTGTCATGTGAATACCATATCAAACTAGTCATTTAAACAGAAAAAGTTGAATGGAAACTGCACTTTCCATCGACCCTCCATCGGTCCTTCTGCACTTTTGCAGTTAAAGCCTTTCATGATGTGTCTTGTCGAAGCCTATCTCGAACAAAGGGGAGCATGGGCCTAAGGCCAAAGGTGTTCGAGTCTTTCTCGGCCGATGACTATGTATATTATAAAACAGAGGGCCGAAGGAGAGCCTAAGGTAATTCGGCCCCGGTATTTGTTTGTGCTCTTTCAAGTGGCTCAGCCGATGGACTTGCTCGGCCTTAGATTTTTCGTTCGGTGGATGGACGGCCGCAAGCTAGGATGACTGTGCCGAGGGAAAATACTGCCTATTACTATTTTGGGCAACAATTTTATTTACTTAGGCCCTCTATCGACCTCCATAGGCCCTCCTTCGGCCCTCTATGTTTCAAACGAAAAAAAATAATATTGGCATAAATTCCTACACCACCATCTCAAATGATTGGGAAGATGTGATGAAAGACCAAAAATAAATCTAAATGGCCAAAGCTGTGTTATATTTTAGTGTATGGCTATAGTTTTCTTTCACGAGCTAGTAATGCAAATGCCTCTATAAATAACAGTACCGTATTTTGGTCGTGGCAATCAGCTGAAATAGCATTCACGTAGCTCTCAGTGAAATCCAAGATGCAGATATTTGTCAAAACCCTAGCCGGAAAGACGATTACGCTTGAGGTAGAGAGCAGCGATACCGTTGATAATGTCAAGATCAAGATTCAGGTATTTTTCTTTATTAAGTAATGATGAATTCTTTCTGTTTGGTGAAATTTCAGTTTAGCTTCTTGCTTGTTGATTGATTTCTTGTGTGATTGGGGCTAGGGTTTTCTGATGGTGTTTCATTAGTTTCTCTTTTTCCTTTTTTGTTTTTCAATCACTTTCGGTTACAACTTAGAAGGGTTCTGTACTTCAAAATTCAAATACGGTAGTTAGCAATCATCACCATAATGTTGGCGGGAAGCTGAGTAGATTGAAGATTTATTTACCATTAGTTCCTTTTTGTTATAGGCAGTTTTTGGAAGGATGAGTCGACAGTAGGGTAGTAACGGGTAGAACAGAGTTTTGATTTTGTCAACTATGTGTTATAAATGGTATTTAGAGTATTACCGCCTAAGCGTAATCATGGCTATTTAATTGTATTGCTATTGTCGATATATTGATTTATATTTTAATTGCATTTGTGATGAATGCTATCATGTTTTTTTTTTTGGATGACGAGGGTAACCCGCAGCCGTTACCGAAGTGGATGAATACTAACATGATAACATGAATGCTATCATGTTAGTATTGAGTCTTCTTGTTTCTGCAAGAAAATCGGTCTTTCATTTGAGAAGTTATTTTGCTTCGTACTTATACACTGGCGGGTTGAAGAGAAAGAGGGGATTCCTCCACTTGATGTCATATTCTAACCCACATGTTTACTCGGTTATAATTAGTTTGTTCCACATGACTCTTTGACCTGGGTAGCTTCTCTTATAAGTATCCGAGTAATATTAGTATGGCATCAGAAGAGAGAGATTGAGTACTTGCTGTTTGTTTCTAATGGTCAACACTCGCTTCCCAAGCTGTCTGTTGTTACTGCCGGTGATTACATCTATTATGTCTTGAGAAATTTCTTTATCAAGAAATACTGAATTGGATCTTGGAAAATTTGAAGATTATGATATTTCCAACACGTTCTGATTGCAGGCTTATTTATGCTGGGAAGCAACTTGCTCCTAAACTACATGAATTGGGGGAAGAAATAGCAATTTATTAACTATAAGTTGGGCATCAACATGGCAATCGCTTTGCTACTATGGTAGCCTTGAGATCGACTTTTTTCACCAAAGTTGAACCCAGAAATGCAAGATATCATTCCCCATTGTATAAATCATTTTACACTAAGAAATCATCCAACATTTCATATACTAATACTCATCAAGTTAAGTGCATACATAACTCATGAAAACCATTCTTTACTACACATCTGATCTCTATGATGTATACAGTTTCAGTGCAGCACAACTCAATATTGCTGCTTGTTTTTGATTTTATCAATCTCATTGATTTGAGCTACTACGAGATGGTTCCTCCTTCCCAGCCAGAAATCGGACGACCACAATGGTGATGTTATCACCACTCCCTCTCAGAGTCGCTTCTTGCAACAGCCTTTTTGCTGCATCTTCCGAATCCCCGATTGATTTAATCATAGAAACAGCTTCCTGAAAAATATCGATGAAAAAACCCACTTTAAGCAAACTACAAGTTGTCAAGTACATGGGAAACAAACAATCAGAGATCAAATAAAAGTGAAGCGGGCAGAGACCTCATTTGTTACCACATCCCAGAGCCCATCGCTTGCAAGGATGAGATACTCGAGGGTATCATCGACTTTTTCCTCCTGCAATTATAAAGACAAAGTTAGATGTTAAGTAGATGAAGAAGAAAATATAAGCCCTTTAATTCACATAATCCTCAATGATAGTATAATACCTGAATATCTGGATCAGCAACCACGTACTGCTTCAGTAGTCTATCGCCAAATGCACGAGATACAGCCAGCACTCCTCCCACTCTCCACGTTCCTGCAGGGAGCATTAAAGAAGAAGAGAAAATCAGAACATCATCTCTCCTATCACAGCAGACTAAAAAGGTTGGAAAAGTCTTTACCAGCCCACATGACAAAACCTCCGGCCTCTTCAATCCGTTGTCTCTCTTCAGTTTGGTCCGGTTTGTGATCTCGAGAGACAGCAATAGCTGCAAGATCAAACACAAACATTCACCATACAAGTGCTAATTTGGATCTGCAACATCCATAACAACAATAGTATTCAGAAAGCGATATTCAACTCTTACCATGACCGCCCCTGCAAATAACAACTCTCGAATCTCCAACATTTGCTACGAGTAAGCGATCACCGACAAGGATAGCCGTGGAAGCAGTAGACCCAGCATCTTTGCCTTGAGTGTTCTCGGATTTCAGGAACTCTGAATCCGTATGGCTGTAGGCTTCAGCTGGAGCCCAAACAAAATATGTGAAAAGGGGGACATATGTGAGTACTTATAAGTTGAAGAGGGCAACTTATATCTGAAGAGAGTAGCATTATAAGGACGTACCAATAGCAGATTTAGTATCAGAAATAAATTTTGGATGCTTAATCAAGTTGCTGAAGAGGTTTCTTTTGACATACTCTGCAGCTCGAGCTCCTCCATGACCTAATAGCAATGGAAGTTTTTAAAATTATGATCTGCTATTAATATACCAGTTAATAAAAAAACATAAAAGTTCTAATAAGATGCAAAAAGTATCAAATATTTTACTAGAGGGAAACACCATTAATGTTTCAATAGAAAATATAGATACTGCAGCAACTAGATCTTAGAGGAATAATTTGCGGAAAACAAAATAAGCAACAATAAGAAGAGCACAGATTACTGTGTAAAAAAAGGAACCTACAAACAATGAAATACTACACCAGAAAATCTTGTAAGAGCAAGAATAATGTGTATTTTCCATGTCATAAACGATTCTTTTCATTTAATCGGAGGATAACATTGATACAAGCAACTCTCCCAGTCTCAAAAATTCCAGAAGAGGAAACATAAAAAGTTTGATATCCACCTTGGTTGCATGAGAATCACTGAGAGTGAACAAATACAAGTGCAGATATACGTATGCACACGCACACATACACACACACACACACACAGACAGAGAGAGAGAGAGAGAGAGAGAGTAACCATCAAAGACTCCAAAGAGACCAACCATCTCTCCATCAACACCATCAATCCTTGTCTCATAGAAATCCTCCATCGAAGATCTTTTACCAGGAGAACTTGCATATCCGTAGTTGAACTTTCCATTCTGACTGCACCAAGTCATACACTAAATGTTAGATTGAGAAGCGATAAACCACTTCTCAACAAGGTGTTCATCGAGATCTCAATAAACGAAAAAGGTGGAAATAAAAACCTTCATGTTGGAAAGTGTTTTAGTTAAAATTGCTAAGAAATAAAACTTAAGCACAGTGGACTGATGTCCGCTTACAATACCATGCTAATGAGTTCCTTTGACATATACCTCAAGAAAAAGACAAGATATAACTGATATTCAGTTACTTATCAATTAACATAAACCTATTCTAACATCGCGAACATAGTGAAGGCAAAAGAGACCTTTCTTCTTAGTTGTAGGCTATCGAAATTCAAGATGGAAATAATAATATTGTACCATATGAGACAACCTACGGTTTTCTAAGCTTTTGCCACATAGTATGGTAGTCTTAAAGCACATTAGTAATGCCAATGAGGAACTGACATGATTGTGCGTAAGCAATCAGAGTCATCTAGTATGAAGGTATTGCACGTGCGGAATAGACAACGTTGTGATTTAACTGAAAGTTCTAAATGATGAAAAAAATATGTGAGAGAGCAAGAGAGCTTTCACACAGCGACACTGAAAAACTTAAGCCACTGACCAAACTTAAGAGGAAATTAAGATTCTTACCGTAGTTATCACAATCAGACAATGAAAAAGCACCCATTCATATACATAAAAAAGTGTTGGATTATACAAAATTAAAAGATAGGAAAAACAGACAACTCTGATCAAGATCCGAGATCCCATTTATCTTGATCTGGTCTGCTTCTTCCACGATAAAGGCCCCATCAATGAAATCCAGAAACTCATTACAAGCTATCATGCATAAATAATCTTATAGTAGTAAAGAAAGTGAATCAGAGGTTTAAACACAACCAAAGAAACCAAAACATTGTCAACCTAAAAAAGGAAGGAAAAACAGCAATAAGAATAAATTCCAACATGCCGTACAACAAAATAGATGGAGCAAGAAAATCACCTAAGGCCACCGCCGCTGACCGGAGCGTCATCAACATGGAGATGGCTTGTAGACTGTGATAACACTGAGTCCAGATAGCCCATGTGATCAATTCCCTCTTCAAATTATTTTTCCAATCAAACTTTCCACTTTTGCTTCAATATTTCCAATTTTTTCCTTTCTATAACAAATCTTATGAGGTCGAAATGGAGAAATGTTAATTGTGGCAAGAGTGTGATGTATAAATCCAAAACACAAGATCAAACCATCACACCATCTGAGATTGTTTCAATTCCAATCAAGGGTCTTTTTCAATCTAATCCTGTAAAAATAGTAATAAATTACAAAATAATCTAAAGAAATAGAGCAAACGAAGCAACAGATCACATGAAAACTTCGTATTCAAGGATAGATCTAATATGCATGTGTAGCAAAATAAGAGCCTGGAAAATGGAAAAAGTTTCTGCCGTCCAACAACCCCTTTTCCCCTTAAATCCCATTACAATACAATACATAGAAATCCGAGCAACACTCCATATATATCCGTGCGTGGAAATTGCAATTACCATACAAAAACAAAATAAATAAAAAAAGCTCCAAACCATTCCATTTTAATCCCATCAAAATCCAATCTTGATCACAATCATTTTAGAACCTTCCCCAAGGGACGTGCTTTCATATCTCACTGACGAAAATCACATAAGCCCGATCTCTTAAAGATTTCCAGTACAGATAGAGGGGGAGAAGAAAGAACCTCAAGAAATGGCAGGCCGAAGAGAATAACAGGAGAGACAACAAAAAAATAAATGAGGAGAAAAAAGGAAGGGGGTGGGATAACATAATTATTGGAGTAGTTCAACTCAATCAACGAAATAAACCGAGTCAAAGCAATCAATAATGGGAAATCATTTATGTCATTACTTACCCATACAATTCCCAGTTCTCATTGCCTCTATGCCCCTTCAAGATTGAATTTTGTTGTTTCTTGAAAGAAAAAGAATTTCGTTTGTTTCTTGAGTGTTACTTTTGATATGAGACACATGTAAAATCGTTGTAATTATAGCGAATAAAAAAAATATAATATACATACTGACACATAATTTTTTCCTATATAAATAGTAGCTATAAAATCGAGTTGAAGAAAATATTTGTGATAGTCTAAGTATCCACTCCACAAATATGATATGTATAGGAGGACTAAGACAATATAATGTGTAATCAATTATGAAAAATAAATTTACTAAATCGAATATCATATTTGCCTTTAAAGTTCCTCATAATAAAATAAGAATTCTGACTTTTGGCCTGAAATCAACTTTTTAAGAAAGAGAGAAATGGTTAAAGGGAATTAAGAAAGTCCAGGAGCTCCTTAATTAAAGGAGACCCAACTATTCTATGGACATGAATTTAATCCGCGCTTGATTGATCTACCTATACGGTTCCTACTTGCTTCCCGCAAAATGTCGAGAATGCCGCTATTTTTTTGAATATTAAAAATACAGTTATGATGGCATGCAAAATCTTACCCCTTTAGACTATATTTATCAATGAACACCTCAAACACCCAAACACCCAACCATCTCAATATTTTATTAATTTCTCTCTCCTCCATATACTCTACTTTCTTCCTAAATATACCATCTCTACTTTTTATAGTTTATCCGTGACCACCCAACCAAAGCAACCACCCAACTAAAATATTATATATTCACATTATTTTTTATAATTATTTATTTCAACATATTATTACTTTGAATAAAAAGTATTAAAATTAATTTTCGGTTAATGGAAAACTCGAAAAAAAACTTATTGGTGTGAAACAGCTATTGATAGCATTATTGGTGTGAAAACACTGTGAAAGCATTATTGGTACGAACACTGTGAAACATATATTGATAGAAACGAGTGATAGAGTGATGAGTAATTAAAAATGTGGAGAGAAAATGAGATAATTGTAGGATGAGAAAAAATATATCAATATTGGTGTCTATTTATAGAGAATGAAAAATCATGAATTTTGGTATAATTATTATTTATTTTTAATATATAATATAAAAGATATAATCAAATTATATTAAGAATAAAATTAATTTTTTATGACCAATGGGATAGTGACAAGTGTCACTATTCCAATGGCTACAAATAATGTAAACGTTCGTTTGGATTAAAGGGAAGAAGAGAACGCGGTCTTCTCAATTCTCTCTCCTTGCAGCTTATTTTTTTTTTTTTTATTGCTGTGAATATCTTATGACCGACCGACCACTCAAAAAATACTGCCATATTTCTAGTCTTAGTACAACCGCCCTTCAATTAGCCTCGTGGGCTAAAAGCCGTCTCCTCTACACTGCCAAAACTCCCATCTCGCCCTTCTCTCAAAGTCAGCGTGCAGATCGATTCATCGACCGTATCTTCTTTACCTAATCTGATAAATATTGTTTAATCACTACAAGAATGGGCGGCACGACGGCGCCGGTGTAGAGGCGAACGTGAATATCCGCATCTTGAAAGGGAACCAAAAGATCTCTGTTCAGGTGAACTTCAATTCGACGGTTATAGATTTCAAGTCGATCGTTAATTCCACCTCATCTGCAGCGTCTTTTCTAGGAAGGCCGATCAAACCCTAAAGAGCAACGGTATGGCGTCTTAATTACTTTCTTTGCGAGGCGGATTGTTCTCACGCTATTTCAATTAGTTTGTTTGGATCATCAATTGATTAACCTGATCATGTTTGAATATAAGGTTATATTAAGAGGATGTATGTATAATTGCTGATTTCATTATATTCGATTTCATTATGCTTTTCTTATTTACCCTATTCAGATGAGAGCGGTGATAATGCAATTAAGAATAGTCGAGAGTAGTAGTAAGATTGTTCTGATTATGTGTGGTTGTATGTATTGTTAGTTGTTCTCTGGTAGTCGCTTGAGGACTTGGAAATTGGAATGATGAAAGAACTCAACTCTTTTAGTAACAAATAACGGCCTCATGCCACTTCCCTTTGATACTTGTTCTTCCATTGTTCTATTTATGAAAATCAATGTGGACTGCTGCTTTTTGATCGATAGTGAACTAGTCATAGACTTAAATGCTTTCACGTATAAGTCACCTTTTTTTGCAAAATTTTGACTTGCAGGGGCGAGGTCTTCTTTGACAAGAATTCAACATCTGAATGGAGGTATTCTTCAAATTGCAAGAAGCTTTTACCTTTATCATTATAATAAGCATCCGCAAGGTGTGTTAACTAGCCTGGATTAGAATCACCTGTTTGACGGTGTCAATCTCGTGTTTTCTTCTGTCAGGTATTTCTTATTGGGATGATAAAGAAGCTTCAGCTTTGCATCTTGGATATGTATGTCCCGCAATTGATTCCCATTTTCATTAGTTATTTGTCTTTCTAATCAACTGAATACCAAAGGGTTTTTTATGGTGATTGGTGAATAAAACTGACATAGAATTAAAAACAATTCTTAGACCAACTTCTATTTTCTGCCAATAAGCTATTCTACCTTGTAATGCAGGTAAAACCTGAAGTAGTCAGTTGGTCACCACGTATTATTGTGTTTCACAACTTCTTAAGTCCCAAGGTGCGCTCATTATTTCATTTTGTCATTTCCTTGTTCAAAATATTTTGAAGTGTTGGCTGATGCTGTGATATTTTTAAGGATGAATGCACATGACTTTGCAACACTTCCTGAGTTGAGCAAAAGAGATAGATAAACATATACTCACATATATATGTACAATGATTTAAAATTTTAACTTCATTAACTTATCTTTTTATTAGTTTTATATTTTTTTCTGATATTATTAGTGAAAGCAATTAGCCTATTTACAATGAAATGTTCAAAGAATTTAATTTTCAATTAAAAAGTTGCACCTCTGATTAACTCATCCAATTGATTGAACCGACAATAATAGCAA
This sequence comes from Lavandula angustifolia, assembly GCA_028984105.1. Classification (NCBI taxonomy): domain Eukaryota; kingdom Viridiplantae; phylum Streptophyta; class Magnoliopsida; order Lamiales; family Lamiaceae; genus Lavandula; species Lavandula angustifolia. The sequence continues at coordinate 29,230,213 of CM054807.1, forward strand.
GACTGGCTCGATAATTATCCACTTGTAACTAACCATCTATGAAGCATGCAAGAAATATATTGTGTAATATGATAACAGATTTAAGTATGAGATGTTTTGCATATGAATCATGTATTTATTCATCTACTACATTTTCTTTCTTAATAAATTTGTAGAGCGATGTATTAGATCTTCTATGATGATGTGAATTGGTTTCTTTACCTTTCTAAATCAATAAAGAACTGGATCTTCTAAGCAACAGGACATGAGAACTTATGAAAAAAGAATTTTTAGAGAAATATCAGATAGATATTTCAACCTATCCTTATCTCATTTTCGATTCAATAATTTAAGTGCACATGTGTAGTTTGAGACCTTTTCTTTGGTATATGCGCGAGAATTTGCGTCTATGGATGCATTTGCAAGGATTTATAATTTCTTGAAGGCTACATAAACCATTATGTTGAATTATCTGGGTTAATTCTCCGAGACCGAAAACTGAACCCTTTTTGGTGGCTTATGATGTATGGGGCAAAAAACTTATTAGATGCCACAATCTAACATACTTTAATCATAGATAGAAAGACCATCTATTTTGTAGCTCTCCATAGCCTCTTACAATACCTAATTGAGGAAAAAAAAAATCGATCTGCAGCCTCTGGTAGCAAATTTGGAATCGATCGTTGTTGGAAAGCATAAGAACATATGCGCCATGTCTGCAAGAAAGCTGATACCGACATGAACAAGAGGTTCGGTTCTCTCTCTATCTACGACTCCGTCTGAGTCGATTTAATTGCGAATTTGACATTTTTCATGAATTGTACCTATACTATTTTCTTGCTCGGTTCCTATTTTTTACTTTCGTTAATCGAATAGCTTAAGGGGTCCTTTCTAATTGGGTAATATAAGTTCCTTATAACGAGAAAATGAGTTGCATAATTGATGATAATCGTAAAGCAGTAATGCTTGATCTTCCTATTACGTTCTTCTGAATAATTGAGTTTTTCTATTTTTTTTTCCCCAAATTCCTCAAGTTGTCTTAGTTTCGCTTTCTGGTATTTTTTTAGTTATGCCAATTCGGATTTAATTGATGGAGAGTTTTGTGTTTTGAATAATAATGGTCTTTGTTGTCTGCGGAATTGAGAAGAAAAACTGGGAATTTATTAGGTTGACTATTTCTGTTTTATTTTTGGGATCTAAAAGACTAGCAGATGTTCTCCTTAAACACACAAATTGCGTGAGTTTTTCCCAATATTTATTTGGCTTTTCCAAAACAAGTATCTAAAGGTAGTTGGAGAGATTTATCTTTAAGTTTATGATCGTTTTCTTAAATTGAAGTTGACAGCTAAAAGGTTTTTCCCAAGTCTTGTTTATGGCACAATTCTTTCTGCAAAGGTCAGATATATGAACTAGCCTCCTAAGAGTTGGGAGAAGCATTTTATTGTCTGAAAACACTGAAACTAATATAGCCTAAATTAATTGTCCTCAAAAGCATGTCCTTGGTATTTTTCTGTGAGAATATGCCTTATCTGCAAGATGGAAAACCCGTTGATATGGTCTTCAACCCATTAGGAGTACCTTCACGAATGAATGTAGGACATATATTTGAATGTACCTCTTCATCACCTAATAGTTCTTTAACAAATTAATATATGACTTTTGGAATGATACTGCATTTATACTTTTGGGGAGCAGCTGGACAAGATCAAACCTTGCTGAGATATGATATCTATAAATCACATAGTCTTTATTTTCTTCATCTTGACAAATGCCCATTTTCTCTCTTGTTTCTTTACAGATTAAGTGGTGTCCTGCTCCTAGTGAATTTGTTGTGGAGTTTGATGTTGGTAGTGCAAGCTATGATGTCAATTGCAGTTGTTCTTATAGCTTCTGTTGGAATGTGAGTTTGGATATGTCATGTATTGTGTTGTCTTAATGTCCTTCATGAGGATTACTGAATTTAGTAATATGAGCTGGTGCAGAGGAAGCTCATCGGCCCGTGGACTGCGGAACTGTGGCAAAGTGGGTTTTTCATTGGTTAGATGGAATATCAACTATGTCAAGTTGTCAACTGTAGTTTTCAAATTCTATTCATGTTTCTTTTTTTTATGTGGCGATTGTAGCAATCCATATTGACTGCTATTCTCTGTCGTGTTTTCTTATTTTAGAATGTATTGAGATTATTATGGCTCCAATAGATGTTTGGATATGAACGTGCAGCTAAAAAACTTGTATGGTAGTTATGTTTGAGAATATACCTGGCTCAAAGAATCATGTCTAGTCTCCTCTTAAGAAAAAACACTAGTAAATCTGAGTTATATTTTAAGGAATCATAGATTAGAGTACGGCTGCTTACACTTTCAAAAAAGAAAAAATAGCAGAAATAATTTGTTTCAGTTATCTGAATTTGATGAAGATTTTTGTTATTAATTCTAGAATTGTCCAAACAAGCCTAAAGAAACATAATCGTCATTTGTATCCATGCAGCAATACATTATGTAGTTAAAAAATTAAAATATTCTTCATAATAATTATTATGCCCCTTCTATTTGCATATTTTAGTTTTGCTTTATTTGAATTAAATAAAATAATGAATTTGGTTACTAAGGAACTTATTTTACGGTGATTTTTATAAATATTTTTTATTTAGTTTCGACTAAAAATTTTAAAAAAATTACTCTATTCGTCTGATTATTCTTGGTTTTTTTTTATTGATTTAACTATTTTTGTCTTCAGTCTAAAAAAATAATAGTTTATGGGTTACAATCAATTTAAACAGGTAAAATAAAATTAAGACAAAAAAATATTAGAAAGCAAAATTTTATTACTTAAAAAAGTATCTGTATACGGGCATAATTTAGTACTTAAAAAAATATTTGCACACGGGGCATAATCAAAAACCATGTGAAGCCGGTTATAAAATGCGCTAGTAGTTTATTAATACTATAGCTAAATTGGCGCGGATAAATTATTATCGATATCAATAAATTCATACCTACGATTACGAAGCCCTCTTTTTTTTTTTTTCCTTGACGAGGAACCCGCAACCGCTATCTATCCTATAAATTATAAAGGAGAGTTAAACCTGACGAAAGCCCTCTTTTTTTTCCTTGACGAGATTAAACTCGACGATGAATCCGCAACCGCTACTTAATCTATAAACCACACAGGAGAGTAAACCCCACCAACCACATAGAAGAGAGTTAAACTTTGTAAACCACACGAGTTTTACACCCGACGAGAAACCCGTAGCCGCTACCTAACCTATAAACCACACAATGAGATTTGAATCCATCTATAGATCCTGGGCCACCCACCTTCACCGCTATGTCATCCCATGGAGACTGTTTTGATTTCGTTTTCTCTTTTTTCCTTTATTTGAATGTACGCCTCAAATTCATTTCACAGTTGGAAATGCGACCCACGCGGGCTACGCCAACACCTCCAAGGCTCCAACGGCACCGTGTCACGTGGTAGTCAAACTTAACGCCACGAGGCATATTACTTTAGATAAGGTAAGAGGGATGCTGTTATCTTAACGCCACGTGGCATAATAGAAAGTCAGTGTGCGTCACCGAGTCGGTCTCTTTATCTTTCTCGCTATTAATTCGCAAAAGTACCCTCACTATATACAATTCAATTAGGATAATTATTAGTACAAACTTATGTTGCGCCTAAATTCATCATTGCATGCAATTTATATAATTCGAATATTAATATATTATTTACAGGTATTTTCAGCACCTACTGTAATCTATTGTTTAAAGGGGATTTGCCAGAAATACCCACCTCATGTTTGAAATTACAGTATCTGCCACACAAATATCAAAAATGCAACAATACCCACCCTGACTGTTTTGACCCTATTCTGCTGCGCTGACACGCAGCAGAGTACTTACCTGACGCCGCACTGCCTATGCGTCTGTTCTCTGCTGCCGGAAGTGAAGACCCGTGAGCTGGACACCAGGTGATTGCTGGCGGAAGTGAAGGCTGCTTTGACTGCTTGGAATGGCGTGATGCAATATTGCAGATTCCCACGCCACCCCTCTGCCGCGCACTAATGTTGTCTGCAATAATGCAGCAATAATGCAGTTTATATTTTTTTTGTTGTACAATTTCGAAGCATTGTTTTCTACAATTTCGTGTTTGTTTTGCAAACCCTAATTTTAGGGTTTGTAAATAAGAAACCCTAATTATAGGGTTTATAAAATTAGGGTTTGTAATTTTAGGGTTTCATAATTTAATATTTATACAAAACGAAATTAGGGTTTAAAATTACAAATCCTAATTTCCTATTTATAGAAACCCTAATTTCGTAGATATTATAACTGATGTTAAATGATTATTTTAGTATTTTTTTTATTATGATTATGTAGAAACTTGATTTATTTCGATTAGATTATAAACAAGGTTAAAGATCTCGAATTTCTTGTAGTTCGTATAAAATCTAGGATTTTTATTTTGCGTTCTGTATCACATTGAGAAAAAGTTTTGGATAGTAAAAAATGTCATTTCCGATTGGATAGTGAGAAAAACTTGATTTAATTGGGTATTTACGTATAAATATTAAATGCATTTACGAATTAGATAAATTAGAGTATATATAAAATCCGAAATTAAATACAAATCCCAATCTTGAAGTTTGTAAATTAGGGTATATATAAAATCCGAAAATAGGGTTATAAATAAGTCAAAATTATGAGAATATAAATAGAAAATTAGGGTTTGTATAAATAGAGAGATTAGGGTTTGTAAATTTCCGATTTTCTCTATGTTTTATTGTCACGCACTCCAATAATTGGACATTACATCCAATAATATTTAAAGCCCTTTTATGAGGGATTCGTTTTTTTTTTTGTTTGTAGGTTTGTATAGGCCCTTTGTTGCTATATAAAGAGGCGTTATATTCTACTTCAAATTCCCCACACCCCTTAAACGTTACTTCACATAACTATATTTCCCTCCCCACTCCATCAACAATCGCAGCAGTTTTATCTCCCCACACCTTCAACTTCCTACTTCCTAGCAGTAGACGTGAATAGAGAATCACCAAGTGAAGTTTCTCCCCCACTCCTCCAGACAGCTTATTCCGCTCCACTTCGTAGCACCCCTTAACGAGAATAGCGGCGGCTTATGGATGAATATGATGCCGCCTCGCAGGTTAGTAGACGAAATCCGAATTAGTATCGTGTTAGTAATGAGTCGAACGGTGACTGAATGATTAACTGGAATCTGAATTTTTTTTTATCGTGTTAGTATCGTGTTAGTAATGAAACTTAGTAGACGAAATCTGAAATTACGTGTATATACTGTGTATTGATCCAAAACTCTCTATTCTTAGACGTGTATTTTTATCCAAGATATACGGAAGTTATATCTTAGACGTGTATACGGAAGTTATATCTTAGACGTGTATTTTGATCCAAAACTCTCTATTCTTAGACATGTATTTTGATCCAAAACTCTCTGTTGATCCGAAATCTGGAATCCAAAACTCTCTATTCTTAGACGTGTATTTTATCTTGTTAGTATCGTGTATTTTATATTATACTGTGTAGACGTGTACCTATTATTTATATTATTTTTAAATAAAATTAGTATTTATTTATATTATTTTTATAAAATTCGTATACGTATTATTTATATTATTTTTATTAAAATCTTTTTTAAATAAAATTAGTATTTATGTATTTTAAAGTATAAATATTATAGTATTTATATGTTAATATATTCATATCCGTGTATTTTATATATAATATAATAAATATTAAAATATCATCTCTAAAATAAAATATTATTGTATATCTGTTTGAAATTGCATATATGTTCATAAATAAAATATTATATATTATCGTGTATTTTATAATATAATATATGTTCAAAATATTATTGTATATATGTTCATAATATAATATATTATCGTGTATTTTATATATAATATAATAAATATAAAAATATTTGTTAATAAATAAAATAATGTATGTATTTTATAGTCTATTTTAATCTGTATAGTCTAATTTAAAAATATTTGTTAATAAATAAAATAAAGTATTAATGTACGGAAGCATCTCCAATTTTTAAAACAATTAAAGTCTATTTAATTAATTTTTCTATGAATTTCGTATTTTAAAACAATTTCGTATATCAGTCCGTATTTTTAAACATTTGACGTATTTATTGAACTAATTTTGTAACGCCCCGACCCCCACGAAGGATCACAGAGGTCGAGTCGCTACGAAAGAACAATTTAAAATACATTTTCATACACTTAATCGAGATGTTGGAAAGTCTTTCATTTTAAAAGCAACTTGTTATTAGATATAATTCACTCGCAGAAGATCGGTTTGGTTTGAAGCATTTAACATAAATACGGAAGCGTACTGTGTCTTAAGTAAAACTAAAGCATAATTATCTTTTAAAGGTATTTCAAAAATTTCGAGAGGATAGTTTTGAGCGTGACAAAAGCATGATTAACCATTTTCCGAAATTACAAAAGATCCAGTCATCAACCCCCTCCTCAGCCCGTCCCCGTCGCCCTTGCCGCTCAACCTGAAAACATTTTAAAAACGATTTGGGGGCTGAGTACTAATGTACCCAGTGGGTAAAACAGTTTGAAACACGTTTAAAAACAGTTTATCCATACATGAGGTATGACTTGGAGGGTTTTAAAAAGGAAACTGCTCCAAGCATACAAAACATATTAGGTGCGCACATCTGTGTCACATTTCCTGTTACTTCTACCATAACATTCATAAATTGGGCCTTGGCCCCCGAGTCGAAACTCGAGGGGTCCCTCATAATATGGGCCTTGGCCCCCGAGTTCGAAACTCGAGGGGTCCCGTAACATGTTAGCATCCGGTACACAAGGGGATCAGTCATTGTGCTACTAACATCATACATGTACGTACTTTCTTGATAACCCTCATCTGGCGTGTTAGGCCAGACGAGAGCCTCGATCGATCTATCACGTAGAAGCCTTAAACAGGTAAATGCACAAAAACTTTCATGGATAAACATAGTTCATAGAGCTTAATAACTCAAGATAGATTTTTAAGAAAATATTACCCACCTTATCGTAATTTGATTTAACACGTTATCTTCTTCAGCGCCGAACGTTAATCCTCTCCCTGAGCTGGGCCTACAAGAGTATACTAACTTTAGTTGTACTCCAAAATTCTTCCATTTGTCTAAATTAATTCTACTAGTCCTTCTACTCCCACTTACGACAAGGATTGTTGTTTAACAATTATTCTTAGTCAAGCTAGTCCAAAATCCTTACGATGTCCTGACACATACGATTTAAAATTAATATACAATTTATCCCAACATCATGGATGTTTAACTTTTGGTAATCTGTTTACCCAGAAGAAATAGTTGTTATTAAAGTATTGGTCTATCTAACACTCCCCTATCTCATCGTGCATTTTATCCATCACCAAGGCAGACAAAATAGAGCATGACTTATTACATGTTTACATATGTATATATCGCCCTTGCCCCAGCTGACACAAACATGAAATCCAACGAAATAGACGAAGATGATACAATCATCGAACCCAGAAAAATCGACATAATAGCCCGCATTGCGTCTGAAATCGTGAGACATGGTTACTTATTTCCTACGTTTTTTCGATTAAGTGGATTAATTAGATCTCCCTTTCGACGTCTTCGGTCTCTTCTTAGTAACTAGGCGAAGATCATAAATTCTCTTAGTAGAAAAAAAAAAAGACGTTAGACATGATAGAGAGAAAAGATAGAATAGATTTGACACGTTTTAATCTATAGATCTAGACATGCAATTAGTTTAACATGTTTCTATACATCTAGTTATTCCTCGACCCCGATCCGCTATGAAGGAGAAATAAATTCGATTCCTCCGCCGACGCATGCAAGCCGAAATCTCTACTCTAAGGTAGGGTCTAATTTGAATCGATATTATGGAAAAAGAAAAGTTCCACAACTCCAAGTTCTTACCCGACAATGCACACGAAGTCTAAAAAAAAATGAGTTCAGTTCTTCGCCTAGATTTGTGTAGCTAGACACCGGAGGTGTTGGAGGTTCTTCTTTGCTATAGATATGCGGACGAGTGCTCCGACAGAGTTCCAAGATCCAACTGTTAATCAAGCACGGAGTTAAAAATCAGAGTTTCGTGAGCGAGAGAGGAAATATCCGTATGAACCGATAGAGAGGTCTCGTGGTAGAAGACACGATAGATGCTGTCGCTATTGCTATCAAAAGAAATTTTCTTACCTCGAATCCCTCGGATGTTGAGCTAGATCCGGAGCTTTAAGGTATATAGGTATCGAAGTGTGTAAAGCTTCTAAGGGAGATTATAATCAAGAGGATGATGATATATATATATATATATCTATAACGATGCAGTCTTTGCATGCAAAGAGATAGCCGCAACACGCCTTGATTTCTACGTGGAGCGATCGATTTCCCACGTGTAGAAGTCATTCCTCCAGGTGGACGGATTGCTCTTCCCAAAGAGGTTTAAAGACACTCCCTAATTACTCTCTTACGTGGACCTAATGAGGAGGTAGTTTGAAAGAGCTTGCAACCATAGGAAGTTACTATCGAAACATTATATCCGTTGAAACGAATTTCATCCCTTTTTATGTGTCAGGTATCGATATTCGTAAGTGTGTATTAGATTACAATATATTTTCGAATCATATAAATGTATAATTAAGAGGCTAGAATTTTCGTGAAGATTTCCTTTACGCTACTACCGAAATAATAATAATAATAATAATAATAATAATAATAATAATAATAATAATAATAATAATAATAATAATAATAATACTTATGAATCATTCTAGGGTAGAAGATACGAAAATACGGTGTGGTACAGTTTCTGCGTATCGAAAACTTCGGTTCCGGTCGACACACATATGTTCATAATTTTGCTGCATTACAAGCTTGGGGTAAAAATATAAAATAATTATTTACAAAAAAACCCTTATGCTCTAGGAATACGTATAAAAATAATTGGGTTAAAAACATTTTCTTGGAATTAATTAAAATTGTTACATCAAACACCATTCGCCATGTCCGATTTTTAACCCGTAATTATTCCGAAATTTATTTAAAATATGAGGACATCTCCAAATCTCATCAAGTTTTGCAGAGACCTAAATGACACCTAAAGTTCGTCTCCATAATTTTTATAAAAATAAACGAGTGGTGGAAAGTTACTGTTCTTATCACGAAAGACACGGCAGAACACGGGATTTAGGATCGCTACAACCCTAACCCAATTTGTCACTAATATAGTATACGAAAATTTCGGATTATCAAGGATCTTCCTAATCTTGTTTATCATTGTTCTGGGAGTGGCATAAGGTTGTTTTGGGTCCTTGCATGTTACATGCAATGACATATCCGGGTCGAAAATATACTAAGTAGAAGATAACGAGGTAAGGTGTTCGTATGAAATCTTCTCTCGCGAATCTGCGCATATTAATCTACCATCTCCACTTCATCTAAGCGTATTTAACCAAATCATGCCTCTCGCAATAATTTCCGATCTAACATGCAACCATGGATTATTAACTACCATTCTCGATATCGACATGCAAAGGCTAAACCGACAATAAAAGAAATTATTCATCCTCCTCTTCCGATACATGCAATGAACATAATACATGGTAGTAGACTTTGCCAGCGGTCGTACATGAGCATGGGAGAATAGAGGCTCTTAAAGACACGAGGTTTCGTACCGATTGTTCACGAGAGGAGCGACGAGAGTACTGGCTTTCCCACCGATCTATGCTTAACTCCGAGAGGGCCGTCGACTCTCTCTCCTCTTCTTTCTTCGTTCGCAGGTATCTCGAAGACTGCCTCGTTTAAGTCTTGGGTGATAAGGGGGCTTTTAGAGTTATGACTTGGAGTTTCGGGACATGAGAGCGAGAGAGAGTGAGGCTGAATTTGGGAGATGAAACAATGGGAGTGTTTATGATCTTATGAAGGCTGTGTATTTGCATGAGGCGTGAAGACCAACTCCCTCTCCTTGCTTCACGTGGAGCTCTCGAACTTCCAAGTGTAGCATTTAACAATGCAAGTGGGATGGAGGTATTTAATCTCTTCTAGTAGTAGTCTTAATTAAAGAGTGGGTTCAAAAGAGTCATGATGATATGCAAGTCCCCAAGTATGGTTGTTGGCTTTTCAAGTTATGATGTGGCGTGAGTTTGCATGTTGCTCAACCATAAAGATGATTGTATTATTAATTGTTCTCGTATAATGTCATATGGAGAATTCCCTAAGTGGTAAAAGTTTACTATAAGGTCTTAATTCGAAAGATGGCGGAATAATAAAAAAATTACGGACTAAGTATTCACTATAATACTAATAATAATAATCATAATAATAATTATATTAACAACACTCATAAACTATCTTAAGGCCGAGATGTGAAAATACGGGTTATTACAAATTTCACATTTTTCTTTAATGCAGAGTCAATGGTTTTTTTTGAAGTACGTAGCCAAGTCGGCTAAACCTCGAATCATGATTCATTACAAGTGGGATGTGATCCCACTGATCTGCGAGACACTGACTGCCGTCGGCGGTGACGCCTTGTATGCACAATTCTGTGAGAGTAGCCCTTTCGGCCATTTCATGGAATGGGAGGGGAGTGTTAGTGCAAGCAAAGCTCTCCACCAGCTGATGTGCCGTGAAGTGCAATTTGCCGACTTTGTATCGAACAACTTTTGGTTTCACGTATCTAATCGTCATTTGAAGTTTGGTCCGCAGGAATTTGCCCTGGTCTCGGGGTTGATGTTTGGGTCATCGACATTTGACCCAACAATGGAGCATGATGCTTCCACGGTTCGTGCAAGGGCCGTATTTTGTGGAAATCGGAGAATGAAAATATCCGAGTTGGAGGATATTTTCAGAGAACACGAGGTGAACGGCGCATCGGCAGCCGACTACGTGAAAGTGGCAAATGTGTTGATGCTGCACCTACTAATCTTGGGTGTTCCGAGGCCGAGACTGATCGACGACTTCGTTTGGGTGTTAGTGGACAACGTGAACGAATGGAAGGAATTCCCGTGGGGAGCGTATGCATACCGAGCATTGCTTCACTACAAGCAATCCATCCCCAACACTCTTGCGGGATGTAAGATGTCTTATGTGTTCAGCGGGCCCGTCTGGGCCTTACAAGCATGGGCTTACGATTGCATCCCCGAATTTGGGAGGGCTTGTGCGAACTTGGTGGACCAAGAAGCGCTTCCACGTCTGTTGAGGTGGAATTTCCCGAGAGTGAAAGGATCTTTCGCTGAATTCTTCGATGAAGAGGTAAATAACTATGTTTGTCATATCCGTGTAAAAATACGGTAAACTATATATATACTGTTCTAGATTCTAATTATGTAACGTTGCTTCTTTTATAAATAGTTGGAATGTGGACCGATGGTGGAGGAGGAAGCAGAGATCATGACTGATTATTATGCGAGCACGCTGTCCGGGGCGGTACTTGGCGTGCCGTATAGAGAGCCGGTTGTTGTCCAGTTTGGATCTGATCGAGCCAGAGCGATGGACATTCCTCGTCCACGCGGCCCTGCAGCGCCCCCCTCTCCGCCTGCCATGCAAAGACGATCAGAAAGAAACCAGGCTCCGGCGAGTTCAAGCAGTCTTGATACTCAAGACATGACTCATCGTGAGAAAAATTTTTGGAAGAAGATCAAAAACTTTTTCTCCAAAAATAAGTCGGAGCGAAAGTCAGCGGAGGTGGGAGGACCGTCGCATGTGGAGGAGGGTCTTTGACATTCAGTTTCACATAGTCACGGCATCTCGGGTCGACATTCCAAGAGTGGCGGCATCTCCGGACGACATTCCGAGAGTGTTGGCATCTCCGGTCGACATTCAATTTCTTGTACTCGTGGAGCAACTCCGCATGCATCTGGTCGGGTTGACCCAGAGGTTGATGCCGTGATTGTGAGTAGCGACTCGTCCGTCGCATCCGAGGCACGCACGAAGAAGTCTCATGATCGGCCCGTATCTACCCAGCAGCAGCTTCCAGACGATGAGCCCGCGCAGCCTTCTGCTTCTCCCAGTCCGGTATCAGAGGTAGACTATTAAATGTTTTATTTAGACTTATGTACTTTATACAAAGATATATACTTAAACTTAACGTAAATGTTTATTTTATAGGAGCCCGATGAAGATCACTCCTTATACGATGATGATTTCTCCGCATCGTGGGCACTTATTGTGTCCCCGAAATATGTTGAACCGTTGAAAGTGGTGCAGGCGGGAGATGCCGGTACCAACCGGAGAGGAGGGAAGGGAAAAGAGAAGGGCCCTGTCGAAGAAGATCCGAGTAGCCCACGTGGACGTGGATTTCGCACAAGAAGACCCTCTCGTGCCATTACGTCGCCGTTCGTTGCCCCGAAGAAGAATCTCGCCCGTTACTTGGGCGATTGGTCTGTCCTTGGCTTCAAGGAATATCGGGCGTGGCGTCGCGCACACAATGAATTTATTGACCACGTCTACACAGCCACGAGATATCATTTGACGCACCCGTGGTTTGATATCCTCGAAGATGTTACGAAGATGCTTACCCATGACATGATTGAATGTTATTTGGGTACCATTAGGAGGCAAATCGCGAGAGGAGACGGTATACTTCATGGTGTGCGGGGCGGCAGTACTCTCATTCTCCCCGTTCAATTTTGAGTAAGTATTAGATGTTATATACAAAATTGTTTCTTAAAATGCTAACAATATATATTTTAAAGTCTCAAATACAATATGCTTGGGCGAACCACGGGATGGACGTGGATGCATGGGAGCCTTCCGATGCTTTGAAGGAAGTTGCGAGAGAATGGGCACCGGGGCTGCAATACGTAAGTTATATCTTCGAATTTAATAAAAATGCAGTGATATATTAGTTTAATGCGGTGAACTAATGTTCTGTTACGGATTTCTATAGCTCATACTGGTTTGCTTTGTCACTGGAGCTCACTGGGGTCACCGTGCGAATCCGTGTGCATATGTGGACTGTCGAGTTGTATGACTCGTTGTGGATGATTTCTGATGAATCATATCGGCAGCTGCGGAGAGAGCATACAACCGATTACAAGGATGATGTACATACTGTTTGATTCCAACAAGTACTTCAAACGTCTGTACGGGCAACCTCGCCAAGAAACTTGGCGTGATATGCATTTGGAGGTCTTTGAACGAGCACAGTTCGTACAAAGAGACCAAGTTAATTGCGGTGTATACGCCCTATTATCCGTACATCGGTTAATTGATGGTCTGCCGAGGCCCGAACTCGTCCGGAGTGAGCTCGACATTTGGAGCATTCGACATATTATGGGGATGCGAATTTGGTTGATGTGTGTGTCGGTTGACCCGGTTGACCCGGGTAATGATTAGGCCACGGGGGACTATTCTTAGTTTGCTGAGATATATTTACCAATATACTAAAGAACGTAATTCTGAATCGTAAAAACACATTCGTTCTCCGTAAAAAGTTTATATTTTAGTAGATACCGTCGTATAATTATTTATGCGGAGATATACGCACAATATACGGAGAACGAAAACGTTATATATATCTAGTGTCTATCTTCTCATGGTAGGGTATATAAAATTGCAAATAAACCATACGTATAAGGTCCCTCATATAGAAAGTAGTGGATAGGGTACTATTACAACAGCAAAACCCGTCAATTTAAACAGCAAGACTACTATTTAAAGTAACTTAGTTAGTTTTCTATCAATTTATGTCAATTTCATCAATTTAAATTTAGAGATTACTACAAATCCATATATATCTCAATCTTTCTCTCTATTTTGACAAATATTTCTCTCATTTGTATATCTTACCTATGATATAGAAGGTAATGGAGAGATGACTACTAGAACAACTTACAGTCAATTTAAATTGAGAGATTACCATTTAATGTAGGTTAGATGGTTCTCTCTCTCATATTCTCTCAATTAAAACAATTTAAAAACAACGTAAAGCAATTCGTCGAAGGTACGTATAAAGTTTGTACAGCGTCCCACGGGGGACTATTCTTAGTTTGCTGAGATATATTTACCAATATACTAAAGAACGTAATTCTGAATCGTAAAAACACATTCGTTCTCCGTAAAAAGTTTATATTTTAGTAGATACCGTCGTATAATTATTTATGCGGAGATATACGCACAATATACGGAGAACAAAAACATTATATGTATCTAGTGTCTATCTTCTCATGGTAGGGTATATAAAATTGCAAATAAACCATACGTATAAGGTCCCTCATATAGAAAGTAGTGGATAGGGTACTATTACAACAGCAAAACCCGTCAATTTAAACAAAGAAGACTACTATTTAAAGTAACTTAGTTAGTTTTCTATCAATTTATGTCAATTCTGTCAATTTAAATTTAGAGATTACTACAAATCCATATATATCTCAATCTTTCTCTCTATTTTGATAAATATTTCTCTCATTTGTATATCTTACCTATGATATAGAAGGTAATGGAGAGAGGACTACTAGAACAACTTACAGTCAATTTAAATTGAGAGATTACCATTTAATGTAGGTTAGATGGTTCTCTCTCTCATATTCTCTCAATTAAAATAATTTAAAAACAACGTAAAGCAATTCGTCGAAGGTACGTATAAAGTTTGTACAAAGGCGTCCCACGGGGACTATTCTTAGTTTGCTGAGATATATTTACCAATATACTAAAGAACGTAATTCTGAATCGTAAAAACACATTCGTTCTCCGTAAAAAGTTTATATTTTAGTAGATACCGTCGTATAATTATTTATGCGGAGATATACGCACAATATACGGAGAACGAAAACATTATATGTATCTAGTGTCTATCTTCTCATGGTAGGGTATATAAAATTGCAAATAAACCATACGTATAAGGTCCCTCATATAGAAAGTAGTGGATAGGGTACTATTACAACAGCAAAACCCGTCAATTTAAACAGCAAGACTACTATTTAAAGTAACTTAGTTAGTTTTCTATCAATTTATGTCAATTCTGTCAATTTAAATTTAGAGATTACTACAAATCCATATATATCTCAATCTTTCTCTCTATTTTGACAAATATTTCTCTCATTTGTATATCTTACCTATGATATAGAAGGTAATGGAGAGAGGACTACTAGAACAACTTACAGTCAATTTAAATTGAGAGATTACCATTTAATGTAGGTTAGATGGTTCTCTCTCTCTCATATTCTCTCAATTAAAATAATTTAAAAACAACGTAAAGCAATTCGTCGAAGGTACGTATAAAGTTTGTACAGCGTCCCACGGGGGACTATTCTTAGTTTGCTGAGATATATTTACCAATATACTAAAGAACGTAATTCTGAATCGTAAAAACACATTCGTTCTCCGTAAAAAGTTTATATTTTAGTAGATACCGTCGTACAATTATTTATGCGGAGATATACGCACAATATACGGAGAACGAAAACCTTATATGTATCTAGTGTCTATCTTTTCATGCTAGGGTATATAAAATTGCAAATAAACCATACGTATAAGGTCCCTCATATAGAAAGTAGTGGATAGGGTACTATTACAACAGCAAAACCCGTCAATTTAAACAGCAAGACTACTATTTAAAGTAACTTAGTTAGTTTTCTATCTATTTATGTCAATTCTGTCAATTTAAATTTAGAGATTACTACAAATCCATATATATCTCAATCTTTCTCTCTATTTTGACAAATATTTCTCTCATTTGTATATCTTACCTATGATATAGAAGGTAATGG
Organism: Lavandula angustifolia; assembly: GCA_028984105.1. Taxonomy (NCBI): domain Eukaryota; kingdom Viridiplantae; phylum Streptophyta; class Magnoliopsida; order Lamiales; family Lamiaceae; genus Lavandula; species Lavandula angustifolia. Next base: position 29,245,956 of record CM054807.1, read on the forward strand.
AGAGAGGACTACTAGAACAACTTACAGTCAATTTAAATTGAGAGATTACCATTTAATGTAGGTTAGATGGTTCTCTCTCTCATATTCTCTCAATTAAAACAATTTAAAAACAACGTAAATCAATTCGTCGAAGGTACGTATAAAGTTTGTACAGCGTCCCACGGGGGACTATTCTTAGTTTGCTGAGATATATTTACCAATATACTAAAGAACGTAATTCTGAATCGTAAAAACACATTCGTTCTCCGTAAAAATTTTATATTTTAGTAGATACCGTCGTATAATTATTTATGCGGAGATATACGCACAATATACGGAGAACGAAAACGTTATATGTATCTAGTGTCTATCTTCTCATGGTAGGGTATATAAAATTACAAATAAACCATACGTATAAGGTCCCTCATATAGAAAGTAGTGGATAGGGTACTATTACAACAGCAAAACCCGTCAATTTAAACAGCAAGACAACTATTTAAAGTAACTTAGTTAGTTTTCTATCAATTTATGTCAATTCTGTCAATTTAAATTTAGAGATTACTACAAATCCATATATATCTCAATCTTTCTCTCTATTTTGACAAATATTTCTCTCATTTGTATATCTTACCTATGATATAGAAGGTAATGGAGAGAGGACTACTAGAACAACTTACAGTCAATTTAAATTGAGAGATTACCATTTAATGTAGGTTAGATGGTTCTCTCTCTCATATTTTCTCAATTAAAACAATTTAAAAACAACGTAAAGCAATTCGTCGAAGGTACGTATAAAGTTTGTACAACGTTCCACGGGGGACTATTCTTAGTTTGCTGAGATATATTTACCAATATACTAAAGAACGTAATTCTGAATCGTAAAAACACATTCGTTCTCCGTAAAAAGTTTATATTTTAGTAGATACCGTCGTATAATTATTTATGCGGAGATATACGCACAATATACGGAGAACGAAAACGTTATATATATCTAGTGTCTATCTTCTCATGGTAGGGTATATAAAATTGCAAATAAACCATACGTATAAGGTCCCTCATATAGAAAGTAGTGGATAGGGTACTATTACAACAGCAAAACCCGTCAATTTAAAGAGCAAGACTACTATTTAAAGTAACTTAGTTAGTTTTCTATCAATTTATGTCAATTCTGTCAATTTAAATTTAGAGATTACTACAAATCCATATATATCTCAATCTTTCTCTCTATTTTGACAAATATTTCTCTCATTTGTATATCTTACCTATGATATAGAAGGTAATGGAGAGAGGACTACTAGAACAACTTACAGTCAATTTAAATTGAGAGATTACCAACTAATGTAGGTTAGATGGTTCTCTCTCTCATATTCTCTCAATTAAAACAATTTAAAAACAACGTAAAGCAATTCGTCGAATGTACGTATAAAGTTTGTACAATGGCCCCACGGGGACTATTCTTAGTTTGCTGAGATATATTTACCAATATACTAAAGAACATAATTCTGAATCGTAAAAACACATTCGTTCTCCGTAAAAAGTTTATATTTTAGTAGATACCGTCGTATAATTATTTATGCGGAGATATACGCACAATATACGGAGAACGAAAACATTATATGTATCTAGTGTCTATCTTCTCATGGTAGGGTATATAAAATTGCAAATAAACCATACGTATAAGGTCCCTCATATAGAAAGTAGTGGATAGGGTACTATTACAACAGCAAAACCCGTCAATTTAAACAGCAAGACTACTATTTAAAGTAACTTAGTTAGTTTTCTATCAATTTATGTCAATTCTGTCAATTTAAATTTTGAGATTACTACAAATCCATATATATCTCAATCTTTCTCTCTATTTTGATAAATATTTCTCTCTATTTTGATAAATATTTCTCTCTAGTTTGATAAATATTTCTCTCTATTTTGAAAATAGCAAAGTCTTTTGGTCCAGACTTTGTAGTCTATTCATTAGAAGATGAACCACAAACAATCAAGGCTGCATTGTCAAGTCCTGATGCTCCTCTATGGAGAGAAGCGATCAATAGTGAAATTGAGTCAATTATGAACAACCACACTTAGGAGATTGTTGACCTTCCTCCCGGTTGTAAACCTTTAGGATGCAAATGGATTCTAAAGAAGAAATATAAGGCCGATGGGTCTATTGACAAGTATAAAGCACGACTAGTAGCCAAGGGTTACAAGCAAAAGGAAGGGTATGATTATTTTGATACATACTCTCCCGTAACGAGGATAACCTCCATAAGAACGCTAATTGCCATTGCTGCGTTACATAACCTTGAGATACATCAAATGGATGTTAAAACGGCATTTCTAAATGGAGATTTAGAAGATGAAATATACATGGAACAACTCGAAGGGTTTGTGATTCCCTGACAAGAAAAGAAAGTTTGTAAACTTGTTAAGTCATTATATGGACTTAAACAAGCTCCCAAACAATGGCATGAGAAATTTGATAATGTTATGTTATCAAATGGTTTTAAAATAAACGAGTGTGACAAGTGTGTGTACATTAAAGGTACATCTGAAAACTTTGTCATTATATGTCTATATGTTGATGATATGCTTATTATGGGAAGTAATCATAATATAATTATGAATACTAAAGCAATGTTGAAAAGAATGTTCGACATGAAAGATATGGGAATTGCTGATGTAATTCTAGGGATTAAGATCTCTAGAACATCCGAAGGAATTACTTTATCACAATCTCACTATGTAGAGAATGTGCTTAAGAAATTCAATGCTTTTGATCTACCTCCGGCTAAGACCCCTGTAGATTTAAGCCTACACTTAGCCAAAAATCGAGGAGATCCAATTTACCAATTGGAATACGCTAGGGTCATTGGAAGCCTAATGTACTTAGCAAATTGTACAAGGCCCGACATAGCATATTCTATAAGCAAACTAAGTCGGTTCACAAGTAATCCCGGAAAGGATCATTGGACCGCACTAACTAGAGTTCTAAGGTATTTAAAGCATACTTTAACTCATAGTCTGCATTACACAAGGTATCCCGCTGTGTTAGAAGGATACAGTGATGCAAATTGGATATCCGACACAAAAGATTCCAAGTCCACAAGTGGTTTTGTATTCACCATAGGTGGAGGAGCAGTGTCATGGAAATCCTCTAAGCAGACTTGTATAGCTCGGTCTACAATGGAATCGGAATTCATTGCTCTAGACAAAGCTGGCGAAGAAGCCGAATGGCTACGAAACTTCTTAGAGGATATTCCTTGTTGGGCAAAACCCGTGCCTCCCGTTTTAATACATTGTGATAGTATGTCTGCAATAGGGAGAGCACAAAGTAGTATGTATAATGGTAAGTCTCGACATATTCGTCGAAGACATAATACCATTAGACAATTGATCACTAGTGGAATAATATGCATTGACTATGTGAAGTCAAAAGATAATATTGCGGATCCGTTTACTAAAGGTATTAACCGTGATCAATTGTACAATGCAGTTAGGGGAATGAGATTAAAATCCACACTAAAAGAACGCTCTTAATGGTAACTCTACCATGATAATTGGAGATCCCATGAACATGGTTCAAAGAGACAACTAAGTTAAGAATGTTCAAGTTGTGCACTTGGAAACACAACTAAAAATCCATTCTCGAAGCCGCCCCCAAGTGCAAACCTCGTAGCTTGTGGTAAAAGGGTAAGCTATAAGCTTTTAATGATTCCTATAGCCTTATTGGTGGAGTATGGCAGGATACTCTTTATAGGAGATCACCTATATAAGTGAGAAGTGTGGCCGCTTCAAATAGAAAAACACTTATGAATCCAAGATATGGTCCAAGGCCAAAATGGACACAACGTGAGAACGAAAGATATTGTATCTATTATTGTGTATATGTTATTGTCTTGGTTTACACAAAAGCTGACCGGTTCAAGACATCGCGTTCACCGAGCAAACGAGTAAATCCGATAACATTATACTAAGGAAGGTTCAAAGCAAAAAACTACCTATCCTGATGCAATAATAGGTCATTGGGACTTTGGTTTGCATAACATTTTGCATTTGCATTTAATAATCTAATGTGGGGGATTGTTAGATTAAAGATTAGATTATAAAATTAAATTTGAAACGTGGCTACATGCATACACTTGTGAAGATACACGTTATTTGCCAAACGTTGTGAAAGAATACGTTGCATGCATATTCTTCTTGACAACATTGCCAAAGGTTGTCTTCCTTGCATGGCTTGATAAAGTTTTATGCATGCATTTCATGAAACGTTGCTTGCCAAAGGATACAAGTTGATGGAGTTATTATACACGTAGAGTTGTATCTTTTCATGAAGGGGTTTTTCATGCCTATAAATAAATGATTCCAACCGAGAAGGAACATCAATCAATTCACTTTCTCCATTTTATTTTATGTTCATTCATCACATACATATCTTCCATTTTCCTTAGTCCCAAATATTTAGTAGTTCGCCGGAATTACGAGAAGTAGTGCAACTACTCGTAATTGATAAGCCGTTGTATCTTGGAGACGAGTGCTATAGACCGCTTGCACCGAGTAGCGGAGCATTATCGTCTTGCGGAGAAAGAGTCCAACTCTTGCCTCGGCTAATGTTATAATCGTCATTTTCGACACACCCGCATCTAACACAAGGTACATGGCCGTCAGCTGGAACATCACAGTCATGGCCTGCCATGCGCAGGCTATGCCTACTCCTACTTTTCAAGGTTAAAAAAGAGACAATGGGTATATATGCATTTTTGGTAGAAAGTGTGTTTATTTGCATTTACCCAATTAAAAGTGGGTATATATGCACATCACCCTTGTTTAATGTAAACATTCTCTCGGTCTCATTTAAAGTGATGTATTTTTTTCGATAAAGAATTAAAGAAAATAAAATTATGTGGTGTAGATTTTACATTTTTGCTGGTTAAATAAAACTTCAACAATCTTACTATTATTTGAAACGTGCCATTTTGATTAGATGCCCATATATGAAAAATGTGGCACTCAAATGAGATGGAGGAAGTACATGCTAAGTTGCTAACCGGGTTATTTATCAACATAAAAACCAAGAATCAAGTTGCAACCTTTTTTATTATTGAATACACTCTAAAATATTTTGTCATTTATATATATAATCTTTATGTTTTGTGCATAAAAGACAAAAATGTAAAATCATATTTAACTTTATGTATAAAAATCTAAATGCATAAGTTTCTAATTTTTACGAAAGTTTGAATTTCCACCGATTGATATACATACGAAATATACTTACTTTTATGATTATTTTAATAGTAAGTACATATAGAAATATAAATAGTCAAATTACACCACTCTGACTAATATAAATAGTCAAATTACATATGGAGTAATAATTATTAATTATCACGTGTGCCAATTAATAAATCACATTTAAAATGACACGTTTTCCTTTTTGGGATGTCCTACTTAAAATGACACGTTTCCTTAAAACAAAATAACTTTAAAAATATTACTAAATTATTTCTTACTTTTTCATTTATATCTCTTACTTTATCATCTACCCTCTCATAAACTCATCTATCTTCTCTCTCTTACTTTACAATTTATCCTCTCTCATACTTTATCATCAACTTTCTTAATGTATCATGTTAAATTGAATGGACGGAGTATTATATAGTGGGTTTAGAAACCTCAATTAAAATTAAAATATATTTGTAAAGTAATTCAGAAATTACTTCATATAATCAATACAAGTATCAACATTTTGTTCGGGGGAGAAGCAATAATCCGCAAGTATAAAAAATATTACTACATTCCATTAAAAATATATTATATTTAAAATAATATTATAATATAATTTAATGAGTTTTACTATATTTATGAAATACTGTAATACTTTACATTCAAAATATAATTTCTTAATTTTTATATTGAAATTTTTGAGTTATTGATGAATAATACTCTTTTCGTCCTATAATTGTTATTTCACTTTTTTTTCGGGCTCTATAATTATTGCACTTTTTTGAAAATAATAAATTATGGTAAATATTTTATTTAAGAGCTTCATATCTTTACATACAATTAATAATTTGCTAAAAAAATTTGGAGTGTTAATAAATTTATAAACATATATACACAAACCAGCGCAAAGGACTCTCTTGTAATTTCGTCCAAAGTCAAGGGCGCATGTTTAATGTTTTGCTCCGCCGCTAATTTAAGCACCCAAAATTTCACTCTACTCTTGTCACTGTTATTACTATTAGTGAGAGGAATTAATTCTAACTGCGGAGCCTCCATCGCCGGCGTTAAGAGAAAGAAAATCATCGCCGGAAGAAACAATGTGCCCTACAAAACACAAGCAGAAGCACCATCACACCAAAAATAACCACCGCACCTCCAGCTCTTCTAGAGCCGCCGGCACCGGCAACGGAGAAGACTGGAGAGATGAAGCAATCACAACCGGATCGTTTAAGCACGTTGACCTTCATAATGGATCTAACGGGTGGGCTTCTCCACCAGGCGATTTCTTCACCGTTCGCGGCCCTAATTACTTCACCAAAAAGGCGAAAATCCCCGCCGGCGAGTGGCTGATGAATCCGGCCGGCGTTGACTGGCTCAGATCCAACGCTAAACTCGATCACGTCCTTGCGCGGCCGGACAACCGCGTGATGAACTCGCTGCGCGGCTCCAATTGCGAGCAATCGTCGAAGATTTTCATAATCGCGATTAATCTTCAAGTCCCCGGACGCGAGCATCATTCGGCTGTGTTCTACTTTTCCAATAAAGTAGACAAGCCGATTAATTCGAATTCTCTGCTGTATCAGTTCATCAACGGCTCGGATGCTTTCCGCAGCAGTCGGTTTAAGATTGTGAATAAAATCGTTAAGGGGCCGTGGATTGTCAAAACCGCAGTCGGAAATTACTCGGCGTGCTTACTAGGAAAGGCGTTGAATTGCCACTATCACCGCGGACCTAATTATTTGGAGATTGATGTCGATATCGGTAGCTCCGCTATCGCCAGCGCGATTTTGAAGCTGGCGTTAGGTTGCGTGACGGCGGTGACGATAGACATGGGGTTCTTGATTGAGTCACTGAAGGAGGAAGAGCTACCGGAACGTTTGTTTGGTGCGGTGAGGATTTGTCAAATGGAGATTAGCTCGGCGACGTTTGTTGACAGCGCCACTGCGAAGAGCAGGGTTTTGCCGATGAGCAGCAGCGGCGATGAAAGCGAAAATGAAGATGATTAGTCCGGTGAATTTATCAAGATTGATTCATTACTTTTATCTAGCCTTGGCAAATTTATGAAGATGAAATTACTTTTGCAATTGTGATGATGAAAATGATGAATCCTTAATTTAGGGTGATGGGTGTAGATAATAATTCTTGTTGACGATGTTGAATTTATTTCGCCTTCTACATCTATTTAATGTGCATTTAGTTTGTCATCATAACTTTGGTTTTGATACACAGAGAAGCTTAAGAAACACCGCAACGAACATTACAGCTAATTTAAGAACTTGAAAACGTGTTTCAGTGTGATGGCAATACAATTCAAAACCGACAACAGTTTTAAATACTATAAAATTTATATATTGACTTTTCTTGGAATGCTCACTCTAACAAGTACGTGCTATTGAGTATACTTTGGTTTCATCTAGACTTGAAATTTGTGCATTAACATTGAAATTTATTTCAATGTCATGGAAATTTGGAACTCAAGTAGTGCTACTGAAAAGCTAAATATGCCCCATATGTTGGAACAAGAAAAATGGAGTTTGATTGCTTCAAAAGAAAAGCACCTAGTTTGCAGAACAATGAAGAAAGGTATAGGGGTGCACTTTTTTAATTTTGTTAATGACAAGGAAAACCCGCTTACGTAATATATGGGTGTACTTTTGTTTACTAGAAGGTGAGAGCCAAAGTTTTGCATCTTTTTATTTGTTGTGATGAGTTGGGTTAAAGATATGTTTGCTGGTTATCATTTTCTTGAGCTGTAGCACTTTTTAGCTGTTTGGTTGTGAGATGCGAAAGAAGATAGGAGTAAAGGCAACATTGATAGTACGAAAATGTACTTTAATATCTTCATAGGAAGAGACAGGATTCTTTTGTTGGTCATATTCTTGATCACCTTGTTCATTTCTGTCATTCATTCATCCATCAATTTTTCATTTTTGATTGCATTTTGTATAATCTGAGTTAATATTTTCTTCTTTTTGAGAATTGGGAATTGTGGTAGAGATGGACTAGTGTGCAACATGTTGCACATGCAACATGGTCCAATTTTTAATTTTGACCCGGTTGGACCGGGTTTGACCCGATTTTCTCTTTTATAAAAAAAAATTAACTAAATAAAACCCTAACCTCCCCTCCCACTGCCGCCTCTCTCTCCGCTCCTCTTTCTCTCTCTCTGTATCTCTCCCCCTCTCCCCTCCCCTCCCCTCCTCTCTCCCACCGTCCTCCTCCCTCTCTCTCCCCCCTCTCTCTCTTCTACCATCCTCACTTCTCTCTCTCCACTCCTCTCTCTCTCTACCATCGCCCTCTTGATGAGAAGAGAGGGAAAATATGCTATAGCTGTTCTAGAAGGTAACGTTCTTGGTGGCGCCGCTCATTCTCTACATTCAACCGCTCCGCAGCCTCAATCAATTCGTCGAGACAACGGCGTTCATCCTCAGCGATGCCGTATCTTACTTCCTCAGCATTTTCCTGGGCTCCAGTCACGATTTCCCGCTTAGTGTCTCCGCACATCTCCGGCGGGCGATAGAAGGTAAATCTCCGAGTAGTTTTTGCCTTTTATGCTAGTTTTGCTGTGATCCGTCTCAATAATAAGTTTTTGTGGCGGCGAGAAGTGTATATGTGTTCGAAGTGGTATATTTCTTGTATATTGTGCTTTAATGCTTGTACCTTTGACTATTGATACGAATACAGAGGAAGTTGAAAGTGTTCTATTTCTATTTTAGCATTTTCAATTGAATTTGATCTTCCAGTTTTTGTGGAATAGTAAATCAATATTTTACATTCTAATGATTTAAAATTGAAGAGTTCCATTTTGCTACATCGAGGCTTATCGAATTTTTTCAAGGAAAAAAAAAGTTACATGTAGACTAAGCAATTGAAATTGAATTTCACGTGACAAGAAGAAATCAACAACTAGTTTGATTTCTTATTTGGGAAAAATCAATTATCGTGGTTTAATTTGATTTTGTTTGGAGTATTGAGATCCTTGCATTTGATATGACCTTTATTGGTTAGGTAATTTATTGAAGTGGCATTTCTTGTAACATAATGTGTCATTTGTTGTGAACAATTATGTCATTTGTTTAAAATAACTCATATTTAAAAAATGACACTTTTATTCAAAATAATTGACACGTTCTTTTATCGTGATTGACACGCACAACAGAGATAATTGACATTCTGCTCTCTACTGTAAATTATGGCTTAAACAAACACTCTGCTCATTATTGACACGTTCTTTTATCATGATTGACACGCACGTAGAGAGACAATTGATACTCGCTCTCTACTATGAATTGTAGCTTAAACGAATCACGCTTATCATTGACACGTTCTTTTGTCATAATTGACACGCACAAATGCAGACAATTGACACACTGCTCTCTATTATGAATTATGGCCTAAACAGACACTCTGCTCATCATTGACACGTTATTTTGTCATGATTGACACAAACAACATATACAATTGATACTTTTTCATAAACAAATGACATTTTTTTTCGAAACAAATTGTAATTTTTTCAAAAATAATTGAAAGTCAATAAATGATACTTTATTCAAATACAAATGATACTTTTGTTTGTTATGATTGACACTTTGGATAAAAAGTAAATGACACATTTATTCATTACAAATGACACGTCTAACTTATCAAAAAAATCGAAAAAAATAAAAAAATTTGTTTGTTACGATTGACACTTTTGTTTGTTACAATTGATACTTTCGTATGCAAAGAGTGACACACCCGTCCTTAAAATAAATGGGAAAAAACGTTAAAAAAAACGAAAAAAAAGGATTTTTTTTTAAAAATTAAAAAAAAAATATTTGTTGCGATTGACACTTTTGTTTGTTACGATTGACACTTCTGTATGTAAAGAGTGACACGCCCATCCTTAAAATAAAGAGGAAAAAAAAGTAAAAAAAATAAATAAATAAAAATAAAAATTAAATTTAAAAAAATTAAATAAAAATGGATTAATGATGTCATACTGACATCAGCGGGTCAAAGCGAGTCAACGGGTCAAATATGGGTCAAAGCGGATCAAAATTGGCTAATTGGATTATATTGCATGTGCAACATGATGCACACAAGTTTTTGCCATTGTGGTATGCTTAAGTTTGTGATCTCCACATGGAACCCTTCCTTAAACTGAGTCTTAAGTCCGAGTTTTAGATTTCTTGAATGGGATTTTAAAGGTTGTTACTACTGCTTCTGCAAGAGAATCAATCAAGGTCCTATGGTCTGATTCTTTAATTATTCATGTGTATATCACATTAAGCTTTCACCTTCCTTGGGAGGAGTAATATGTATGCATATACTTTAATTATCTAACATCCACCAGGTCCAAATCCCAGCTTCCCTCCAGCAACATCATACACCACCTCAAATGACGTCTGCTGCGTGTTCCCAAATATCCCGACGTCGCTGGCATCACCATTTCCGGCGAAAGCAAGGCACGCCTGTGTGGTACTAACGGCGATGAGTATCCCCGCCGCCTTGAGGTCAAGTTTAACTCCGCCTCCGAAAGTGAAAGACACGGTGGGGATGGAAATCTTCGTGTAATTGGAGAGGTCAAAGCAAGTATCCAATATGGAGTAAGCCGGCGCCGTCGGGTACTGCTTCATCTGCTGTTTGACAGCATCACTCAGAGCGGTGTAGGCCAACGGCGGGAGGCGCGTGATCACCGTCCCAGAGTCGATAATTGTCCCGGACGTCTGGAAAACCGATGGGCTGATCGCCAGCTGGCGGCCGCCTACGCTCATGGAGAGGATGGTGATGAAGTAGAATGCGGACCCTTGTGAGGAATCGAATGGGGTGAACTTCAAGTTTCCCGAAACTCCTCCTTTGCCGAAGGTGAGGTGGCCCTTTGAGCTCGAAGATGATGGAAGGCAGTAGGAGAAGTATCTGCCGTATTTTGATGCAGTTTGTGATACTATAGAAAGAGAGTCTTTGCCTAGGCCTATTAGCCCTGCAGTTCTTCCGAATAGGCCTTGATTATTCTGACCACACCCAAATTCAAAATTTGGGAACACATCTGTAGCTACAGTAAGTGTATCTTTGCTGAAGAATCCCACCGAAAAGGACTGATCGCCGTACTGGATACCGTAGACGCACGTCCCGACGTTGCAGCCAGGGGTGTTGCCGGTGGCAGAGCCTAGCCCGGAGCACGTGGGCGAGGAGCAGGAGATGTTAGAATACGAAGTTGATGATTTAGGCTCGAAGATCGGGTCCTGCTGTTTGTAGCAGGATTTGGCGCAGGGTTGGCATTGGGTCCAGGTGAGGTCGCTGCCCGTGTCGAAAATGAGGGAGAGGGTCTTCTTTGGCGTGCCTAGGCCTATCGGAACGATGTAGTTCCCAGATCCGAGGGACTGGCCCGGCTGCACGGGGAGGTTGGCTTTTGTGTCCTTGATTTTCGTCGTGGTTGGGGCTGGGTTGAGGCGAGCGTTGATCGACTCGACCCTCGATTGATCGGAGGCGAGGATGTCTCTTAGGGATGACGTAGCGGCGGTGTTCTCATGACACGGACCGTGTCGATGGAGAACTTCTAATGTGGATGGCCTCTTCTTGATTGAATCTGATTCATACTTGATCTATTAGAGGAGAAAGCTAGAGAAGGGAATGTACAGTTTGTGAAATATGTACTTATTTGATTATATGACAATTAAATTATGAAATTATGTGAAGTTTGATGTGAAAGAGTTGCTAATCTCTTAATTAGTTTAATACATGGAAAATATAAAAGCAATTTAGAGAGAAAGGGATGTTTTTGAGGCAAACCTAACCTTTGGATTATTTAGACTGATAATATTTGTCGTTATCATGTGATTGCAGTTGAGGCAATAAGATACCATTATTTTCTTAAATCACATAATTTCACGTACTAAAAGACGCACATAAAAAACAAGGCAAGAAACAAGTTAACTTGGTTTTGAGATTATTGGTTTCTTACAGCAGAAACCAATAATCCAAATGAGGAATTATGAATTCATTCCCAGTCCTCACAACTTTTTCCATGCTCAAATTATTGCATTGGCCCATGCTACAAAAAGGATCTTTTCTTCGTAGTTAAATTTGAAATTGACTTATTACTCGTCAATTCGTCATGTAATATTTAATCACGTACATTTTTGTTCGCTATCGATGTATGTAATATCTACAGTAGCCCTTTTCTCCTACCCACTGCAAGGAAAGAAGAAAGCTACAACTTCTCACAAAATTAGAAGTTCTGCCCTTTCTTTCTGCTCCCATAATCTGGAATAAAACTTTATTACAACACTACTTCTGCCACCCCAACCACTTTTCCTGTTTCATGATGTTGTTAGATTTCAAGATGAAAGAGAACATAGTGATAATGATTTTTCATTGATGGATTCAAAATTCGACCTTCAATATTCTTCTCATCTTCAATGGGATGGATGAAAGAAAGAGAGAGAGAGAGAGAGAGAGAGACGTCACCTTTGGAAGGAGTGCAGACAGAGGCTGGTAGAAGAGAGCTAACTTCAATAGTGTGGAAATGGGCTTCAATAGTCTTACTTTTTCTGGAATCAAAGGCATGACTTTGCAGTGTAAAACATGAAACCAAAAGCAACAAAAGAGAAGGATAGAGCAAATTAAGTTTGAAAAAGGTGGAGAAGAAATGGGGAGTGGCCATTACTGAAAGTGAATGAGTTTTTGTTTCTTATTGGATATATAAATAGGATTTCAAGAATCCACACCACCCAACCCATTTACTAAATTTTATTCTTTTCTCACTGGGATGCCTCATCATTCATCATGCATGTTTCTTACTTGTTTTTGCTCTTCAAGATTGTTTTCTAATCTTATGGCCTTACCATCTCATTATGGACTAATTTAATTAATAAATTAGTCACAAGTTTTAGTTATAGTGCTTGACTAGCTGAATAAATCAGTAGATAATCTCATTAATTATTTTTTTATCGTATGCATTCAAGTCTTCTATCTTGAAACTTTACTAGTTAAAGTTCGTAGGATCTTTACCGAACAAATTCACCGCACTTACAAAGTTTTAGTGGAGAGAATTAGTGTTACAATTAGGTATACGACTACTTCAAACTTATATGTACAATTGATATCTATACCGAGTTATGCATGAAAGTTACAACTACGGATTACTCTCGTCTAAAAGAACTACAGATGCAAAATTGCAGTTCAAATATTAAAATCTGCCGTGCAAAACTAAGATGCAAAAACGCGTTTGACGTTGGGATTGGGATTCCTACAAGGAAGCCCATATCTTGCCCCAAATTTAGTAATCACTTTATAAAATTTCATCTTCAGCCAAAATATAAACCTAACAGACATGACATAATTTTATTATTGTATACTTTTAGATCATTAATTTCCATTTCACATTAAATATACATGTCAAATCGCGTAAAGTTGGAATAAATAGGAGCTATATGCAACTTAAATACATCTCGTGATTAATTCTTTCACGAAATTATAAGAATGGGCAAGATGGGATTATGTTATATAAAGTTTTAGTAGTTCTTCTGTCCCACTAAAGTAGAGGGTTTCACATCTAATTACAGACTACTTAGTGCGGGAACCTACTAAAACAACTTTAGTGAGACGGAGGGAATATTTTTTTTCCAAAACTTCCAATTATTATATAATTGGGAAGCTTCTTAAGACTCTGACCTCAACGCCTATCACGCTGATCTCACTGGTCTACGACAAGCCAGCCTAGTCAGTGGTACCCTCCCAACGAGTGGGGATCTTTTCCAACGAGTGGGATCTTTTGCCCCATTAAGTGTCCCACTACATGTCCCATCAATAAGGTGAGGACATATGTCGACATGTTATAAAAACATGGCCCACCAATGCACACGTGGCGCTGCGTGATTGGTGGGCCACCAAGTGGGACACCAACTTATGGGACAGAGGATCCCTTCTGCCTCCCAACTAGTGTCGTTTTTTTTCGTTTCTCCATTACTCTCTTCTCTCTTCTCTCTCTAAAGCAATAATTCATGTAATTGTAGATATTGGAAATAGAATAAAAAAAGACCAGCTAAGTTTATGTAGAAAATTGGAAGATTGAAAATTTTCATCACGCGTATAGTTGTTGAATTATTTAACTCGTTCGCAAATGTGTTAGTGCATGGTAGATCTAGTCTCTATCTTTTTTTATGTATCTATACATAATAATTGAGGAACAGCAGGCCCACGACATTTTGTAATTGAAAGGAATTAGTCAATTATGTAATTATTCAAGGATAGCTGACCCATCAAAACAACTTATGCTATTGGAGTATGTTAATGGTGGAATCTTAAATATAAAACACCATCGTGACTCCCATGGAATCTTTGCTCTTTGGTAGGCCAAGTTGGATATTTGATTTTCTTTTTCTTTTTCTTTAAAATTTGGTGGATTATTTGTGGTGGAGCTTTGGACTTCTTGTGCATCGAAATAACTAGTAATCTAAGATATTAACTGTTACACAAAAGCTTGTGTGTACTATTTTCGTACTGTTACACAAAAGCTTGTGTGTACTATTTTTGTATACTCTTGTGTGTACCATACAACAAGGGTATTGACATGTGTTAAATATAACCCACTTGATTTAGTGAGAAATGCTACATGTCAATACCCTTGTGGTGTGGTACACACAAATGTATACGAAAGTGGTACATACAAGTCGCTCCGAAACTGTTACTATCGTGTGGGTACAGTAATACGTATAAAGATTGAAGTCGATCCTTCTTTCTTTCACATATTGAATGAATTTTTGTGCCCACTGAAATGTAGCTGAAGTCCAAATTAGTCGCATCAAATGTGTAGCTGGATTGTGCGTTGGAGATATTCATATTTTGAAACGTTACTAATTATGAATTTTAGGTATGAAAATGTAGATCACAAGTCAAAATAATTGTGATTTCATGATTAGATTGGTGACATCGCAGCTACTTGTCATGAACGCATCACAAAACAAAAGAATAAAATGTAAACTAATAAGCAATCACAATATAAAATTAGCCTCTTGGAATGATGTGATTTGTGGAAATAACACCTTCAGCAGTATCTTTCTGTTCCCCCTATTTCAGAGCGTAATTTGATAATTACACACTTAGACGAATGTGAAGACTCAAGTCAAGGCTAGCAATATTCAAGAGAAAATGGTTATTAATCAAATAAAACATTTACCATCTTTTTGTTCTTTATACATCAAAAAACTGTCCTAATTTCGTCTTTAACTAAAGGCAAATATGCCACCAATGACAAGGATACAGCTAGTTGTTTCAATAACAGTTCGACGTTGATTTATATTTTGTTTCTTTAAGACTGTGTACAAAATGTCGTTGTCATTAGTTTTCAAGTTCATCTAAATCAAGCCAATGTACTAGTTTACTCTGCTTCGGTAATTCTTGAGTGCACTCCTACCTTGTACTTCCCTACACTCATTGCACAATTGCAGTGAACGTGTGAAGTCAATAATCCTGGTCCTCTACTAGGTTCGTTTCATATTGCAAATACATATAAACCATCAGAATTCCATGGAATACGAGTGTGTGAAATCTGAAAACATATTGCAATAGTCAAAAGGCGCCACTTCCTTATATTTGCTTAGGAGAATCTGATACAGAAAGTATAAACGCGACAGCAATAAGTGCCAGCATCCAACATACTGATATATATAATGAAAGAAAGCAAAGGCAGGGTGAAGACAGCAGGGTTTAATTAGATCATGAGATATATTATTGATCATTGCAGAATTCAAAGGAAAAAAAGATCTGTAATCAAGGTGGTGTTATAGAGATAGAAGCAAATAATTGAGATTTTATGGGTAATATGTGGTGGCAACAACTTATAAAATAACCATACTTATAGAGATAGAAGAAAACAATTCAGGAAGCTGCATTTTCCTCTCCATAATGATAAGCAAAATGGTGCAAGTTGTTGCTACCTTACTCTTGAACTGACCCACAATGTGAAAGCATGATGGAGAGGAAAATGCAGCTTCCTCATATAGTTGCTTTCAGAATTGGCTGTATTTTCTGATTTACAGAATCTCGTCTCAACATTGAATTTCTGCATTAGAATAAATTATCTGTAGAAGCTTCCTCACAGTTGCTTTCTGAATTCGAAACAACTTTCAGATTGAATCATCATTTCCTTTTTTCAGACAACACTTTTTAAACCATGTATGGTTATCAATGAATAGGGTGTCTTCTTCCCTTCACAAGTTATATCCGCAGCTGAATAAAACCAACCAGTAGGACCTACCATCCAATTTCCACCAGCAAGGTCCATATCTATGATTAAAGTATCATCAGAACTTCTCATTTCATCCGTTAGGTTTTTCAGTGCCTCATATATCTCTAGGGAATTAGGGTGTGAATAGTCATCTGCATTAAAACCATGAACATTGTGGTGCAACTCTATCCAACTCCAACCAGGTACCTTCTTGACTCTTTTCTCTTTCATCAGATAGCCTTCTCATCCCACTTTTTAAGATTACCATACATATCCGAGAGCATGACATTAGTGCAGTGGTCTCCAGGATCCAGTTCTAGCAAGCTGTCAGCAACCTGAGTCGCCAATTGTATGTCACCACAAGCCCTACAAGCACTGAAGAATGTTTTCAAAAAAATTGCATCCGGCTTAAAAGGCATATCATCGACTAGTTCTTTTGCCTCCATAAGACGTCCAGCTCTCCCAAGCAGGTCAACAGCACATGCATAATTTTCCATCTGGGGTGAAACTCCATATTCGGATTCCATAGATTTCAATAAGTTCATACCTACGTCAACCAAACCAATGTGACTACATGCATTAAGAGCAGCAACAAAAGTGACATGATCCAGCTTCACGCGTCCATGTGTCATGAGGTGAAATAGGTCAAGAGCAACCTCCCCTTGCCCATGTTGTGCATATGCAAATAGAACCGCGTTCCATGTCACGGAACTCTCCCTATGAGAGGCCTCAAAATATTTCCGAACCCCTTCAATGACTCCGCATTTTGAGTACATAAATATCAAAGCGCTAGCTACAAACTCATTTTCCTCCAGACCTGATTTTACAACCAAGACATGAATCTGTTGGCCCAAGTTGAGTGTAGCTAAATCTGAGCAAGATCTTAAGGCTGCTGCAAAGGCATATTGGTCGATTATAAGGTTATCCATATGCATATGCTGAAAGAGCCTCAAGGCATTTTCATTGAGCCCATGTTGTGACAAGCCAGTCAAAATTGTATTCCATGACACATGGTCCTTCACATCTATAAGTTCAAAAACTCTCAATGCATCGTCCACGTTTTCTCTATCGGACTTTAGATACATGGAAATCAATGCATTGGATACTTGTGTAGCCCGTTCCAGTCCCCTCTTTATAACTAGACAATGCAAGGATTCTCCAAGGGTCTTCTTTGCATCTCCAGAGCAAGCGCTTATAATGGAAGAGCATGTGTACACATCCACTTTCAACCTTAGTCTCACCATATCTAAGAAGATTTTGAAGCCACATTCTTGTAGATCATGCTCCAAATAAGCCGCTAACATTGAGTTCCACGTCACTAAATCTCGATATTATTCAGCATTATCAAACACTTTTTTGGCATCTCCAACGCTTCCACATTCAGCATATGCAGTTATTGTGGCATTAAGCACAGTGTTCTCATGCTCCAGACCACGCTTCATAATGTTACCATGGATCTGCCTTGCCAACTCATATAAATTAACATCACAAAGCAATGTCAGAATAGGTGCAAATGTTGCATCATCACCTCTAACACTTTCAATCTCCATACACCGGAACAATTCAAGACAAGATGTAGGTTCCCCCTTTCTGAAAACCCCCCAATCAAAGCGTTCCAAGACACAGTATTCCTCTCCTTCATGTACTTAAACACCTTATTTGCATCCTCAACTCTACTGCACTTCGCGTACATATCAAGAAGAGCACTGGAAGCATAAACATTATCGAAAAACCCCATCTTGAAAATTTCCGAATGCACTTGCTGGCCATACAATAGTCCACCATTCGCAGCAACGCCCTTGAGCATGCTTCCAAAAGTATAAGCGTCGAACAGAAACCCGAGTCTTTTCATAGACTTCAAGACTCCCCATGCACTGAAAAAGTTTCCTGAGTTCACGTGTCCGGAAATGACGGTGTTCCAAGAGGCAGTGTCCCTTTGAGGCATTTCGTTGAACACCTTCAGGGAGGCGCTCAATTCTTTGCATTTTGCGTATCTGCTTATGAGTCTGTTGGAAGTGTATGCATCTGTGACGAGTGATAATTTGATGGCTTCGCAATGAGCTGCCGCAACATTTGATAACGTTGGAGGAGTAGTATCAGCAAGCAATTGTAGCGCCCTCATTCATGAGCAAGAATCCACTAAAATCGCCGTTTTCTGTTGAATTCTTTTCCCAACAGCTTCCAACAGTAGTCGTTAGCGCTTTCAAAAGTTTATAATCCGAAAAGTGCTAAAAGTCTTCTTCAGTCCTGCTGACTAAAGTAACCCTTGAATTACTTATTCTTATCACACTCACCTAATCTCTAATATGAAAAGTTTCTCTACCCACGTAGGCCATTATGTGAACCTCTGATCATAATGGTTTATTAAAATTATTTCAAGACCTGAACAGATATGAATGACACAGATTTTGTATTATTAAGAATAAAAATTATCGTTATAAATGTATTGGTGTATATATATATGCAGCTGCTCTATTTGACAAAATT
Organism: Lavandula angustifolia; assembly: GCA_028984105.1. Taxonomy (NCBI): domain Eukaryota; kingdom Viridiplantae; phylum Streptophyta; class Magnoliopsida; order Lamiales; family Lamiaceae; genus Lavandula; species Lavandula angustifolia. Next base: position 29,264,857 of record CM054807.1, read on the forward strand.
GATATCGAAAGAGCTTTATCATAAGATCAACAGAGCTTTTACTGCAAGAATTCGTTTTGAGAAAACATCTCAGTTGTATCTAATTAACCACAGAAAATAGATAACTCAACAGAAACACAAACTATACATTCTATTAGTAGTTATGAAAAGTAAAATATAATTACTAAATAATATTCAATCTAATTAAATGTCAAATTGCCAGATCACTAGAAAACATCTTATAATGTGACTTGCATGGTATCTCATGACTAAGTTCTATAATTTAGTTCACAGTACCCCGAAATGTTATTAAAAAAAATGCATTGCATGGTATCTCATGACTAAGTTCTATAAGACGCGCCTTAGAATTAAAATTAAGATTAAATTATGTTAATTTATTGGAAGGGAATTATTATTTTAATAATATCCTAATTTTGGATTTAAAAATTATCTATATAGTACCCGTAACATATTTCTTAACCAAAAATCTAAATAAAAATAATTTAAATATTCATTTTATCATTTAGGCGTTGAATTAGAGAAAAATTAGTTTTAATGAGAGTGCTTGATTGTTATATCTTATTATCACGCTGCTACAGAGACACTTTTATTAGTATTATATCTAAAATAAATCAAATTTGTATTATGTAGCATAGCCTTATCGCATTGGTGTTTTATTTTATGCTTTCGTTTAGCCAAAACCGAAACTAATTGGGATAAAACAATAGTATGAGAATATCCCTCTTGTTATAAACTAAATAGTATGAGAGAATAATAGAGAGAATGAGAAATAGATGTGTATTATTATGAGGGTCGAGACCTCTATTTATAGAGTACAAGATGGGCTCATGGACTTTTAGGATTTACATGGTCATCACAATATATAGTAAGTATATATATAAAATATATTTACAACACTCCCCTTGATTGACCATCCCTAAAAGAAACTGCTGCCTCGTTAAAACCTTGCCAGAAAAAACCCAGTGGGATAAAAACTGGATGAAGGAAAAAGAGTACAACTGCTCCACCTCAATATAGTCATTCTTGATCCTTGAGTCGACATATATCGATCTGGTGTAACAACTTCTTGAATGTTGACATTGGTAATGCCTTTGTAAAAGAATCCGCTAGATTGTCACTTGAGCGAGTTTGCTGCATGTTGATGTCGCCACTCTTTTGGAGATCATGTGTTGCATTAGCTCTTTTATGAATCAATCTCAATGACTCATTTTCTCGTGTGTTGCATTGGATGCCTCGTTAAAAACCTTAACTAAGAAAACTCTTTAGGAAAAACTTAGAAAGGAAAAAATAGTACAACCATTTGACCTTCAGGGTCATTTGACATATAGGAGTCAGTCTAATCTTCATGATTATTTGCAATCTATTACTCCCCCTCAAGATAACAATCTTCAAGGTTATCGTCAAGGTCTACACTAATATGTGCAACACAAGTTTAACTATCTTCATAGAGAATAGCATGTTTGTCTCGAAGAGAACAAATGATGGTCAATACCATTTCAAATTCTCAAATCGCACATAAGTAAGAAACTTCTGGTCCTAAAACATCTTTGTTATCTTCTATAGGTCTAAACGAATCTCCATCCACTTCAAGTGATTGAAGCAACCATTATATAGCTATATGGATGCGATACAATAATATCTCTTTAAAGAGCTTTTAAATAGGTCGACTAGCGTAACTCCATCAGAGAGATGCTCAATCTACAGGTCGAGACAATTATTAGTTCAACCCAAGTCTTTTGATTCTAACTCCGTCTTTAGGCATGAGTTGATTTCATCAAGTACTTTTGTACATAATGATTCACATATCCTCTTTAGGAAGAGTTTGGAGTGATGTGTTCTAATTATCTATTCCGCGGACTTCTTATCTCTTAGCATCAATAAATCTCTCACGCTTCTGGCGGTAATGAGAATCAATGGATTTATATTTTCTATGAGGAACTTCAGTTCGTTCATGGTGCATATACAATAGGTATATGCGATTTTAGTCACTCATTTTTCACTCAATAACTTGATGAACTTCTGGTTCATAGTGCGTGAATCTAAATAATTAATCCAACGAGATATTTGCGGCATTCAATCTTTATATTTCATATCTCCCCTAATACCGACGACGATGTGAGTTGGATTATCAATGAATAAAATAATTCATAATTACTTGTTCTATGTAAGTCATTTTGACGGAGTATACATATAAGTATTATGTTCTTCAAGAGTTGCAATCAAACTCAAGTCATCATTTATGTACCCTTCTGTCAAGGAATTCTCGTCGTTATGATTATATCATATACGGCTGTACTATTTCAGCCCTTACAATGACTTTTGCAGTCTAAGTGACAACTTCGGGGATATACTTTCCGGATTTTGGAACTACAGGTCCAAATATTTTCGGCTTTCTAGGGAATATTAATTCACCTTATATGACTTCGTTCCTCTTTGGCCAATTATTTCAATCTTGACAATCTCTTATAGATCGTCATTGAGGATCCTCTTTTTTCATTTCACGAGTCATATTAAAGGCGAATATATCGTCATGCGTCCACAACGATATTTGATATCTCCAATATATTGAGATCTCATAATTTTCAGACGCTTGTAGTTCTTTAGGAACTTCATTTGATTGATTAATCATTTTCGTCATTGTTTGGTTCATATGTTGTGCCCCTTTTCTTTGACACAAAATTTCTTTTAGAACCACTTGGTTGACCATATTTTTTGACGAATTTTAAATGCATTTGCTGTCATTTATGCTTGTCCTTCAGGGACATGAATTCTTGTTGGGGGTATTTTGCAGCAAATGTATGACATTTTCACTTCTTCTATATACATACTAAAGCATTAAGAAGTTGATTCGCAATCTTTTGCAAATGAACCTTTCGACTTCTTGTTCACATTGATTATTTCGGGAATCCAAATGTGACTAATTTTTTTCTTGTGCTTTTTTTTGGATGTAGATTTCACATTTATTACTTCGAGAATCCAAATGTGACATATGTTCCACCTAATGTTGGGAACATTATTTTATTATAATAACAATCGTAATGTGAGATCGTTTTTATACTTACAAAATCATTTTGAATATGGACATGAGCAACTAGGTGTTGAATCTCAATCCCAAAGCAATATAATATTAAATCATCTTCAGGAGGCACTTGGAGTTGTAAAAACTCACTCGCTTTATCAAGACAAATCTTCTTGATGGAATTAAACTCTTTATTTTTGAAATTGTAGTTCTAGCAAGTGTTATATTTCTTCTAGAAATCGAGCATTCATGGAAATTAAGAGATTCTTCAGGATCTCTACGTTGCGCTCATATGAATTTTCAATTATGTTGCGCATCATGTTGCTTGCAGATGTCCAAACTTATCATGTCAAAGTATAAAGCTCTTTGAACTTCTAGTTCATGACATGATTTATCTCACTTGTTTTTATGAATGTGTAATACATTCAAAATGATAGTGTGATAACTTTTCTTTTGTTAGCTTCCGGCTAAATACAAAAGAATCACTACCTACTTATATGATTTCAATATGCTATCCATTACATATCCATAAAACGTAGTAAGTGTCTTCTAGACTTACTAGAGTAAAGGGCATGTTCAATAGTTAATTTAGTATCATTTGATAGAATGATACAAGCTCTTTATGAGCATTTAATGATGTTCGATGCACTAGATTTTAAAATCTTGCAGTTTAAAATGCAACTACTCATATCGAGCTATAGAGAGGACAAACAATTAATATCTTGACGCAATCCTGCTTTGATGCTTTGTTTCATTCTATTATTATCTCCATATGCCTCTTATTGGCATATGAGCATCGATATCAAGATTTCATTAATGTCAACAAGACATAAATACTGTTTTTCATTCAGGAATAACATATATCATCAAAGAACGAGTTGCTCTTTAAGAGCATTTAATATTCTTTTAGAATATAAATGATGCTACTTCATGAGCAAAAGTTAAATAGTACTCCATCCGTCCATAATCTATGTCCCATTGGGACTGGGCACGGTAATTAAGATAGTTGAGGTAAAGGTGTAAAGTTGTGGTGTAAAAGTATAAAGGAGTGGGGTCCACTTAATTAGATTGATTGTGGTCCACTCATTTATTTTCTTATTTGGTATGAGACAATAAAAAAAAGACAAGTGGGACATTAATAATGGGACGGAGGGAGTATATAAAAATATCAAATCCGAGGCATTTCCACAAACACGTGATAGTATGGTCATTCTTCAGGAATGTAATTGTGCTAGTTACAGAGCAACAATTTAGTTTCACGATAAGTGAAATCAATGAAATTGCAAATTTTGAGATCTACCGGATCTCACATCTATTCTTGAAAAGAAATTAAGCCACAATAGGATGTTGGAAATGCAGTTGTCAAGCATAGAGGAACTCTTGCTACCACTCCATATAATTAGATAATACTTTAAATATATATTATTCTTTAGGAACATGTAATATTTTTCAAGATTATTAATTGTGCTACTTCAGGAGCAACAATTAAAGTATGGTTGTGATATATGATTTCAAAATGATAAGTTTTAGTTGTTCCAAGAACATGTAAAATTAATTGTGCTATTTCAAGAGCAACAATTAGAGTTATGAACATATATCATTTGTTAAAATCAAGAGCTTGAATTGTTCTTCAAGAACATGTAGTATTCTTCAGGAATACAAATTGTGCTACTTCAATAGCAACAATTTTAGTCTATTTTAGACTACTTCAAGAGCAAAAGTTAAAATTTTCTAAAAACCCAACTGTTTTTCAAGAACATGTAGTATTATTTAAGAATATCAAGTGTGCTACTTCGGGAGCAACAATAATAACAATTCAAGAACCAAGATTCGCCATCAATAAGACAAAAAATATATGAATTGCTCATCGAAAACATGTAATATTCTTCAGGAATATTAATTCTGTGCCACTTCAGGAGCAACAAATTGAGATTATATTTATATATCGATATAAATATCATACAATATGCAACAAAAAAAAACTGAAGTATGTAGTAAATACATAGATAATATTAATAACTCTTCAAGAGTGTGTAATATTCTACAGAAATATTAAATCGTGTTACTTCAGGAGCAACAATTAAATCGTTTCGATAAATAAGTTTGAATTGCTCGTTAAGAGCATGTGATATTCTTCAAGAATATAGATTGTGCTACTTCAGGAGCAACAATTGTGATTTAACATAAAGTAAATAAACAAATAAATAAATAAGTAAAAACGTATATATATGTAGAAATATTAATTGTAAATGCTCTTCAAAAGCATGTAATATTCTGCAGGAATATTGATTGTGCTACTTCTGGAGCAACATGTTGAAAAAATGTTTTCCAATTGCTCTTCAAGAGCATGTAATATTTAAAGCCGATGAATTGCTCTATAAGAGCATATAATAATATCTCATGGATTATTAATTGTGCTACTTCAGGAGCAACAATTAAATTAAATAATTAACCTCTCATCATATACTCGAAAATACCATCAACACATATAATGATTCTACTCATGTCTTATTAAATTAAATAAGCAAATAGTTTCCTACATATCCTTTTTTTTTCACGTAATCAAGATTAGCATAATCCACCACAATAAAACACAACCAAATTGTGAAATATCTCGGCATATACTAAATATATTTAACAAAGTATAAATCATGTAATATGAATTATGGGATTCTATTAAATTTTGGGCAGGCGACGACATGATAAGGCATAAGATAAATATGACAATTAAGAACATACTAAGTCAAACTAATATTGATACCTTCGCTTGCAAATTCTCCGCGAATATTTTTCTTTTAAGAAAAACTTCTTAAAAACTTTTTCGTGCTGATAACGTGTCATAAACTAAATAGATAGAGAGAATAATAGAGAGAATGAGAAATAGATGTGTATTATTATGAGGGTCGAGACCTCTATTTATAGAGTACAAGATGGGCTCATGGACTTTTAGGGTTTACATGGTCATCACAATATATGGTAAGTATATATATAAAATATATATTTACAACACCTCTCTCTATATATATACACCTCTTCCAAATATTTTCTGTACCGCCGCACACATCATCGTTCAGAATCTTCTCGTTTATTCGTCCTCTATTATTTCCGATCTTTCCAGATTAATTAAAGGTATCCCTAGAACTCGAGTTAATTAAGTGCAATTATTTGATGAGGAATTTTAATTGATTAAGAGGCATGAAATATTCTGGTTTAGATTTCATCTTGATGCATGATTTTGCAAGCAAAATCTTCTGTAATTTTGTGGTTTAACTTCGTTGTGAATAATTATATAATAAGGTTGGGTATTGATTTGTTTGTTGTATCTTGCGTGGTGTTCCACTAGCCAGGAAATATAAGGATTCGGTAGTAGATTTTAAATTATGATTTAAACTAGGAAATGCATGCTCACTAATAGGGGAGGTTGAAGAGATAGTTCCTTTAGTTTTATTCATATATTTCTGATTTCAAATCCTTTGATTAATTTGGATGTAGGTGTTTAGCATATGCATGATCTTGATTTAAAAGTAAAAGATAGATGCATTATTATTTATATATATATATATATATATATATATATATATATATATATATATATAATATAATGGCTCCGAGATGTTTAAGAGTTAGATTTTAGTTTTTCTAAATTAATTATTTAGAAGATATTGAAATATTAGGACTCGTATTTCTTTTAGAATCATTATACACAAGGCTCAAACTTATATCAATGAATTTAATCATGGACATGTTATTTTTTTATTTTTAGGAATTTAAATCATTTTTGGGAGTATTAAATGAGCATCTAACGTAAATCATGGGTAGATTAATGATAAAATTAAGTTAGGGGATTGTGCCAATATTAAGGAGTAGTGTCGTTGGATTTTAGAGAGAAAACATGATATTCAGTTTTGGAGCTTTTTATTATATGGGTTGAAGGCGTGATAATATGATTTCGTATATACGTTTTCGTGTGAATAATATTAGGTGTTATGGTGACTGTTTTATGCTACTTAGGAATTCTTTGATATTTGACATTTTAGAAGTCTGATAAATAAATAGGAATTTAACAAAATATATGATTATGGTCATGTAGATTGTGTGCATTGATATAGATACTAGTTGGTTCATGACTATGTGACACATAAGATATTAAAAATTAAATTTTTATCATAGGAGAGGCACGCATGACTTAATCATCTGATATCCCTATTTTTCATCACTCAAACAGGTTAAGGTGAGGTTTTTCTTTTATCCTTATTATACACTATACAGTTTTTCTAATGCGTTATTCAGTACAGGCAGAGCCTTCGGGTTATTCACGCAGTAAAACCTTCGAGTTAGACTTCGGGCAATTCACGCAGTAAAACCTTCAGGTTAGCCTTCGGGCATTCACGCAGTAAAACCTTCAGGTTAGCCCTCAGACATTCACGCAGTAAAACCTTCGGGTTAAGCCTCCGGGCTTGCATGTCTAATTTCTCATGTTAAATCCTTTATAGTTTATAGTTTGGATAATGTTTGACCCCACTGAGTAGTCGTACTCACCCTTCTATATTTTCACTTTTTCAGATCATGGTCCGGCAGATGCTTGAAGTGACGGATGGTGATGGTCACACACTTATACGAGAAAGAAATAATGAAACTTCTTACTGCATTAATTTAGTTTTATCATGAACTAAGCACTTTCGTTCCATCGCATTTTCCGAAAACTAGTAGTCGCATGTGCTTTTATTTTTTAACACTTCCGATGTTATGAAATTTTGCACTGAACTTTCCTTTTATAATTTTTTTATTAAAGTTATTTTAAAAATTAAATTTAATGACAAAGTTTATGCATGTGGTGACTTCCCCTTAAAAAGTTATGAAAATTTGGGCGTTACAGTTCAACTGATATGAGTAGTGACTATGATGAGCAGCGAATTGAAGCCGAGGTCGGACGATCGAAATCGTGTCGGGTCTATGTTAGACGAAAGCGTGGGAACTGAGAGCCGCAAGATTGAAGTCGCTTTTTAGCTTATAATTAATTATTATAGATTTATTAGTTGCTAGCATTTTAATTGTCGCATTTTACTTTTGCATGAGATTACTTGTATTTATTGGATCCCAAGAGTAGGGAAAGGGCACGCGATTGGAATAGAAACATTGGGGCAAGGCGGCGCCTTAGCTTTGGGGGAAAATCTGTGTTCATCGAACCCTAATCTATCAATTGGTGCAGTGAGCGTGGAATCCTTGGGGGTTCGATGGTCGTGACTCGATCAGCCGACATGGAATCTAGAATCGCAGCAGTGGAAACTAAGTTGAGTGGAATCGAAGAGACTCTCGGAGTTCTCTTAGAGGAGCGGCGGGTATCAAGAGGAAGATTCGACAAGATAGAGTTACAACTATCTGTTCTAATCGAGACTCTTAAGAAACTGGGAGTGGGAGAATCTTCGACGAACGAGATGGGAGAAATTCATATTGAAGAGCTTCATGAGTCCACGGGAACGGACTCTACTATTCCCGCGTTACCAGTTTTTTACGGCGGAGATCCAATTGGTTGGCTTACAAGGGTAGACCAACATTTTGAAATACACCACTGCGTAGAGGAGCAGCGGAAATTAAAAATGGCAATGGTGGCTATGGAGGGAGAGGCACTCAACTGGTATCGATGGTTTAAGAGAGAGCGTGAAGTTTTTGGCTGGCAAGATTTTGCGCAGTCGCTTATTAAGCGATTCGATGATAACGGCGAGGGGGATGCATTTGGGCGGCTTGCGACGCTGCGTCAAACTGGGACGGTATTGCAATATGTGGATAAGTTTATGTAACTCTCCAATCAAGTTCCTAATCTTACCAAAGAGAGGTTCTTGAGCTTGTTTCTAAAAGGGTTAGATGACGCAGTTTAGGGATAAGTGCGGATATTAAGACCTGGGGACATGGAGGCCGCGGGGGGAGATTGCGAAAATGGCGGAGGCTAATCTACGGTTACCGGCAATTGGGTGGAATGATTATGGTGGGAGAGCGCAGATGGCGCATACCACGCGTTCGGTTTCCAGAATTCAGGCACCGCCACCTCATCTCGCGCTACCAGCGCCTTCATCTGTCGGGCAGCAAGGTAATCAACGGCTAGGGGGTATTGAACGGGCTCCGAATCGGGCCCCTTATCGGCGTATGACTGATTCCGAAAGAGAGAATCTGCGACACTGTGGGTTGTGCTTCCGCTGTAAAACACTTTATCACCCAACACAACACGAGTGTCCAAAGAAGGGGCTCCGTATATTATTGGTGTCGGATGAAGACGAACCCGAACTTGAACTCGAGGAGTTAGTAGCGGAGGATGCAGCGGACAAAGAGGAGTTGGTGACGGATGAGAAACTGATTAAGGAAGGAAAGATGGCATCCCTGTCTCTCTGTTCGGCTATGGGTATCACTGGACCGCGATCGATTCGTCTTCGCGGAACGATGTCGGGAAAGTCGGTAACAGTTCTAATTGATAGTGGGGCAACCCACAATTTCATTGCCAAGGAGTTGGTTCCGATTCTTGAAGCGAAGGTGGATAATGAGAAGAGGTTTGCCGTAAAATTAGGGGATGGAAGCAAAATGAAGGCCCTAGGGATATGTAGAGAGTTGCCACTAGACTTGGGCGCTATTGCATTTCGCGAATATTATCACGTTTTTCCTTTGGGAGGGGTAGATCTTATATTGGGAATGGCGTGGCTAGAAAAATTTGGGTTGACGCAAATTGACTGGAAAGCAAAATGGTTACAATTTGAGGCGGGAGGAGTGATGGTGGAGTTGAAGGGGGATGGGGCCTTAAGCGAGACGCTGTATCTCTCAAAGTCTATGCTGAAATTGGACAAAGTGGAATTGATGGCCGTAGTAGTGGAGGCGAGAAGTTGCTGGTCAGCAACTGCAGAATTCGAGATTGCTAAGGGCGAAAATGGCATATTGAAAGGAACGCTGGAGGGCTATACTGATATATTTGGTGAACCTAACGGGCTGCCCCCGATCCGAGCAGCCGATCATCGAATTAATTTGTGTAAGGGAGTGGATTCTATCTCAGTCAGACCATATAGGTATAGTCAAGCTCAAAAAGACGAGATTGAACGTCTTGTGAATGATATGTCTAAAGTGGGAATTATTCGCCCGTTTTCCAGTCCCGTGCTTCTAGTTAAAAAGAAAGACGGAAGTTGGCATTTTTGTGTGGACTACCGGGAGCTAAACAAAGTCACAATGCCGGATAAGTATCTAATCCCCATAATCCAAGAAATGTTGGATGAACTAGCAGGAGCCTCGATCTTTTCTAAAATAGATCTTTGATCGGGTTATCATCAGATAAGAGTCCACGTGGACGACATCCAGAAAACTGCTTTCCGAACTCATAGCGGACATTATGAGTTCTTAGTAATTCCTTTTGGACTCACCAACGCACCGGCCACTTTTCAGTCGATAATGAACGCTCTTTTCCGACCGTGGTTGAGGAGATTTGTTTTGGTTTTCTTTGACAATATCCTCGTCTATAGCAAGACGTGGAGAGAACATAAACAGCACTTAGAGGTAGTATTGAAAGTTCTACGCACTAACCAACTGCGGGCAAATAGAAAAAAATGTGCGTTTGGTTGTCTTCAAGTTGAATACCTTGGTCATGTGATCTCGGCTACCGGAGTTAAGATGGACCCCAATAAAGTACAAGCCATTCTTAGTTGGCCGCAGCCGGTCTCCGTAAAGGGGGTACGGGGATTGTTGGGACTGATAGGCTACTATCGGAGATTTGTCAAAGGTTATGGCATGATAGCTAAACCCTTAACCGACCTGCACAAGAAGGAGATGGTACACAAATTTATATGGACTTCCGCAACAAGTGAGTCATTTAACCTCCTTAAGGCTGCCTTGACTTCAGCCCCCGTGTTGGCCATGCCCGATTTCCAGAAGTCATTTGTGGTAGAGTGTAACGCGTCCGGAAGCGGAGTAGGAGATGTCCTTATGCAAGAGGGACATCCAGTAGCATATTTTAGTAAGGCCCTCAGTGCCGGTGTAGCTTCCAAATCAGCCTACAAACGTGAATTAATGGGATTGGTACTAGCCGTGCAACATTCGCGATCCTATCTCCTTGCTCGTCATTTCAAGGTGAAGACGGATCATCACAGTCTTCGCCACCTATTGAATCAAAAAATCGCGACTCCGGCGCAACAACATTGGGTCATGAAACTCCTAGGCTATGATTTTGAAATTGTGTATAAATCCGGACTTTCGAATAGGGCAACGAATTCTTTATCTCGTTGTCATGAGACCAAAGGCGAATGTCGGGCTCTTAGCGGGCTGATATGGGCTGAATTCCCAGCCCTTTGGGAGGAGCAAGAACGTGACAAAGACGTCAAAGAGTTGATTGACAGGGTGCAGCGAGGGTCTGATTTTTGGGAAGGGTATTCCGTGGTCGAAGGGAAGTTATTTTTTAAGGGGCGTGTTGTGATTCCGGCTGATTCCGCATGGATTCCATGCCTCCTACATGAATTTCATGACACCCCAACGGGTGGTAATGTCGGGGTATTAAGAACGTATCGTCGCTTAGCTTCCAGTGTCTTTTGGAAAGGAATGTTAAAAAGCGTGCGGGAATATGTCTCTTCGTGTTTAACCTGTCAATGTTCCAAATATGATTCGCAATCTCTAGCGGGACTGCTCCAGCCACTGCCCATTCTGGAGTTAATTTGGGAGGATGTTGCGATGGACTTCATCACCGGCCTACCATCGTCATTAGGTTATTCTTCTATTATGGTGGTAGTGTACCGACTGTCTAAATATGGCCACTTTGTGCCACTTAAAAATCCAATTACTACAAAACGGGTAGCGGATCAGTTCATGAATTACATTGTGAAACTCCATGGTTTTCCGGGACTATTGTTAGCGACCGTGATCCCCTATTTTTGGGTTCTTTTTGGCGTTCCCTTTTCCAGTCTCAAGGGACTCATCTTAAGTTCAGTACCTCATATCATCCGAAGACGGACGGACAAACCGAGGTGTTGAACTGGACGCTCGAAACCTATTTACGCTGTTTCTTTTTGCAACAACCTATGAAGTGGGCCGGATGTTTGGCGTGGACGGAGTATTGGTATAATACTTCCTATCAAACCGCTGTCAAACTCACACCATTTGAGGTAGTCTATTGGCGACCCCCCCCCCAATTTGCAACGTTATGCTCCCGATGTATCCATGGTTGCGGCAGTTTCAGAGATTCTTAAGGATCGCGACGTGCTCCTGCAGAATCTAAAGTTTAATTTACACCGAGATTAAGATTATATGCGTTCCCAAGCCAACAAGCATTGTCGGGATGTCGAGTATGAAGTCGGGGAACATGTTTTCCTCAAGGTACGTCCGTATCGTCAATCCTCTCTTTCTCGCCGCGGGTATACTAAGCTCGCTGCCAAGTTTTATGGCCCTTTTGAAATTACCCGGCCTGTAGGAGCCGTGGCTTATGAACTTAGCTTGTCGGCGGGAAGCCGCCTTCACCCGGTTTTCCTTGTGAGTCTTTTGAAGCGTGTTGTGGGTCCTCACCTCGTGGAAACCGAACTGCCGGAATCTCTGGCCAATAGCGGAGTCGTAATGTTTGAGCCCCTAGAGGTGCTGCAATTTCGAAGTCGTTTGCTGGGATCCGAAGCCGCACGGGAGGCACTAATCCGTTGGAAAAATATGCCGGAAGAGGAGGCATCTTGGGTGGTGGTGGAGGAAATTCAGGCGTAGTTTTCGTCCTTCCGCCTTGAGGACAAGGCTGTTTCGGAGGGGGAGGAAATTGATATGAGTAGTGACTATGATGAGCAGCGAATTGAAACCGAGGTCGAAGGATCGAAACCCTGGCGGGTCTATGTTAGATGAAAGCGTGGGAACAGAGAGCCGCAGGATTGAAGTCGCTTTTTAGCTTATAATTAATTATTATAGATTTATTAGTTGCTAGCGTTTTAATTGTCGCATTTTACTTTTGCTGGAGATTACTTGTTTTTATTGGATCCCAAGAGTAGGTAAAGGGTACACGATTGGAATAGAAACATTGGGGCAAGGCGGCGCCTTAGCTTTGGGGGAAAATCTGTGTTCATCGAACCCTAATATATCATCAATTGTACGTAATAATAAGGTTTTAAAAAACTTAAACGGATTCCGAGGCATTTTTCTTTGATTTCATGAGGCGTATGCGTAGTTTTTCTTTTCCTAATAAATATATAATACTCACTCCGTTCCACTCCATTAGTCCACTTTTCCTTTTCGGGTCGTCCTCTCCATTAGTCCACTTTCCCTTTTTAACTTAAAATAATACTCTAATATATTCAAGTGGACCCCACTACTTTATCTATTTTATACACAACAAACAACTTTCTTAATCTCCGTGCCGAAAAGAAAGTGGACTAATGGAGTGGAACGGAGGGACTAACACATAACTCGAATTTCTCCCTAAATGAAAGCAACAAACAAGTTTTTAAGTCTTAAAACATCATAATTCTTGTCCAAAATCAAATCAAATTAAACATTAATCTTCGTTCTTCCTCATCATTCTCTTCCTTATAATCATCATCGTGCAAATAATCAAAATATCTTAACAAGTCACTATATCGGACTAATAGACTATAGTGAACCTGTAAATGGAAAGAAGTATAAATCAGTAAATCACCACTACCCAAGTGGCCAAATCAATTCAAATTAGAACCGATTAGTCGACTACCCATGAACCCACAGCCCACTAGTCCACTACCCAAGAGAATTTAAGAATTCAAGAATTTTAAAACCTCGCTTACCAATGTTGGGAGCAGCCGGTTGTGGCGGTGGTGTGAGGGAGCAGCGGAGGTGGCGGTGGCGTGAGGGAGCGGTGGAGGTGGCGGTGGCGTGAGAGAGCAGCGGGTTTCATTCAGCTTGCGCGTTTGTAGTTCATCGCGGGAAGTCGGTTTTTTGGGCAACATTTCAGTTAATTAGATAATAGGTTCAACAAAAATTGAGCCCAATGGCCAATGGATGTAGTTATTTAACTATTTAATATATATCTTTTAAATGAAATATAATAAAAAGGTCATAAAGGTAATTTTCACTTTATGAATCATCAAAACTTTCCGTTAATTAGGCATGATTTTTTTTATTGCTAGGTGGTTTATATTTAATTTCTTTTTATCTATAAAATCGTTATCAACATATATTTTTATTAAAATTATATTAATTAATAGTGCTTCCAATTAATTGGAGATTTTCATTATCTTTGTAGATCGACGTAATCTAATGGTAATTTGATTTACTATAAATCATTTTGTAATTATAAAATCAAAATAATTATAGATAATTTTATTACTGAATCACGTCCTTTTCATATAATTCTTTTCTTCTAAAATTTTGAGTAATATAGTGTTTTTTACGATGATACATATGTCATTGTATGCCAATGCATGTTATCGAATAATATATGCGTTGTAAAATTGTTACGAGTTTTGTTGTGTTATTTCTAATTCGATTCAAAAAATTGACTACTGATCAATGTATATTACACAATTATATCCATAGTAACATGCTGTTCAATTATATGCATTATTATGCATATATTTATGCACATTTCATGCATCAAAATGATGATTTACCATGCATCAAACAATGTCTTATATTTCATGCATATAACCTAATTCATACATCAACTAGTAACAACTTATGCACCATTTAGTATATACATATGCATTATTGATTTATTAAAATACATATATATGCATTATAGAAAAAATACATACGCAACACTATAGTTTAAAACCATATAAATATAAAAGTAGCTCAAAAGTTTTCCAATGTCTTCGAAATCAAATTTCATATCCAATTGATGACCTGCACAAACAATGAATATCAACGTATCAATATAATAGGTTACTGCAACAAGGTTTAACTAATTATGCACAACAATCTTTAACTTTATGCAGCAACAAAAACTATAATTATGTACCGATTATTACATTATAGTAATAAAATTATTTGTAGATAACTTTATGCGTGCATGCGCGTATATATATAAATATATATAGGGAGTGGTTCCATGTGAACAACCCTTATCGTGTGAACGTGTTAACACTACACTTTAAAGACAAACGTATTGCACTTTTAAGGTAAATATACTGCACTTTAATACTGCACTTTACGTAATGCACTTAAAGACAAATGTACTGCACTTTAAAATGCAGATTCTTTGTCTTTAAAGTGCAGTGCATTTGTCTTTAAAGTGCAGTGTTCATACGTTCACACGCTAACAGACTGTTCACATTTAGACCTCCTCCTATATATATATATATATATATGAGGACGTTCAAATGTGAACAATATGTTAGTTTGTAAAAGTGTGACAAATATATACCTTTGATCTTGCGGATTGGATGATTGGATTTTATTTTTTAACTTAAATTGGCGAATTACGTTTACAATTTATTGTTAATGCACTTAAAGGCTAATTAAGTAATTTTACATTTAGATAAAGATATTTATAATCTAAATAATTCATGTTATTTTTCATAAGGGAGGTTCAAATGTGAACAGTCTGTTAGCGTGTGAACGTGTGAACAAATCTATGCCTTTGATCTTATGGATTGGATGGTCAAATTTTATTTTTAATTTAAATTACCGAACTGCAGTTACAGTGTATTGCTACTGCACTTAAAGACTAATCAAGTAATTTTTTATATAAATAAAGATATTCATAATCTAAATAATTATATTCATAACTGCATCTTCATTTACGTTGATATGTCTATACAAATTTAACAACCGCTCTTCCTTAATTCATAAGTGTTTTCGTTAATCTTCATATTAAGGATGGTTTGTTCATTTATATTGTTTTGATGATTTAAGATATGATTAGAAACATAGGATGAACAACGTTATGTAAGTGCAGTTCGTAAGTAATATAAGAGCAGTTCGACATAAGTATGATAGGTCTAAATTCGTACTATCCATATTCCGTTTATTTTGGCACCACTTTGGCGGTTGGATTGTGTTTTGGTGTTGTTTTGCAGTTTCCTATGATGATGTGGCGATGACGAGGCGTTGAGGTGGCGTATGCAAATTAAAGGCAAAAATAGGTTTAATCCGGAAGAAATTATAAGGGAAGACTAAGTATGGAAAGAATTTTAATATAATATACTTTATATTATATCTTTCCATACTTAATTAGAAGACCTAATTCTACAAGGAGTTTGGATAAGCCATATATAAATCCGAGAGAGAGGCGCCGTTCGAGAACACGCTGATACACACGCACGCATTCAGATTCTCAATATCACGCCATTCATCATCATCATTCTTCATCAATTCAAAAACCAAAGCCGAGAGAGAGATATCGCCGAGGGAGAGAGAGACCGAGATCGAGGGAGAGATACCGAGCCGAGAGGGAGTGATCGAGACCGAGAGAGTTATCAGATTTTCAGCCTTCGTTTATTCTATTGATCTAGTTTAGAATTGGAGAAAACAACAGGTTCCAGCTTTCGTTTTCGTACTCGGATTTGAATGCTTCCGTTTTTACTTTTCATTGGATGATTTGAAGACTTCAATTGATACTTTCTAATTTCTTAGGTTTTAATTTCGTAATTATTTGTATCTTAATTATTTCGTAATAGTTTAGATTTTCGTGCGTAATTATTTCTTGATTTTCAGCATGTTTAGTGTTCTGCCCAGCAAACCGGTCTGCCTGGCCAGTCGGGCCGATATGCGTGGCTAAGTCTTTTTAGGGCCGGCGAGATGTGAAACACACACCACCATTATTTCGTGAGACTAGGGCTTTAAAATTTATCACTTAGGTTCTGAATTAATCTAGGTTAATTAATTGGATTAATTAATTTAGGCTTGATCACCTAGGTTAGTTTAATTCATAGCTAATTTAGTACTTCCATCGTTTCTCGTGAAATTAGGCTAAATAAGTTGCACAATTGTTCTTAGGACAATAGGATTAATTTGGTAGGAGACTATTAGATGTCCACCATACGAGTAGGCTCCTAAATTGAGTTCCCTTAGTTCTTAAAGCTGATTAGGTGTTTGTTGGTCCCGAGAGTAGACGAGTCTTCAGGTGTGGAATACACCTGAGTCAAAGTTCAGCAACGAGCGCGACAGTCATTACTGCTGAATCAGTACTGCTGAACGCATGGGCAGAGAATCCTTCTACTGAGTACGGTCTACTGAATTCAGTCAGTAGAACAGTAGTTCAGTATCAGGTTTCGAGTGCGGAAGAGTAGGCCCAAGAGAATATTCGTCTAAGTCTGAAAAGACCGTTTTTATGCTATTTGATTTAAAGTCAGTTTTATGCAAGTGAACAATTAAGCAGAGCGACAATAAATCAACACAGTTTTTAAAGTGGTTCGGATATCAAACGATCCTACGTCCACTGTCCTGAAAAGATCAGGAGGCTATTTATTATACTGAGATAGTCTCAGTCAGCTTGTACACAGGACAAACTGCGGCTTGGGGATTATACTGAGCAAGTCCCAGTTTACACGGTTATCAAACTGAAGTGTTTGAAAAACTCTCCAACTGTGAAGGAGTCCTTTACAATAAGGATCAGTTCAAAGATGAACTCCTTCGTCTGGATGTCTAAGCTATGGATATTACAATAAGATCAGCTTAGATTAGAGAAGGGGAACGAGATAGAACTCTAGAGAGAAGAACTATAAGAATATGTCTATGAAAGATTAAGTTCTTCTCTGGATATGGCTTGAGTCTTCTAGTGTGTTTGTTCGGTTGAGCTCGGTTCCTTGGATGTGTCCATCATCGTCATGATTGACCTCCCATCCTTTGCTCTGCGTGAAGACTCTTCTCTATTTATAGAGGTGACCTAGGCATATGTCCGTTGGAGAGGACGATGCCAAGTGTCACTCTATGGGGTAGCAAACGGCTTTATTTGAATTCTGTAGAGTCCACTAACTTTAATGAAAGTGGTTGACTTGCAGCTTTATGTTGGAGACTCTGCCAGCTGGCTGCTTGTCATTGATCGAGGTACAGAGAGTGGTTGAGACCTATTCAGACTTCAAGGTGATACTGAAGCTGACTTCTCAGATGTACGACCTCGGACAACTCTACTGAATTGTTCTTCTGAAGTTCATGGTCAGTTAAAGTAACTGACCGACCGTTGCTGAGTCTGATCTTGATTCGAAGATAACCTGCTGAGTGCCGCTTTATCGAAGATCAACTCTGAGTACAGTGAACTACTCCTGCTGAGTCCAGTATTTACTGAGTCTTCTACCGAATGCACAGCTGTTGAACTTTAGCTAGTCTACTGAGTTCCTAACACGGTGAACTCAGTTAAGCTATAACAATATCGAAAGCTCATCATCCAGCTAGGGTTTTGGGATCTTCAAATCTATCGTAGTGAACCTAATTCCCAACAATTTCCCCCTATTTGATGATGCCAAAACTTCTACGAACTTCTCCTAAAAACTTCCTACATGCAACTACTAATCTAATCAACACAGTTCCCCCTTTTAATCATGATACCAAATCCCCTAAAACATAAGACATAAGTCTGACAACTTCCCCTGGGCAAGTGGCACATAATTACGAGACACATAGATATATATCAGTGAAGTGTGTGTGAGTGTTGAAAGATAAGAACATGCTCTGAAATCTTGGACACTACAGATCTAATTGATAGACACTGAGGATCTGATATGTAAGCCTTTTTGACCTCCTGGTTCCCCCTGAGTTTGATCTGGGTGTTTTGGGGCTTGAACCTTGGATCTTCTCTTGATAGCTGGGCTGAGGTGTTTTCATCTTCTGTTCATTCCTTGTTTGAGGGGTTGTAGATTCTGCGTGTCAAGTTTCCCCTTGGACAAACCTATCAGCCAGCTGATCGGAGCTTTTCTGTCCTTCAGTAGTCTCTCAGCCAATAAGATATCTTCAAAGTCCTTATACCTGAATTATCTAACATTAAGAACATGGTATAGGATGCTATGAAGATTATGCAATATGCGCATGCTGAGAAAACGGTTTTTCAGGATCAGTTCAGTTAGACCAGAGCTCTTATCAGAAGAACACCATGCAGTTTGATCAGAAGTACATCATGTGGTTTGATTAGAAAAACACTGTGCGCTTTGATCAGAAGAACACCGTGCGCTCTGATACTAATTGTTGGTTCCGAGAGCAAATCTATTGATTGCCCACCAACTTAGGTTGCATCTAATTTAGAGAATTAGTCATTTCAATGTCCACCATGACGATTACCGAATAATTAAGGGGGAATAGGGGATGTGTCAGTTTAATTACGGCGTCCTACAACTAATTGAGTTAAGGGGATTAATTAATTAATAGTGTCAATGATCGATTGTGTGTGTGTGTGAATCATTTTGCTGGACCCGTTTTATTTGCATAAGTTTACTTCGTGTTTAATTCCTGCTATTTACTTTCTTGTGTTAGTTTAGAAAATTCCCAAAAGTTGTGTGGTCGCTAACCAAACATTGATTAATAGGAATTCTAAGTCTAAAATTTTCCGTTCCCTGTGTTCGATACCTGTTGCTATACTAATTTGAGTTCTAGCAATTCTTGCAGGATATTTGGTGTAAACAGCGATCACCAAAGTACAATTTGTAACAAATATAAGTGCAATTTGCAAGTGATATACGTGCATTTTTTTGTATGACAAATACATTTAGAAATTGCCTAGTCTAATCACCAACTATTAGTAGTTTAGTATAGTCACCAAGTACTAGTATAATCACCAAATATAAGTATTGTAAGTGCAGATTGTACAAGTATTATAAGTGTAGTTCATAACAAGTATAAGTGCAGTTCGTAAGTACTATAAGCTGTGCTAATTGACGTCGGATAAATTTTAGTGTTCAGTATTTAAACAGTTTCCTAAAATATCTTTTTGCCTAATATGAAGACTGTAGGAATCTGATAGATAAAGCTAGGAAACTCTGAAGTACTGCAAAGTTTGTGTTCATGTCTCGAGAGATGCTGCTGCTGCTATGAGGTTTAATTAGGTATTTGTGCAAAATATAGATGTCTTGTTGAAGTTGCATATGCAGAGAATGAAGAAGAGCTGGACTCCAAACTAATTTGTTTCCAGCAATTGTCCAACCAATCTGTTCAGGGGATAACTTGAGCTGAAATCTGAATTTTTCTTGTATCTTTTTCTCTAGTCAAGAGCTAACCGATTTGATGATCGCTTATCTAGATCAAGAGTACTAAACAATAACTGCACTGCATAGTGCCGGTTGCATTTCTTACCTTAATGTCAACTATTAGAGACAACAAAATAGAAAGAAGGAAAACCAAAACTCGCACACATCTCATCTTAGAGCTTCTTAATCAAGATCTTGACGCCATGCTTAGGGTGTATCATCAATGTCATCTCCGGCTGGTGAACATATTCAGGGGAAAGAGTGAAGGAGAAGTTTGTGATGATGAGTGCCATGAGCAGCTTGAGCTCAACCATGGGCAGGTGCTGCCCCACGCAGACGCGCTGCCCGAACCCAAACGGCACGTACGAGTTGGGGTTCTTACACGCGCCCGATACCCCATTCTTAAACCTCTCTGGCTTGAACTCCAGTGCATCCGGACCCCATATCTCAGGGTCCGTGTGCAGCGTCGCCACCATAGTCCAAAGATTCACGCCCTTGGGCACAACCACCTCTCCTATCTTCATCTCTCTCGAAACTTCCCTAGACCTGCTCAACTTCTTCCCTAATCCGCGTCTGCCACTCCGGATTTGAAGCCAACAACATCAAACACCATGAAGCCGATACTGCCGATGTATCGAAGCCCGCCAAATATATGTTCTTGCAATTATCCACAATGAACTGGTCCATCGCAGCCGTTGTTGAATACGCCTCCTTCGCCCCTTCAAACAGAGTCTGCATCAAATCCTTCTCATATCCAGCCTCTTTCCTTTCCTTCACCACCTTTAAAATCGACAACCGCACCTCCTTCTCTAGAGCCCAAATCTCCCTCCTGTTACTCTTCGTCGGAAGGTGCCTTAATCCGGGAAGACCGACCGCCATCGACTTCTTCGCCACGAGCTGCTGGAGAGCGCTAAGCATCACAAAGATGTCTTGGCCTTTGGAATAACTACTACCGAAACAAGCTTTGGATATAATATCTCCCGAGAATCTCTTCATGTAACTGTCAACACCAATTGCAACAACATCACTATTATTGGCATCGAGTTCGTTCTTCCAAGTACTCACCACCGTCTGAGCCGACTCAGTGATTATGCTCATCATTCCCCTAACTTTGTCCATGAACAGCTCCGGAGCCATGATCTTCCTCTGGCGAGCCCAGATGGAGCCGTTGGAAGTCAAGATTCCTTGTCCGAGAAGTGGGCCCAGAGTTTTCTGCTGATAGGCTGGCCTTCCTAAGTTCTGCGAGGTCGTCGTCGTGATCTCCTTTACTACATCAGGATCGCTCACGTACACCCAGTGGCGGAGCCAGAGTTTGTATGCAAGGGATGCTAAAATATTAAAAATGTGCTCAAAGAGAATCGAATGCAGGTCAATTGCAAATAACACAGGTGCTTTACCAGCTGAACTAGGAGATATACATATAAATTTTACTAAAATCTAACATATACATCAAATCCTAGGGGTGCTATCCCTACGTGGCTCCGCCCCTGCGTACACCACTTGCAAATTGCCAAGAGAAAATTTGTACATTTGATCTGCACCAACAATATTAAAAACTCTCCCGTAAAATCAATATTATTAATTTGCTATGACTGCCATAATTACTCACCGTATTGCTCTCTCCATTGCTCTAGAAAGGGGAAGACGGCGGCGGTGTCGTGGATAACCGGCGGGGTAGAGTTCTCCTTGACGGCCTTCGCGGCAGCGTCTTTGGATCTCTTCATCTCTAGAATGTTGCCCAGAAGGATTTTTGGTGGAGGGCCATCGATTCCTTGTTGCTTCAAAAATCTTATGATTTTTTTGGGCTTGAGAACCAGAGAAGTATAGAGGTAGACCAGGAACCCGAGCAGGAGAGCAATAAATGTGGGGAGCAACATCTTTTCCTGAGCAAATCACCAACACTAAGTATATAATGTAATGTTTAGTGAAGTGATTATGGATGGGATAGTAAAGCTCCTTTTGGTCCTATATATAAAATAAATCGGCCTGTGGTGCGGGCTTTAGAGAAAGTAGGCGTGAAAGTCCTGTTGGAATTTTGAAATTAAAAAAAAAAATGAAGTTGAAAAACGATGGTTTGAATTATCTACGTATGGTAATTTTTACACGAATCGATTTCGAGAACTATTTTGCATAATTGTCAGCCAGTCCACCTTTAATGTATTCCCTACGTCCCTTTCCAATTGTCCAATGTTCTTTTTTGAGTTATCCAACTCCAATTGTTCAATTCCTCTTTTTAGTAAAATAATACTCTATAAATTTAGTGAATTCCACTATTTTATCACTCATTTATTCATAACTAACAATTTTTTTAATTTCCGTGCCAAAAATAAATTGGACAATTGAAATGGGACGAATGGAATACTAAATATATGTGGGCAGTGTACGAGAAAAGTAATTGAGATGAAGTGACATAGATAAAAGAAATTGAGATAGCCGATCTTGTCCATGGAAATTTTAATACTAAGAGAAGTACCATTGCTTTTCGAAATCAACAATTAAAATAAATTTCAAATAAATTGTCCCGGTTATATTATGTCAGGAATCTATTTAGGTTTTAAAAACATATCTAAAATATTTAGGTTTCTCAAGTTCTAATAATTTAATGAATTATGTTCAAAATCTATATTTGATTCCCATTTCAAATAAAAGTGAATCATTTTGAATGTTTTTTACGTGTAAATATGTACAATAGTTTGTGTGTACTATTTTTGTATACCCTGATGTGTACTACACTATAAGGGTATTGTGTTAAATATGACCCACATTTTTTAATGAAAAATATTACGTATCAATACCTTTATGGTGTGATACACATAAAAATATACAAAAGTAGTACATACAAGTCGCTTCGATAAATATGAGCATTTGTTAATTGGCGGATAAGGCAACAAAAGTGGCAAAGGGCTCCGACAGCTGCAGAACTAGGGGTGTTTCGGTACGGTATACTGGACCAAATTTGTCATACCTTATACCATACCGAAAGTAATGGTATGAGATTTTTCATACCGTTACCGTACCTTTGACTTCGGTATACCGATCTTCGGTATACCGAAAGTCCGGTATCAAAGATATAACATACCATTGTCGTGTTGGATTTACGGTATACCGTTAATTTTGACGGTATACCGAAGGTTGACGGTATATCGGAAATTAAAATTATACCGAAAAATGAAATATATGAAATAAGAGTAATATCCTATTAATACAAAAACACAATATATAGATATTCTATTTATATCATGATAACGTAATACATAAGAGTTATATTAATTTATATCATGATAAGAGTTGCTATATTAATTTATGTCATGAATCAAGATAACACAATATATATATATTACATAAATAGATATTACATAAATATAATATAATGACAGAAAGATAAATAAAGTTAAGAATATTTATTCATATATAATATTTATCATCGGCAAAATCAAATAAATGCAGGTACGTACCGTAGGTTCGGTATGTGTCGGTATACCTCGGCATGAGAAAACTCATACCGTTATCGTACCGATTTCCGATATTTTTTCGGTACAATATGCACGGTATACGGTATTTTCGGTAAAATTATACACCCCTATGCAGAACAAGGATGGTGCCAAGTCAACTTAGGCGAGCTGCGTTGCATATATGTTTTTCTGTGATCATTTTTCTGGCCGTCTCCAGCAGTCCCTTGATTAGTCCCAAATCCCAAGTTGAATGGAATTTTCTGGTCAATTAAAAAGTCGCTACAAACTGCCTCATTCTAGTTGTTCAGCTGCCAAGGTTAAAGTATTATTAAAAAGAATATTTCACCAGATTTTATGCCGAACTATACCTGTGTCTAAACTAATTATCAATTCAACTTTAATACCCTAATATTCAATTATTAGCTAACATGAAAAACATAATTATCAACCAACCCTGATGGAAATATTTTATTTCAAATTTTAAAAATAATTATCAACCCCGGCATGACTAAGGAGATTTATGCTACATTTTTGTTCATATCATGATTAAATATACTTTTTCCTGGAATATTTATTAATATCTCGATTGTAATTAAAAATTGGTTCATATCTGGCATACTTTTTTAGGTGGTGCAGATTTCTTTGTCAGAAAATAAAGTAGAAAATTATATAGGGACTTAATGATCAAATAATAGAAGTAGAAGGCCCCAATGATGAATTTTCCTTATTTCATTTTCAAAACTTCCAGACTTTGACTGTAATGAAGTGTAATTAACCAAACACGATCGCATTTAATTTATTTTAATACCAAGGGATCTTAAAATTTAATTTTTTATATCCACCTGATCAAAGATGATCACATGTGGCCAGAAGGAATATCAATTATTTGATTTCAGCTTACCTATTATTTATGTTCAAGGGATATTATTCTCTAATTAATGAAGTTTGGTCAAAGTTTGATTTTGCATATGATTATTAAAACGTTCTTCAAAATATATATTTTAATTTGTTAAAAAATGCACATCGGTGAAGAATCTTGGTGAAATTGAGTCTGACGGGACGAACGATGTGGCATTTTGCTGCTTATTTGGCTGAAAGATTTTTCTAAGTAAGAAATTCTAGAGTTATTGTCACCTATAAATATATGAATTTTGAGTTTCTTCTAATTTTCCACGTGACTTTCGAACTTTAATAAAAATATATTTAAATTTTATTATATGTTTTGTATTTAATAAATAGTGTGAATAGAATAACCAAGTATTTAAAAAAACCAAACCAAATAATTTGAACATTAGTTACGAATTGAATATGTATCAAGTTTAATATTCCAATAATATCGAATTCGAATTCAAATATGAACAGAATATCGTGATATTTAATTCGATTTGTTTCGTTTACATTTCTATAGCAAATGATAAGTTTTAGAAAAATATTTTAGATCTTATCTTATAATTTTAACTCATGTTAATTAATTATATATTCACACTCTATATTAAATGTTAAGCATATATATAATACGATTTAAACATCTTTTTGTTACGAGTTCAAAAGAAATGTGCAAAATTAGATTATATTCAAGCTTCGTGCATTTTCAGGTGATAAAAACTACATAATTTCTACTTCGAAAAATCTCTCTTCCAACTAAGCACTAAAACGCCCTGTCATTCGCCTCGTCAGATTCGATACTGCTGGAGTTTTTTGCCGGTGTGCAATTTTAAACGAATTGAATTATGTATTTTAAGGATCATTTTAAAGGTCATGTGCAAAATTAAATTTTAGCCAAAGTTGTGTATTTAAAAGCTAATATTCCAATGTTCAACGGTTAATTTTCTTAATTAAAACTATAAATCAAATTTAAACCTAGCTTAGTTGAATTCATATATATTGGGTAAAATCCGACAATAAAGATCGATGGTTTTCAAGAGTAAATTATGTAAGACCACTATGTGCAACTTTTCTAAAATCGCTCATAATATCTATATAGTTCAACCATACATATGATTAACTTAATGCATGTCTTATGATTTGCAGATCGTTACTCGAAAAACGAGAAGAAATATTTTTCAATTTATATTACAAGTATGCACAATAAGTTGATTGTAGCCAAGTTCAACCTAGCGAACATCCTGGGCCTTCTCCGTTTCCATTTTTCATCGTTACTCGAAAAACGAGAAGAAATATCTCCAAGGACCAGTGACCTTGACCTACTATGATATTTGCTTGTTTGGTCCTTAAGTATCCACTATGCTATAAGAAAATTGTTATTGATGAAGGCACAATTTTATTCTATATAATGTTGCAGCCAACACCATGGATCGACTATCGATACACGCAGCAGCTAGGACGGTAGTCATCACGTATCCCAATAATTAACTCATTATAAATAATAACGAAAAAAATAAATAAAAGAAACATCTCGAATAGTAAAAAAAATATTATGGTAAGTTGTTAACTTGTTATAAAGAATAAAATAAAGAAAATATTATGACTAGGTTCACACACCTTTTTCAATGATTCCAAATCAATAAAAATACTTTTTGATTAAAATAAATCTTTTTAGTAACCACGCTTTTTACATGTTACATGCACAGTATATGTTAATAAAATAAAAAATAAAAAATGAAAATATTAATCAAGTCTTTATAAACATATAAAAATATGCATTTATATGATTCATATATATATATATATATATATATATATATATAATAATAATTTAAATCGATCATAACGAAAATCGAACACTAAATCAAATCTAAATCAATCATTTTCTTAATAGTGAGAATATCAACTAACAAAACTGACCAACAAGTTTTATTAAAACATGTACAATATTATGCATATTCAAGAAATCATAAATGCATATTGGGAAGGTATAATAACAATATGCACAAATTACTCTACTTATATGCAAATCATTATTAAAAAATACTAAAAAAGGCAAGAGTCTCCCAAATATTAGGATAATTTCTAGCATCATGATGTTCCAACTGTTTGTATATACTGCATAGTCTTTTCGACTCGTTATACACACCTTCTCCGAATTATATTATCCTTTCCACGATAAGTTGTTCCCCAACGAGTATCACATCCACACAAACCTCCATAATCTTTATATACATTTGACCTTTCTCTAAAGTCGGAAACTTATGTCCAACATAAGGCTTGAAATTGGGTAAACAATTAAGAATGAATACGAACTCGAGATTATCGAAAATTACATCATCATTAATTATCTTATCCATAAGATCTGCAAAAATAAGAATAGTATGCATAAAACATAATCACAAAATGCGTAATAAAAAAAAATTAACAAAAAAGTAATTAATTATGGCTTATGGAGAGTAAATTATAAAGATCATGATCTCCAAATAATAGGTTCATCCTTAGCCAACCATTAATGACGGCTTCTGGAGACAAACCATTAATGATGGCTTCTTGTTTCAATTTATTTAATTATCAACAAAAGTTTTAAAGCCCACTATCTTCAAATTCAGATTCATAAACAGAAGTTAAGATTCAAAGTTCCAGGGCTTGCTAAACAAATTAAGATTAACAAATTCAAACAAAAGGATAATGCCTGAAATTGTAAACAAACGACGATGAGACGAAATGGTTATTCAAGAAATAAAAATATCCTAAATAATCTCCAAATTCAAACAATTGAACTCAATTTAGAACCCTAAATTTGATTTGATATGATAATTAATGTATGGATCTGTAGAAAGAGAAGAAAGAAGAAAAAGAAGAAGAAAAATAACGCAAGTAGCTTTTGTAGAAATAAATAAAAAAATAGATACAATTACCCTTAATGATATCTTATTTAGTAATAAAGTATTAAAGAAATACATAAAAGCAAAATAATGACAACCATAGATTAATTAAAATAGAGGGCTAAGATTCCTTCTTATTTCTTATGTTAAGATCTGTTAGGATAAGGATTCAGTAGATGAATTGATAGATTTGAAGATCCCAAAACCCTAGCTGAATATTGTACCTTCGTCTGTAATAGCTTAGTTCAAGTTCAGTTGTTAGGAACTCAATAGGCTAGAGTTCAGTAGCTGCAGAGTTCAATAGAAGATCTTGCACTCAGCTAGTGGACTCAGGATCGAAGAAGTCAGTTGGTCAGCCGACCACCAATTGAATCTGCGCAGGAATTCGTGCCCATGCACTGAATGCTCAGAAGAACGTCAGTAGGAAGTCACTTCAGTTGAAGGTCCGAGGATTCAGAGAAAGTCAACCTTGATGTTTGACAAGTCTCACCTACAAATCTACCTCGACCAATGAGGAGCCGACAACGACCTATCTTTTCTGACAAAAGCTCCCAGACTGAAAAAGAGGCGAATCTCTACAGTGCACCTACTCAACAACGTTCAAAATTAAGGAGCCGTTTTCCTTGTCGTTTCTACACGTGGCTAGACCTAGACACCAATATGCTGATAGGAACAATTCTACAGATATTGTGGCTTCGACAATAGCTGAGAGACTACGACATCCATCAAGATGATGTTTGACATTCAGTTGTTAGGAACTCAGTAGGCTAGAGTTCAGTAGCTGCAGAGTTCAATAGAAGATCTTGCACTCAGCTAGTGGACTTAGGATCGAAGAAGTTAGTTGGTCAGCTGACCACCAACTGAATCTGCATAGGAATTCGTGCCCATGCACTGAATGCTCAGAAGAACGTCAGTAGGAAGTCACTTCAGTTGAAGGTCCGAGGATTCAGAGGAAGTTAACCTTGATGTTTGACAAGTCTCACCTACCAATCTACCTCGACCAATAAGGAGCCGACAACGACCTATCTTTTCTGACAAAAGCTCCCAGACTGAAAAATAGGAGAATCTCTACAGTGCACCTACTCACCAACGTTCAAAATTAAGGAGCCGTTTTCCTTGTCGCCAACACGCTGATAGGAACAATTCTACAGATATTGTGGCTTCGACAATAGCTGAGAGACTACGACATCCATCAAGATGATGTTTGACATTCAGTTGTTAGGAACTCAGTAGGCTAGAGTTCAGTAGCTGCAGAGTTCAATAGAAGATCTTGCACTCAGCTAGTGGACTTAGGATCGAAGAAGTTAGTTGGTCAGCTGACCACCAACTGAATCTGCACAGGAATTCGTGCCCATGCACTGAATGCTCAGAAGAACGTCAGTAGGAAGTCACTTCAGTTGAAGGTCCGAGGATTCAGAGGAAGTTAACCTTGATGTTTGACAAGTCTCACCTACCAATCTACCTCGACCAATAAGGAGCCGACAACGACCTATCTTTTCTGACAAAAGCTCCCAGATTGAAAAATAGGAGAATCTCTACAGTGCACCTACTCACCAACGTTCAAAATTAAGGAGCAATTTTCCTTGTCGCCAACACGCTGATAGGAACAATTCTACAGATATTGTGGCTTTGACAATAGCTAAGAGACTACAACATCCATCAAGATGAAGTGCCGATCTACTGCGACAGTACCAATACTATTGCAATCACTCAGAATCGAGTTCTACATACAAGGTGCAAGCACGTGGACATTCGTCATCACTTCATCAGAGATCATGTCGAGAAAAATGATATTAGAGTGGAGAAGATCCACACTGATAAGCAAAGAGTTGAT
The DNA here is from genome assembly GCA_028984105.1 of Lavandula angustifolia. Taxonomy (NCBI): domain Eukaryota; kingdom Viridiplantae; phylum Streptophyta; class Magnoliopsida; order Lamiales; family Lamiaceae; genus Lavandula; species Lavandula angustifolia. The sequence continues at coordinate 29,294,013 of CM054807.1, forward strand.
ATCCTGACCAAACCTCTAGCTGAAACCAAATTCAACGATCTCTCAGTAGAACTGGGTCTTTTGGATCCTACTGATACGATTCAGTAAATGATCTGGGAAGTACTGAGTAAGGGGGAACTTACTTTCAGTAGAACTGAATACTCAGATTCGTCAAACGTGGTATCAACTGACTACAATGTTCAGCTGACAGGTTATGAGTATTAAATTCAGCATTTGGTGATTCAACATGTCATAACATTTATTTCCCGCCTTTAATGTTCATCGTATTGCATTGAGTATGTCATTTTCATTAAAGTCACGACATTCCGTAAAACTGACTGCGACGCATTAAATGTATGTCATTTCACCTTACCATTTAGGCGATAGAGATAATTAGGTGAGATTATAGGCGGCACAGTAATCATAACCTATTATAACATTCAATCTGAGCCGTTCACTTATTAAAACCCGATTAATCTCAACCGCATGCTTAAAAACTGCCTCATATTCAAATCTGAATATATATACGCTGTCATCTCTAAACCGCCTCACTTTTATCCGCCATTAACAAACACTTGTGCACTGCATTTGCTTACAAAATTGCACTAGACATCTACTGCATCATTTGCACATTTTCTTCGGTAAGAATTTCTTCAAACTAAGTCTGCTACGAACTTACTCTACTTTCGAGTGCTAATTCGTGTTTTGCAGATTTCAGCTATTCACAGTGGCACAGTTCGTTCCGATCAGTGATGTGACCATCCCAGAAGATATGGAGGAGATCATATCTGGGAAGCAGGTGCTGTTTGAGCCCGTTCTGTCCGTCAGGACGTGCGAAGTGGAATGCATGTCGCCTGTGTTTGATGCTCTTGAGAGATCGGACCTCCTACCGATTCTCTCCCGCTCTCTGCGTCATCATCTTCCACGCCAGGTCGTGGAGTTCTTCCTGAACTTCCTCATGGACGATGATTTGAATGACATTTCCTCAGCCATCTTGAGGCGTGAGGTCTGTCCCAGTCAGCAGGAGGACATGGCCATGCAGATGGACGTTTCCAGACGTCTTCATGTCAGCTTCACTCTGGAGGACGAAGGGACACCAATCCCCGGGTACAAAGAGTCTGAAATAGACAAGTACCTATGCCGATTCAGTGGTCAGCAAGACTGTGTATTCAAAGTTGCTTTTCCCAAAAGTCAGCCGCTGTCAGAATACAGGGGCTTGGCATACGTTGTCAACCATATCTTGACAAGCTCTGCGGGATCATATGATCAGCTGTCCCGGATTCGCGTCCAGATAATGATGGCCATAGTAGATGCAGCGCCCATCAACTGGAATGCATTCTTCAGAGCCGAATTCAAGGCTCAGTCGCAAAAATTTGTGGACTCTGAAGAAGGGATGAAGCTCATTCCAAATGGGAAGCTTCTGTACGGGACTAAGGTGTACATCATGATAGAGGACGACCTTTCGGACAAAGTCTCACTTGTCGATGCTTACTATTTCGACCAGAGGCTGATGAAGTTCGTCAACGCAGCCTCAATCGAGAAATCGATAGGGAAGGGACTTCCTGCTAGGCGCCCCTTAGAGATAACGAAGGATCCCCTCCCTACTCAGTCGAAGAAACATAAGACACTCAAGAAGCCTACTTCAGTCGTCGCTCCTTCACCCATTTCAGTTGAGGACTCAGGGTCAGGACAACATGATGTGACCCTGAAGGAAAAGGTGAAGAGAATCCTATCGGAGGAAACTCAGCCGGAGACCCCCGCTGAAACTTAGGCAGCTGAGATTTCCTCCCTCCCGACTTCAGTGCTTAACGCACAACTGAAGGCAGCTGATGAAGTCGCAGCTGAAATCCCAGAGATCAGCTCCCATGCTGATCTCGTGGACATAGCGATCCGCGCTCGAGTCCAGATGCGTGTACGTTTTCTGGAGTGGGATCTGCTAGAAGAGACCATCAGACTCAAGTCTCTGTCCACTCTGCTGGAAGAAGAGCAGAAGTTGAAAGAGGAGATCGGCTACGAGGAGCCGTCTGACATCGCCTCTCTGGAGGGAGGACCTAAAGGCAGTGATGCTCATGCTGCTCAGTGACAGGATGCAAGGAGCTGGGCCTTCCTCTACACAGCCTCCTCCTCCTCCCCCTCCATGTCCCCCTCATGATGGATCGCCTAAGAATGCAGACCAGGGAGGATCTGCTGAAGGCAAAACTCCCAAGGATGATCAGCCACCCCTACCTCCGACATCAGGCTAGATCATTCCGACTCCTTCCTCAACTCAGCCTAAGCCCAAACGTTGATATCAGGCTGCTGAAATTAAGGAATTCTCTACGGAGTCAATCAATAAAGTGATCAAGCGTCAGGCACATAAGAATCGCAACCTTGCCGATGATGTGAACACGAAGTGGAGCAAGTTCACTGAGGCACAGACTAAGACGCTGAACAGCCTTACCACTGAAGTGCAGAGGATCAGCACTCCAACTGCTTTTAATGCTGAAGAGATCCTCGCCAAGGCGCTTGCAGCACATAAGACTGAGCTGACTGCTCAGTTCCAGAACATACTACAGTCGCAGGCCAAAATTTTCTCAGAAGAAGTGGCGGCTGTAACAGGTCAAGTCAAGAAGGCAATGGAAGAGAGATACAAGTTCACGGCTGATAGTGTTTCTAAGGCACTAACTCAGCAGTATGAATCCTGCCAAGAGATCAAGAAAAGTGCTTCAGATGCTGTTGAAGAATACCTCACCCGGTTCGACAAGTCCAAAGAGGCTCTACTCAAAGCTATCAATAGAGAGCATGAGCAAAGGTGGGAGTCTTATACTGACGTAGCAACTGACATTGCCACTGGGATGACTACGGTCAAGGACTCAGTGAATGCACTGACGAAGAAGGTAACCTCCCTGACAACGCTTATTGATGATGCCAAAAAGGGGGAAGAGTCTAGATCAGCTCAACTCTGATCCCTCCTTAAGGCAGAAGATCAGCAGGGCGAACCTAACTCAGCAGCACAGGGGGAAGTGCCAGCTGAAGGAGCTACTGACTCAGCTGTAGCTGAGGTGGCAACTTACTTGGAGAATCTACTTGTTGAGGACTCGCCACCTCCAGCTCCCAAGAAAGCTTATAAGGGTAAGGGCAAGGCTCCATCTGACCCTAGCCCACCCAAAGAAAAGAAGCTCAAATTCAAATCTCGCGAGGACCAGATAGCCTATGATGAGAAGCTCGCGAGAGAATTGGCTGAACAAGACGCCAAGAAGAAGCCTGCTGCAAAGAAAGGGGTACAGATCCGTTCTCCTGCGCCTTCACGCACTCTTACGAGTATCCCCAGGCAATCAAAATCTTCAGCAGCAGCAGCCGGAGCTCAATAGTCCAAACCCGGACAGTCCAAAACTGAGAAGTAGGGCGCATCAGGATCTAAGTACAAATCTACTTCACATGCTGACTCAGAAGAACATCATGTGCCATCCATGGTCCCTTCTAAGGAACAAGAGCAAGAGATCAAAGAAATTTGGGACGCGTGTGAGTGGGCACTTGATCGATCAGCTAGGGCAAGGCAGATAAGAGAGGCGAGAGAGAGAGGATCCGCCTAGCTGACTTAGAAGCCCTCAGGCTGAGAACAGAGAAAGAAGCAAGGGAGAGGGTGCCTGTGAAAGATAGAAGCATTCCTACCTCTTCCCGATACTTCAGGAGTAGGGAACCAGTCAGTGATGTGAAGAGAATTGTATACAAGAGAACTGACGAATGGGTACCTCTCAAGCTTAATCAGCAGTGGGAGAAGCTGAAGGTGGATTTCATAAAGAGATTCTACACATGGAAAGTCGGAAATGAAGACTCTACTAATGTTGATGCATACTTCAAGGACTTTCTGACAGTTGTGAATCCATCCCTCCTAGCTGAAATTCAGACTCTGCTAGACCAAACTGGTCAAGTTCTGAAGGCTCCTTCTTTTATAACTCTTCCTCCTCCGATGACTCATCAAGACAATTTATTCAAGAAGGAGATCGAAGAAGAAATTAAGGATGCTATTGTCAGCAAAGCTCTGAAGAAGGATGATGAAGAAGACTTGGTGGAGATCAAGGCCCAGAGAAGCAGAGTTTACGCATGATACGACCTTGAGCTTCTGGAGAAGAAGTCTCCTGACTTCCGTGCCCACATGCAGCAATTTAAGAAGAAGCCCAGCTGACTCTCCTCTCTCTCCTTAGTCTAGCTTCAGTAGTGATCAAAAGTCATGTACTGTAATTTCTCATTCATATATGACAGATATCACTTTTTAGCCTCGCCAATTACTCATTGTCTTTACGGCTTTATTTACTTTTCAGCACAACTGATCACCTAAGTGATCAGATATTTATCTAACTGACCATATGTGACTTATGTGCTTATCAGCATTAGAATTATTTCCTACTAATTACTTGTGTTTGCTCTATTTTTCTCTGATACTTTGCTAGTACTTCGGGGGAAGGACTCTTTTATATGATATAGAGGGAAATTGTTTCTTAGGGGGAACCTGCTGAATTTACCTTTGATGATTAGCTACTATGAAATATGATCTATTATGAGCTTTGACTATTTTTGTATCGACCCTGATATTGTGTGAATGTACTGAACTTGCCTTTTATCCCTAATAGTTCGGATACCTATCAGTAGAATTCCTGATAACCTCAGCATGCTATAACTATGTTAATTGTATTAATTTCCATAAGTTCTGATACATTTAGCATTCCATAACTGTTTTGGTTCTTAGCTTGGCTCTGATACATTACTTAATATCATAAGGCAAATATGATATTCTTTTACTTGTGATTGCTCTAATTCTTTCTTTTCATTATCTTAGCCAGCTTTGATATGTTGACTAGAGCATTCCTTTTGTAATAGATCCTTATTCAGTAGCTATAGCTCTTTACATATTTCTTGATAGAGGATGTACTAGGTTTTGACATCATCAAAGAGAGGGAAATTGTTGGGATAAGGATTCAGTAGATGAATTGATAGATTTGAAGATCCCAAAATCATAGCTGAATATTGTACCTTCGTCTATAATAGCTTAGTTCGAGTTCAGTTGTTAGGAACTCAGTAGGCTAGAGTTCAGTAGCTGCAGAGTTCAGTAGAAGATCTTGCACTCAGCTGGTGGACTCAGGATCGAAGAAGTCAGTTGGTCAGCCAACCACCAACTGAAACTGCACAGGAATTCGTGCCCATGCAGTGAATGCTCAGAAGAACGTCAGTAGGAAGTCACTTCAGTTGAAGGTCTGAGGATTAAGAGGAAGTCAACCTTGATGTTTGAAAAGTCTCACCTACCAATCTACCTCGACCAATAAAGAGCCGACAACGACCTATCTTTTCTGACAAAAGCTACTCCCAGACTAAAAAAGAGGAGAATCTCTACAGTGCACCTACTCACCAACGTTCAAAATTAAGGAGCCGTTTTTCTTGTCGTTTCGACGCGTGGCTAGACCTCCCTCCAACGGATCTATTCACCATCGACGACTATATAAGAGAAGTCTTCATGCAGAGACACTATCGGGAACCCAAGCTATCTACGCACAAAACTCTTAACACTCTCAACGAAGAATCTAGTGAGAAACTAGCATTCATAGAAGAACCCTTTAGTTCATCACTTAGAGTTATATATGTTCCCCTTTTCTTATCTAAGCAAGCCTCATTGTAATATATTTAGCTTAGAAACCTCGAGGAAGTTCACATCCTTGTGAAACAGTTCTTATTGTAAGAACTTCCTCTTAGTTGGAGAAGACTCAAACTCTTTAAGTTTGAAACCCTTGTAAAAGTCACTACGACTATAAGTAGAGAATCTGTCCAGCGCACAGATCACTGAGAACTTGCTCAGTATAAGCTTCAAGTTGTATCTGTCTTGAGAACAGATCACTGAGACTTGCTCAGTATAAATATAACAAGTATCATGCTTTGGTCAGGACAGTGGACGTAGGATCCAGCGTGTCCGAGCCACTTTAAAATCTGCTGTGTTGATTTACTGTTTTCTCTAACTGTTCATATTGCATTAAAAATGTACTTCATCAAACTCAGCAGAAAACCGATTTTCTAATCGAGACGTTTAATAGGGCCTACACTTCCGCACATACTCTAATATTGAACGACTGTTCGACTGACTCAAGTCAGTAGAGCTCATGAACTCAGTAGAAGATTTTCTTGCCCACGCGATCTGAAGTATATTTGGTTGTCTGACTCAGTTCAGTAGCAAACTCAGCTAGACCTGACTTCGCGTTTGAGAACGAATTTGTATTCAGGTGTATTCACCCCCCCCCCCTCCCCCTCTACACCTGAACCACGTCTCAAGACCAACAAGATCCCTTCTTATATGATCCATTCCCAAGCATGAATATGCATAAATATAAAAGCGAATATGAATTAATCGTAACTTAGATATACATGAAATGAAAATTTCAAACAACAATGGTTAATTAACAATTATGCATAACATAACACAAGCTATCCATCAATATAAAAGTAAATATGCATGTATAACAAGTTGCTTAAAAATGAAAAACCATATAGAATAACTATGTCACCGAAGTCATGCATAAAAAGTAACTCCTTTATGTATATTTTTGTAGAATTTAGGCATAATACATTATTAACATAACAAAAAAGAAAATTGAGAGACTGGTTTGGAAATCTAATAAAGTCTATACGTAAAACACAACTAAGTAAGAGAAAACTAATTACTTCGTCCAAACTTGAAAATTTCATACAACTTATGGTTTCAATTTATGTGGGCATTCGGGGACGAATATAGAATTAGCACAATCAAAAGAACTATCTTCATCCAACGACTTGACCATTCGTGTTCTGTCATTCATGAAACGTTGAAGAATTCAGCTAAAAAAATATACTAGAATATCCATAAATAGATAATCAGAAAACAAAAAAATACAAAAAGCGAATAAAGCAAACGAAATGAGCAAAATTGCTCAAGAACAATGAATACCGATCCAAAATCAATCTTTATGCATAAACATCAAATTCGTTCTAAGAAAATAAACAATCCCCTTTTAAAAACAATTTCAATTAAGGTGCGTAGCAAAGACGATTCCAATTTAAGCCCTATTTCGTTGACGACGGCATCTCAAATAGAAAAATGAATGAGACACAGCGGCGGAATTGAAGTGGCAACAACATACACGACAGCAGAGGCAGCGACGACAACAACGAACACACAGCGAAATTGAAGTGGGAGAGCTGCGTTGCTTGGGAGAGAGAAAATGAGAGATAAAATATCGTTGCTGAAAGAGAGAGAAAAGAGCTGGAAGAAAATAAAAACAAAGCAGATTACGAAAATACCCTTAATGAACTCAATTTATCCTTTTTTGATTTAATTTTAAAAGCCTACCTAAGGAAAAAAGATGGCCATAGATCAACAAAATGGATGAATGAGATGAGTTCTCATATCTCTTTTGAAGCTAGGATCTCAAAAGATCCATTCCATATATTTGTGAACAGTCATTATTGTGTGAACGTGTGAACAGTGCATTTTAAAGGCAAATGTACTGCACAGTGCAAAGATACAAAAATGCCTCTTAAATGCATTATGATCATTTTAAAAGTGTAGTACTTAAAATGCAATATAATCATCTTTAAAGTGTAGTACATTTGTCTTTAAAGTGCAGTGTTTACACATTCACTCGATAAGAGCATGTCTAACCTTCTCATATATATATATATATATATATATATATATATATATATATATATATATATATATATATATATAGTTGTGTGTATATATTAGTGAGACGCATAATAAAGTTGGGTTTATAAGTTTAGGGCTGTAGTGAAAAAATATTAAAAAGTTGGTGGATTTTAAAAGCTGATGTGGCGAGTAAAAAGTTGGATTTTTTTTTGGGGTTGGAGTCACCCTGAGTGTAAAATAAAAAGTGATGGATTAAGAAGATTAAAAAGTAGTGTAAAGTTAAAAAGTTGTGGATCCATGAGGTTGAAAAGTGGTGTAATTTATTTCCACTATCCAAAAGTGGTGTAAATAATGAGATGCACATTAATAATGGGATGGAGAGAGTATTACACATGAAAATCTTCACACACTTTAAACTTTAATAGTATGTGTTAATGAGCATTTGTGTGCATGCTTGGTAGAATTTATCGATTTATCAAAATTGCTTATAAGCGCTTTCTAAGTTCTTTTTTTTAAAACTTATTTTCATAATCCGTTTTTCGAATCGATCCAAGGGTCTACCTTATTTTGGGGGAGTCTTATCCCTATTTTAGGGCGGAAATAGTGTTTCGCCTCCTACAATTTTTTCATATTTCACACTGAAAATGAATATTCCATAATATTCTCATTTTTTTCTTTTATAAACAAATTAAAATGCAGTTATATAATTAAAATAAGCATAATAATATATTTATTGCAAAATTCTACATTAATTGCAAAAAATATAATTTGAATTACTTAAATAAAAATCATAGGTTACATAATAATAGTCATTCCACAAATGATCAATTATTGCATTCTGAAGCGTGAAAGAAGCACATGTGTCTTAAATTTCACCGGATCGAAAAATAAAACTTCTAAATTGACCGGGTTGAGGTTCTTCAATCCGTGGTTGGCATGCCCCTTGAACATTTTGGTCTAGAACTTGATTTCAGGTTAAAGGTATCAGATATGTGTTTTCAATTTCAAGAGTCCAACCGACAACCAGAAATCTTGTATCAATCTTCAATTTATTTTTCAATTAAAATTAAAGCTAAAAAATGGATAGGGGTGAGACAATTTCTCGCTCAAATGTAGGGGAAAAATTCTTGCTTCCCCTAAATAGGGAAATGTTTAGGAGAGGGTTAGAGGGCAAAAACTGAAAAAAGAAAAGAAAAAAGAAAAGAAAAAAAAGGAAATTCCCTATTTTAGGAGACCCTTGGAGATGGAATGACATATCAAATTGGGATAAGCTGAGGTTCGTACGTTGTTCTATAATAGGAGAGCCCTTACACTGTGATTGTGTGAGCTTTTATTTTTTTTATTTTTTTCGTGGTTGAATGTAGTAGTAGTTGATATTTGAGCTACATATATAGTAAATAAATATGTATTTTTTGGTTAATTTAGAAATATGATTAATTTGAAAAAACTGAAAATCAAATTTACAAGAATTGAAATGGAGATTATATATTGCATATGGAATTTTATGCTCTTTTTTATTCAAAAAAATAACGAGATTATATGCATAATGCATGTATTGTTTCATTAAAGTCAAAATAACAGACATTCAACCAGATATAGTAGCTACAGGCGAGTGGCATTTGAAGTTGATAAGCAGTGGAGATGGCAGCCGGTTGTATCTATGTAGATGGATGTAGAGAGATATCATGTATGTGAAGCTGCTCGATCATCTCAGAGCTTCTTAATCAAGATATTGACGCCATGAGTAGGCTGTAAGATGGTGGTCATCTTCGGCTTGTGGACATATTTAGGAGAAAGTGTGAAGGAGAAGTTGGTGATGATGAGAGCCATGAGCAACTTGAGCTCCACCATGGCCAGGTGCTGCCCCACGCACACGCGCGGCCCAAACCCAAACGGCATGTAGGAGTTGGTGTTGTTGCACGCGCTCGATATCCCGTTCTGAAACCTCTCTGGCTTGAACTCCAGTGCATCCGGCCCCCATATCTCGGTGTCCGTATGCAGCGTGGACACCGGGATCCATATATTCACGTCCTTGGGCAGCGCCACCTCTCCTATCTTCATGTCTCTCGACACTTCCCTAGACAACGTGGGCGTCGGAGGGTAGAGCCGCATGGTTTCTTGAATCACCATATGCAGCTGCTTCATCTTGCGAATCATCTCTATGTCCGGGACTTGCCCCCCACAGACTTGCTCGACTTCTTCCCGGATCCGAGTCTGCCACTCCGGGTTCGAAGCCAGCAACATTAAACACCATGAAGCCGATATAGCGGATGTCTCGAAGCCAGCCAAATACACGATCCTGCAGTTATCCACGATGAACTGGTCCATGGCAGCCGTTGTCGAATAGGTCCCCTTCGCCCCTTCAACAAGAGTCTGCAGCAAATCATTCTCATGTCCAGCCTTCTGCCTTTCCTCCACCACCTTCAAAATCGACGAACAGATCTCCTTTTCTAGACCCCAAATCTTCCTGTTACTCTTCGTCGGAAGATGCCTATATACATATATCGCTTTTCAAACTACCATAAATTCACCATTACGAAAACAGATAATAATCCAGGAGAGAGAATCCAATATTCAAGTACTTATATATACGGGTTACATTTAATCCCTCCTCTTACGTATTCTAATTTGCAACTCAAAAGTATTAGTCATGTGGTACTTTCGGAAGTCTGAATCCACCTTATTTACAACCCAAGAATTTAACTGTGATTTGACTGATTTGTGTATAGTAATATAATTTAAAATTAAATATGTATATACCTGATTCCGGGAAGGCCGACAACCATTGACTTATTCGACATTAATTCTTGCATTTCGCCAAGCATCACGAAAATGTCTTGGCCTTTGGCATAACTGCTACCGAAACAAGCTCTTGATATAATATCCCCAGAGAATCTCTTCATGTAACCATCAACATCGATTTCAACAACTTGGCCATTGTTGGCGTCGATTTCATTTTTCCATGTATTCACAACCGTCTCAGCCGATTCACTGATTATGCCCATCATTCCCTGCGCGCATATTTCTCTAATCATTACTAAATCTCACACAATTTTTGCTACAACTTTTAAATCTCCTTACCCGAACTTTTTCTGCGAATAGCTCTGGAGCCACGATCTTTCTCTGGTGAGCCCAGATGGAGCCGTTGGAAGTCAATATTCCTTGTCCAAGAAGAGGACCCATAGTTTTCTGCAGGTAGACTGGCCTTCCTAAGTCATGCGACGTCGTCGTAGTGATCTCCTTTACCATATCAGGATCGCTCACGTACACCACTTGCAAATTCCCCATAGAAAATTTGAACAATTGACCTGCAAGGCTTCCAATTAATTTAATTACATAAGAAATAATCTTTTGCGTGGTCATTAAGATTTCATGAACTTGTGCACCATAACTCCTTACGCACCGTACTGCTTTCTCCATTGCTCTAAAAAGGGCAAGATGGAGGCGGTGTCGTGGATGACCGGTGGGCTAGAGTTGTGCACGACGGCCTTCGCAGCGGCGTCTCGAGATTTCTTCATCTCCATTATGTTGCCCACAAGGAATTTTGGAGGGGGCCCATCGATTCCTTGTTGCTTCAACATTCTTGTGATTTTTCTGGGCTTAATCACCAGAGAATTAAAGAGGAAGGCCACGAATCCGAGCAGGAGAGCAATACATGTTGTTAGCAACATTTTTCCTGATCAAATCACCAATACTGAGGATGTAATGGGAATGTATAGTGAAGTGATAATGAGATAGCTAGCTGGGGAGAACTTTGAGGTGATGTATGTTGGAAATTGGCTCATTCAACGTATTAGTTTTTGGTCAATGAGTTTGAAGTTACTAATCGATATTTCTTATTTAGGGGGCTATGTTTCATGAATAATACTCCCCCATCTTATCGTTGTTGTTTTGTTAATGTTCGACATATAAATTAAAGAAATAAATAAAAGTATATTAAAGTGATGAGATATATTTATTTAAATTGATTGCTCTACAAATTATTTTTTTTTTCTTCTAAGAAGGCAACAATAACTAAACGAAAAAAAATAAGTAAATAATAGCTGGACGATATCAAAATTTTCAAAGCTGCAATATCGATGAATTTATTCAATCTACGTAAATTAAAATATCCCTAGGCATTCCATTCAACATAGGCGGGCCGGTTAAATAGTTATGCAGATAAGTCAAATATGCATATTTGACTTATCTTGCCTATGGAATTTTTTATTATCAGGACTAACTAATTATTAAAAAATGATTTTTTTAAATGAATATTATTAAATTATTAAATTCATAAACGGGTCAGAAAATTTATGTTTTATAATCTCTTGAGCGTGGAAGTTTGAGATGCGACATATTTCTTAATGAGAAGGACTAGTGTGCATTATGTTGCACATGCAACATGATCCAATTTTCAATTTTGACCAACTTTGATCGGATCTGATTCGGTTTTGTACTATATAAAAAAAAACCCTTCCCTCCCCTCCCTCCCACTGCCGCCTATCTCTCCCCCTCCCCTCCCCTTCCCTCCCCCCCTCTCTACTCTTCCACCGTCCTCCCCCCTCTCTCTCCCCCGTCTCACAGTTCAAAATCCTCACACACGCTTCTAGAGAGAGAAGAGTCAATCGTTTTCGTTTTTACAATTGATCGTGTTTCTCGAGTGATATGGCGACATCGAAGAGCTACGGCGCTAGAGCAAGCTACAGATTCCTCCTGAGCGATCAGTCGCACGATAACGACTCGATGATCTTCGAGCTCGATGAGTCGGAGATCTGGGAGCGCGGCGGCGCGCGCGCGATCGCCGGGAGGTTCGCAAGTCGAGCTCGAGAATCTCGAGGAAATCGTCGTCGTCGTCGGCGAGTGGACGATGCGGTGCTCCATCGTCGGCTGGCGGGTGAACGTTCGGACCGGTCGAAGATACCGAAGGACGAGTACGAGAGAAGCCGTCGGAGAGACAGCGACGAGGACTACGATGACGAGGAAGGCGAGGAGATGGGCAATCGAGTTCCGCCGCACGAGTTTCTGGCGAGGCAAAATGGCGAGGAGGAGGATTGCCTCGTTCTCGGTTCACGAAGGGATCGGTAGGACGCTCAAGGGGAGAGATCTCAGCAGAGTCAGGAATGCGATTTGGCAGAAAACTGGTTTCGAGGATTGATTCAAATTTTTTGATATTATGGTTTTTTTTTTAACTTTGGCCTCAATTTTGTATGTATATTTGAGTAGAGATAATTAACATTCTGCTATCTACTGTAAATCACAACTTAAACAGACACTCTGTTCATCATTGACACGTCGTCCTTTTGTCGATTGACACGAATAACACATACAATTGATACTCTGCTATCTATTATAAATTACGACTTAAACAGACATTCTGCTCATCATTGACACATTCTTTTATCATGATTGACACGCACAGTAGAGACAATTGACACTCTGCTCTCTACTGTGAATTATAGCTTAAACGAATACTGCTTGTCATTGACACGTTCTTTTGTCATAATTGACACGCACAACAGAGACAATTGACACACTGCTCTCTATTATGAATTATGGCCTAAACAGACACTCTGCTAATCATTGACACATTATTTTGTCATGATTGACACAAACAACATATACAATTGATACTTTTTTCATAAATAAATGACACTTTTTTCGAAACAAATCGCATTTTTTTAAAAAATAATTGATTGTCAATAAATGATACTTTATTCAAATACAAATGATACTTTTGTTTGTTATGATTGACACTTTGGATAAAAAACAAATGACACATTTATTCACTACAAATGACACGCCTTACTTATCAAAAAAATCGAAAAAAATAAAAAAATTTGTTTGTTACGATTGACACTTTTGTTTGTTACAATTGATACTTTCGTATGCAAAGAGTGACACACCCGTCCTTAAAATAAATGGGAAAAAACGTTAAAAAAATGAAAAAAAAATTAAAATTATTTTTTTTTTGTTTGTTGTGATTGACACTTTTATTTGTTACGATTGACACTTTTGTTTGTTATGATTGACACTTCCATATGCAAGGAGTGACACGCCCGTCCTTAAAATAAAGAGGAAAAAACGTTAAAAAAAATTAAAAATTAAAAATTAAAAAAAAAATTAAAAAAAAATTAATAATGTCACGCTGACATCAGCGGGTCAACCGGGTCAAAGAGAGTCAACGGGTCAAATACGGGTCAAAGCGGGTCAAAATTGAGTAATTGGATCATGTTGCATGTGCAACATGGTGCACACAAATTTTTGCCTTTCTTAATTCTATCACCTTTGAACTTTAGAAAAATAAATGAATATAGACACATGTTAAAGGATTGACCATTATTAAATTAGTTCTCTTAAAAAAATCTTTTATCATTAATCTTTTGCGTGAATTATCTTCCAATTTTACCTTAGACCTGATAAGTAAACATTAAATATCTATTATCATTAATAACCTTTTTTAAGTATTAACCTGGCGTGCAGACGTCATTGCAAAATTACGATCAAACTCGGAACTCTTTATTTATTCCTTCTGAACTTTCCCGTGTATCTTTATTTTGTAATGTGCTTATTCCGTTCAATTGCGTGGTATTCCGGGAGTACAAATTATTCCCATAATGACGTAGTAAATTGTAACATTAATTATGTATATTTGGAAGTTTTCCACACAAAAAAAAATGTTATTCAATTAGAATTTTTTATATACCCCGTGTACTTGTAGGTACTCTGATTAATTTTGATTTTCTGGTGTCTACAATTGATTAACTAAACGTGAGTAATGGTGTGGGACTAAGTTTGGGTATTCCATACTGTTCATCCAGCCTGCCAAATAATATTTTGCGTTTTCTGATATATTTAAAATTTTATGGGTGCGATTCATGTAGCAATCTAAGAAATAATAATTAAGAACGTTATACACTATATTTTCTTATGATTTATACACATTTCTTATATTTTTTATATAAAAATATTATTCCTCCCGTCCTTCTGGCTTATCTTATTTTTTTACGGTACAAAAGTTAAAAGACAAAAACTTGTGTGCATCATGTTGCACATGCAATATGATCCAATTACTCAATTTTGACCTGCTTTGACCCGTTGACCCGCATTGACCCGTGTTTGACCCGCTGACGTCAGCATGCCATCATTAATTATTTTATTTTATTTTTTACTTTTTTTTAACGCTATTTTTTTAATGTTTTTTTTTTACTTTTTTTTCCCTTTATTTTAAGGACGGACGTGTCACTCTTTGCATACGAAAGTGTCAATCGTAACAAACAAAAGTATCAATCGCAACAAACAAAATTTTTTTTATTTTTTTTTCTCATTTTTATTCCCTTTATTTTAAGGACGGACGTATCACTCTTTGCTTATGAAAGTGTCAATCGTAACAAACAAAAGTGTCAATCGTAACAAATATTTTTTTTTTATATTTTTCCAATTTTTTTGATAAGGAAGGCGTGTAATTTGTAATGAATAAATGTGTCATTTGTTACTTATCCAAAGTATCAATCGTAACAAACAAAAGTGTTATTTGTATTTGAATAAAGTGTCATTTATATCATTTATTGAATATCAATTATTTTTTACTAAAATGCGATTTGTTTCGAAAAAAAATGTCATTTGTTTATGAAAAAAATGTCAATTACAACGAACGAAAGTGTCATTTATCTTAAAGTGTCAATCACACTGAAGTAAATTGGCACTCAAAATTAAGGAACGTGTCACTTTCATCTACTAATCAATATGAAGCATAATAACCAGAAATATTACCTAAAGTGTCAATCGTAATAAACAAAAGTGTCAATTGTCCCGAATGAAAGTGTCATTGTTTAGAACAAACGAACAAAAGTGTCATTGTTTAGAACAAACGACACTTTTGTATACAAAGAGTGACACTCTCGTCCTTATAATAAAGGGGAAAAAACGAAAAATATTTTTTGTATTTCAAAATGAAAAACGAAAAAAGTATCGTGTCATTCTTTGTATTTCTGAAAAGACGAAAAAAAATGAAAAAACGAAAAAGACGAAAAAAGTGAAAAAATGAAAAAAGACGAGAAACGAAAAAGGCGAAAAAAAACGAAAAAAATGAAAAAGTAAAAAAAAATGAAAAAATGCGAAAAAGACGGAAAAAATGAAAAAATGAAAAAAGACGAAAAAACGAAAAAGGCGAAATAACAAAAAGATGAAAAAAAAGGAAAAAACAAAAAAGATGAAAAAAAGACAAAAAAAAAAAAAAAAAAACGAAAAAAGAAAAAAAAGCAAAAAAAAAAATGAAAAAAAATAAATACGAAAAAAAAAACAGGTCAACACATGAGTCAAAGCGGGTCAACGGGTCAAACATGAGTCAAAATTGAATAATTGGATCATGTTGCATATGCAACATGATGCACACTAGTCCATTTCAAATTAACATGAGTAGTTCGTTATGTATAGAGAAGTTCAATAAAAAAAACGAAAATTTATATAATAATTATATTCTATTTTAAGAAATAAAATAAATCAAGTAGGACAATTCAAAAATGAAATAAGATAAGCATAACAATCTTATCTAACCATCAAATAAATGAGATGGAGGGTTGGATCTTATCTCACCTGCTCCATTTCTGAAAAGATACTACTACTATTATTTAAAGATTTGATTCTAAGTATATTCTGTTACTTGTTACTGCGCAAATCTGGAGGCTGCCTAACTTTGATTTTGTTAATTTTGATATAGAAAAACCATGCTACACTTTGATTACCACGTCGACGTATACTTCTATTTTGCTGTAAAGGTATTTAAAAAGAATTATTATATGGTGACCAACAAACTGAGATTCACAAACTAATTCAAAATATATTTAATTGTGTTTTGATAGAAAATCATGTTAAGTGTCATAGATTTCTAAAATACGTTTATAATTATCACAAATTCAAACAAAAAATAAAATTAAAACGTAAGAAAATAAAAATTGATTAAAACTAAAGAAAAATTATAAGAATTATTAGAGGGATAGAGTTGTCCCACACGATCGAGAAGTAGTAACTTTTGCCGCTATTGATATTATCGTTGTTAGAACAAAAGAAAAAACATAGAGAAGTATCTGTTTTTTTAATTGTATAAGTATTTTTTTTAATATTTACAAAATTTATTTATTTAATAATTTTTCTAAAATTATAACTAGAGTCAAACTTTTGAATGGTAGAAGCATGAATTGAGATGATCTAAGTTTTCATTTTATGAGTTACATTGTTTTAACTTAACACAAAAACTTATTTTCTATTGTATGAGGTTATTTTTAATATTATACGAAAATTCATACTTTACTAAAAATGAATTTATTTTTCAATTTTAATTAAAAGTAAATAAACAAGAAATAGTTATAATAAGCGCAGACAAAAACAATTTGAATTTTATAAAGTCGGGCAAGGATCCAATGATACGTTTTTCCTTATTCAATTTACAAGTCGTGCTTCAACGCAGCTGATACAATCTCAATTAATTTACTTTATTAATACTTCGACTGACCTTCAGATTCCAGGTAATATATCCGCGTCAGTCGTCGGATGCGACTAACGAAGATGATCATGACATGTTTACTAGAAGGGGTATTTAATTACTCTTTTCGTCCCATTAATATCGTCTATTTTTTTTTTCGATATGGAGATTAAGAAAATTGATTTAGTTATATTTTTTATATATTTTAATTGTATAGAAAAATAACACAGTTGTCGAGGAATGGTTGGTGGGAAGAAAAAAAAAATTTATCCAAATTTTATTAAGACATAATTGAGGCGATTGATTTTATTTTTTGGTTTTTATTTTTTATTTTTATATTGTAACGCCCCAATTTTCATAACTTTTTAAGGGACATCACTTCGTGCATAAACTTAAATATTCTCAATTTAATTTTAAGAAAAATGAATTTATAAAAAGGATCAGGCTTTAGTGCATTTCATAACGGAAATCTTAAAAATAAAAGCACATGCGATTACTAGTTTTCGGAAAATGCAATAGAACGAAAGTGATTAGTCCATGATAAAACTAAATTAATAATGCAAAAAGTTTCATAATTCCTTTTCCGAGTGACCATCACCATCAGTCACCTCAAGCATCTGCCGGTTCATGATCTGAAAATGTAAATGTATAAGGGGTGAGTACGACTACTCAGTGAGGTCAAACATTATCTAAACTATAAACTATAAAGAATTTAACATGAGAAATTAGACATGCAAGCCCGGAGGCTTAACTCGAAGGTTTTACTGCGTGAATGCCCGAGGGCTAACCTGAAGGTTTTACTGCATGAAATGCCCGAAGGCTAACGCTAAGGTTTTACTGCGTGAATAGCCCGAAGGCTCTGCCTGAACTGAATAACGAATGAGAAAAACTATATACTGTATAATAAGGATAAAAGAAAAACCCCACCTTAACCTTTTGAGTGAATGAAAAATAATGGATATCAATGTTTAAGTCCTGCCCGTCGATCCTATACATGGAAATTTATCTTAATGACTCTATATGGAATGTCATGCATGCACCAACAATTTCAATAATTCATAAATACAAATAAATCATAATAATCAAACAATGCATATTATACATAATCTACGTATTAACATGCATTTTTAACGAATTCCCATAGTAATAATCTTAAGTATATTAAACACAATCTTACTTTTATTGACAACTCATTCTTGCATTGAGTAATTCGGCAACTTATAAAATAAATCAAAGAAATTACAAAAGTTTTGTCCTAAAAATTATAGATCTCTAACATGAACAACATAATAAATATTCCATCACAATAAAACTTATCATGATCGAAAATTCATTTAGTAGTAACATGAAAACTTTTGTTTTTCAATATATATGTACATTGACAAAGAATCTGGCACACAAATAAACAAATTAACACATAAATAGCGAACATATCCTAAAAATTATATACTTTTAACATGAATGACCTAACATATATTATATCCCATTAAAATTCAACATGGTCGAAAATAATATAAAGAAAATATGAAAAACAATTTTCCTATCAAGCTCATGAACATGTTGTAAAAAACTGGCAGGTTAGGAATAACAATTTTATACAAATACTTAGCATGCTTAAAATTTCTACAAAACTAATAGAGTATACTAGACATACCTAGGAAGACGATACTTAATTTTCACGACGATATGATGACGTAAAGATGTGTAAATAATTCTTGAAATAATTCGCAGATATGCTGGCAGATTTTCGAACATCTAATGTTAAACTAAATTATGGACGACTAAGGGTGTATTTATAGGCCTAGAAATAATTATATAAAATATTCCTATCAAATATATTTTATCTATAATAATTTTCATACTTATATAATTTATATATAATTTAGTCTTTTACTTACCATATACGAGATTCAATCATAGTTGGATTAGACACAATTAAAATTGATCCTAAACATAAATATCACACATAAAATATCTTTTTTAATCATAAAATATAATATAAAATTATCTCTAATTATTTCAAATAAATATAAAATATTTAATCATTTCATGAATCCTAGCAAGTTTAGGAAATCCTAAGTAAATAAATATTATTCTTGTCTCATAATTCTAACATTATTTCTATTTCAACAAAAAACAATATAATTATAATATGATATAAATAAACACATTCAAAGTTCAAAATAAATTTACATAACAAAAATGCTTTAATGATAAATATGATAGATGCTTTAATTTTCATTTAAATTTCTAGGGCGCGACTTACAGAACTAAAACACTTGATAACATGCATGAATAGATATGCAGTGCATTTTATATTGAAAATTTTGGGGTGTTACATGAACGACTCTCTATTTGATTCTTGATTTCACAAAAGAAATTACTCGCCTCCTGTCTCGTCACAGTCTCACAATTTCTTCAGTCATGCTCCCTCTATTCCGTAATTCTCGTTCTACTTTCTTTTTTTAGTTGTTCCATAATTTTTGTTTCATATCCTAAAATAACAAATTATTAAAAATATTTTATTCGAGGATCTCACACTATCTTTATTCACAACTAATAATTTTCCTAAATTATCATGCCAAAAATAAATAAATAAATAAAACAACAATTTTAAGCCGAGAAGAGTATTCTATAATCTTGTTGTCGCCGCCTATAAACAATAATGTCTCTTAAGGTGCCTCTAAAGGGAAAAGAAAAAACTCAATATTTTAATCGCCATATCAACTTTTAAAATCCGTCAACTTTTTGACATTTTTCTTTCTAACCATATGCTTGTAAAATAAACTCTTATATGGATTTCACTCAAATAGTCACAAGATTATATCATATATGAATATATTGATATAAGATATTGTTATTATTTTTTAATTTTATGATGAAAATGATTAATATTCCTTTCATCCCATAAAATTTGTCTTGTTTTATCATGAGCACAGAAAAGTTGAAAGTTGTGTTTAAAGTTGTATAAAGTGATGGATCCCACAAATAAAATGTTTGTAATAATTTGCTATTTTTGAAAACATGACATATTCTATGGGACACCCGAATAACGAAAGTAAGACATATTTCATGGGACGGAGGGAGTATAAATTATAATGTGCCCGTCTCATTATAAGTGTCTTATTTCTTAAAAAAACAAAAGTGTATGGACACAAATTAATTACCCAAAAGTCAAACAATATACACTACTACACTATTATTTTCTTAATCTTCACGCCTTAAAGAAGCAAATCACTACTAATGAAACGGAGGAAGTATTATTTTTTGTAACGAAGTATGTCACATTTTTCGAAATTGAATTAAGGTGATTAGCAATAAATTATGTTTTTTTTATGAAGTATAGACCAGAATTTTCGTGGAAAAAAAATTGAATAAATGAATATTTAATTTAAAATGCATAAAAAAGTAAACGGATGATGCTGTTTCCGGTGTTTTTTAGAACCACAACACGCGCTCTTTCGTAGCACGATCCAATGGAGACGCGCGTCCTTCCTCGTCCACGCGTTCGCGAGTCTGTCAACATTAAAACCCAACTTTTAACTACAAAAGTTATTTTTGCTTTTCAAACTTCTACATTTTTACTCCAATGTTAAATGTTCATTTCCAACTTTTTAAAATTTTAAAGAGTGTCAATCTTATCTTGAACTTTCAAATACAGACGATTCAAACTTTGAATAACCTAAGACTATGAATAATGATGACTACTTAAATGTCCAACCATTTTAATATTTAATTAATATCTATCTCCTTTTTATACTTTATTACTTTACTTTCAACCTAATCATCTCTATTTTTTATTAATTATCACTTATCACCAAAACCAAGCCCCACCAACCACTTTTTATATATTCTAATTATTTTTTAATTATATTATTATATATTAATAATTAATTTAAATTTTAAAGACGTAAAAATTAACTGAAATTGTAAAAAAAATCATAAAACTCGAAAATAGTACAAACTAAACTATAGGGAACATAGGACAGTGTTCCCTAAATTTCTTTACTTTGTTGTTTGAAAGACGAAATTGAAACAATGAAAAACTAAAATTACGAACAACAAAGTAAGGAAAATCAGTTATCACCGCTGAATTTTTGTCAAATGTGCTCGATCATGTTGTCTCGAAGATCTCTGTGTGCTTCTCTATTGTCAAGTTGTGACTTGTTTGTCATATGAGTAGCTAGGCTTGCAATTCTTTCTGTAGAGTATGCAAAAATATTATTTTTGGCTCCATATTCAGTCTGATGATCACTCCGACTAACTTGATCTTCTATAAATTGTGCGGATCTTGATAGTTTAAATAATTATTTCTTTCATCTTCCACTATCATAGACGGAGCCTTGTATGGGATCTTCTAAGTTCACCAGATTCAGGACCCATCCAAGGCCGCTCCGATTCTGAAGATGATGTCACTGAAGCAAGCTCTTGACAGAAGCTTTAGTCTTCCCAACCAAGGCATCTGTCCTGCGGGATATAAGGACGATGTTCTTGACGAATACCCGACGTTGTTCTGCAGGAAGCCCATGACGTTCAGAGCTGCATTTCCCAAAAGCAGCATGCTTCCACAGTACAGGGCCTTGGCGTACATTGTGACACAGATTCTGACAAGCCAGGCCGGTTCTTTCGATCAGGTGTCACGGCCAAAACTTCAGATGATGCTGGCCATTTATGACAAAGCTCCGATCAATTGGGCCGATGTCTTCATCAAAGAGTTTCAGGCACAAGGGACGAAGTTCGATCGATCAGCAACTCGACTAAGTGCTAAGGGAAAGCTTCTTCATGGAATGAAGCTCTCAGTCATGATCGAGGACTTATGTGGAACTGATCAGATCGCTTATGCTGACAAAGAATACTTCAATCCGAAGAAGATCAGATTCCACAGCCAAGCCAGCTCACTTCAACAGATTGACATTGGTACCGGGGAGGGTAAGGGCAAGAGGAAAGCCCAAAGCCCAGTGAAGAAGGGTGCTACCTCGAAGAAGAAGAAGGCTTCTGAGCAAACCATAGTAGTAGCCCATACTGTCCTTCAGTTGAGAGGCAAGGACGCTGAGTCAACAGAGAAGGCTGATTCAGAAGAGAAGGCTTAGTCAGCTGAGAAGGATACCTCTGCAGACAAAGAAGATTCAGTGGAACAAGGGACTTCACCTCAAGTCACTACTCCTACTCCCCTTTCTCCACTGGACGTACCACCACTCAGCAACTTGCCTTCTGCTAAGAGAAGACAGTCTCCAATTGATATCGAGGAGATAGAGACTGACATTGAAGCCGAGACGCTTTGGTTTGACCTTTCTTTGCTTCAATCCAGAGCAACCCAAGAAGTCTCAGAGTCCATTCCTGAAATCGCCAGTCACTCTGACTTGGTTGATATAGCCAACGGGGGTAGGCTTCAGATGCTATACAGATTCTGGGACTAGATCACTCTAGAGAAACTGATCAGATTCAAGCCCTCGGAACTTCTGAATGCCGACGAGTTGCAGCTTCCACAACAGATAGTCTACGAAGAGCCTGTTGATCTCAGCTCGTTCGACGACCTTAGGGCGGCTATGCTGGCTTTTCTTGAAGATAGATATCCTACTTTTGCAGCCGACACTATGGAAGGTTGAGCAGGTCCCGATGACCAGGAACCGCCCAGTGATGCAGGAACTCAGAAGCCTGCTGAGGGTTCTCAATAGGAGAAGGAGGGAGAACAACCTTCTGACAATCATACCAACTCCCCTCCTCCTTCTGGATCGGCAGCA
Source organism: Lavandula angustifolia (assembly GCA_028984105.1). NCBI lineage: Eukaryota > Viridiplantae > Streptophyta > Magnoliopsida > Lamiales > Lamiaceae > Lavandula > Lavandula angustifolia. The sequence continues at coordinate 29,316,841 of CM054807.1, forward strand.
ACAGACACCTCTGGCCCTGCTAACCCTGAACAGCTGCTGCTGGGGTCAGCTTATGAGGTTGGCTTTGTTGCAAAGCGCCGAAAGTTGAAGCCAGTGGACAAGGCAATCCTGAAGCAGGGGACTCAGAATCGTCTCCTTGCTAGGAATGTTCACAAGTTATGGTGCCAGTCCACTGCAACTCAGTGCGAGGAAGTCAGGAAGCTGAAGACTTCCATTTAGAATATCCCTCTCGTTCCCGACTTTAGCTCAATTCTCACAAATGCCTTATCCGCACAGCAAGCTAAGTTCGATACTCAGCATGCATCGGTTAAGGAGCTTCTGACAGCTGGCCAGACTTCCATTCTTGAATCTTTCAAGGCAGGATAGACTGAGCTTCAGATTCAGATCTATTAGCACACTCTAGCTCATGAGCAGAGGATTTCACAACTTCAGAATGAGTTTGAGCCGAAGATCGATGCAAAGCTGAAGAAGATTGAAGAACTTGTAGATCTCTCTCAGCGCAAGTACGCTGAAGAACTCATTACTGAGAGGAACGATTTACACATCAAGTTCGACAGTCTTCAGAAGACCTTGGATGAGCTCTCCAAATCTTATCAAACGCTCGGTACCAAGGCAATTACTCTTCCCACCTCCTCAGAACCTATTGGATGATGTCAAAAAGGGGGAAAAGACTAAGAGCTCTAAGAGGGATAAAACTAAAAAGATTAAGAGCGATCAGTCTAAGGGGGAAGTAACAAGGGTTATTGCCCAAGGTGTCTCAACAGGAGATGTAGCAGCTGAGACATGCTTAAGTGGTTTAGGACCCAGGAAAGCAGAAACCGACACTTCTGAACCTCCTCAGAAATATATTGAGGAAGTGACCGCGTTTCTAGAGGAGTCTGATGCTGAAGACACTCCTCTGCCTTCACCAGTATCGGGGAAAGGAAAACAAGTGCTGAAAGTTCCTCCTTGTCCCCAAAGATACATAAGCCCAGCAGAGCAAGCTCAGATTGATGCTGATGAGAAGCTTGCTCGGGAAATTGCTGAGGCTGAAGCGGCTAATAAGCCCAAGAAGGCTCCTACGAAAGCTCGAACGAAGGTACCTGCTAGAAAACCTATTAAGAGGCAGGTAGACAAAAAGCTTACTCTCAAAGACGATGCTGACAAAGAGAAAGAGAGAGAGAGAAGCTGAGAAACAGGCTGACACATCCATGCAGACGAAGAAACAGGCTGAGCCTACAATCGACTAGCTGATTGACCTCAGTATAAGGGCTCTTGATTCCAGAGCTGAGTGGCATCAGCTCGCTGAAGCTAGAAGGAAACATGCATAACCCAAGGAGAGAGTGACTGAAGAGGCACGTGAAGCTGAACGACTAAAGCCTAAGCTACTACCTCCTAAGGATAGGGACATCCCCACAACCCCCAAATTCTTTAGACGAGGCAGGGACATTGAGCAAATGCTTCTTCCAAAACTACAACATGTACTTAAAATACATGGTAAGATCAATATTTTCAATTACCCTCTACATCTCTATTTAAACTTTGGTACTCATAAATTCCTCAGCCCATCACGCGCTCCGCCGACGTACTTATATTGGAAGGCGATATAAATGAAATCCTCATCAAAAGTGGAACGAAAGAATACTGCATCGGACTATGGAACAAGACCCTACGCTTCAACTGGAAGCTGTTCGTAGAAGACCACAACCTGCAGAACAACGACATGCTTGTCTTTATACCAAAAACGGACACGGAATTCACCGTACTCATATTTGATCAACTCGGATACGAAAACACTTACAAGTGGCAATACAAGATGAGAACAACGCTTTAAACAAGTACTACGACATCGTCAGGTTTATGTAACTCTATTATGTTTTGCAATGCTAAAATAATGAAATAATATTACCTACCTTTTACTGACACTCTTATGGCCTAATCTAAACAAATACGCAGGGCATGATCCCACCACCGTGCGAAGCCGGTTAAACAATGTGCTAGTTTTCCTTTGAATATGAGTAGCTAAATCCCCTTGTGTGGGGGTTTAGCAGGACTTATGTTTTTTGATGAATTGACTCAAACCCTAGATTTTCAATGAATGAATTGTTTTGTTTCTTAATTGTTGAGCCTACTTTTAATTTTTCTATGATTCTTTAATGTGACTAACCATTATCTTAGATAATTGTAGAGAATATAGGTAATAGATAACACGAAGGGTCATACCCGGTTATTCATTTAGACTTGCAATTAAGTGTCTAGATTGTCACCATTGATTTTGGATAGTTTAGATGGTTCTTTAAATTCTTGAGAATGATACGATCCTTAGGTTCATGATATGTATTGATGGTCCCGAGAGCAGACGAGTCTTCAGGTGTGGAATACACCTGAGTCAAAGTTCAGCAACGAGCGCGACAGCCAGTACTGCTAAATCAGTACTGCTGAACGCGTGGGCAGAGAATCCTTCTACTGAGTACGGTCTCATCGAATTCGGTCGGTAGAACGATAGTTCAAGATCGGGTTTCGAAAGTGCGGAAGAGTAGGCCCAAAAGAATATTCGTCTGTCTGAAAAACCCGTTTATATGCTGTTTGATTTAAAGTCAGTTTTATGCAAGTGAACAATTAAGCAAAGCGACAATAAATCAACACAGAGTTTTTAAAGTGGTTCGGATACGCAAGATCCTACGTCCACTGTCCCGAAAGGTGAGGAGGCTATTGATTATACTGAGATAGTCTCAGTCAGCTTGTACATAGGACAAAGCCGTGGCTTGGGGATTATACTGAGCAAGTCCCAGTTTACAAAGGCATCAAACTAAAGTGTTTAACAAACTCTCCAACTATGAAGGAGTCCTTTTACAATAAGGAACAGGTTCAAATATGAACTCCTTTGTCTAAGCTATGGATAGTACAATAAGATCAGCTTAGTTTACAAAGGCATCAAACTAAAGTGTTTTGGGGCTCGAACCTTGGACCATCAATTGGTATCAGAGCGCACGGTGTTCTTCTGATCAAAGCGCACGGTATTTTTCTGATCAAAGCGCACGATGTACTTCTGATCAAAGTGCATGGTGTTCTTCTGATCAGAGCTCTGGTCTAACTAACTGATCCTGAAAAACCGTTTTCTCAGCATGAGCATATTGCATAATCTTCATAGCATCATATACCATGTTCTTAATGTTTGATAATTCAGGTATAAGGACTTTGAAGAGATCTTAATGGCTGAGCGACTACTTAAGGACAGAAAAGCTCTAATCAGCTGGCTGATAGGTTTGTCCAAGGGGAACTCGACACGCAGAATCTCCAACCCCTCAAACAAGGAATGAACAGAAGATGTAAACACCTCAGCCTAGCTATCAAAAGAAGATCCAAGGTTCGAGCCCCAAAACACCCAGATCCAACTCAGGGGGAACCAAGAGGTCGGAAAGGCCTACAGATCAGATCCTCAGTGTCTATCAATTAGATCTGTAGTATCCGAGATTTCAGAGCATGTTCTTATCTTTCAACACTTACACACACTTCACTGATATATCTATGTGTCTCGTAATTATGTGCCACTTGCCCGGGGGGAAGTTGTCAGACTTATGTCTTATGTTTTAGGGGATTTGGTATCATGATTAAAAAGGGGGAATTGTGTTGATTAGATTAGTAGTTGCATGTAGGAAGTTTTTAGAAGAAGTTTGTAGAGGTTTTGGCATCATCAAATAGGGGGAAATTGTTGGGAATCAGGTTCACAATGATAGATTTAATGATCCTAAAACCCTAGCTGGATGATGAGCCTTCGATATTGTTATAACTTAACTGAGTTCACCGTGTTAGGAACTCAGTAGACTAGCTAAAGTTCAACAGCTGTGCATTCAGTAGAAGACCCTTCACTCAGCTGAAGAACTCAGTATCGAAGAAGTCAGTCGGACTGATATAGACCGATTGAATCTGCACAATACCGCCCTTGTCTCTTGAGTGTTTCAGACTCAGTAGACTTGCCTTCAACATGGTCCGACTAAGTAGTTCCGTCTGCTAACCTTCAGTAGACTATCCGCCTCAGTACCATGGAGTGAAGACTCAGTAGAACTGAACTCAGCAGGAGTAGTTCACTGAACTCAGAGCGGACCATCAATATGATCACTTGATTGCCCTTAGGATTATAAGTTAGAGATCTCCCGCCATCATACGGAATCCCTATAGCGGAATCCCTATAACCTTAGTGGATGAACCAACAAAATAAATTCATAAATGCTAGCTAGAGATTGAGAATGAATCGATCATCTTAGACATAGTGATTGTTAAACCTCTGCACTATTCATCAAACTTGAAACCACACCCATTAACCCACTACGCTTTGCTCTTACTTGTTGTTTACTTTCTTGTTATTTTAATCTCGTTTTAGAATAAATCAAAACCAATTTAGGACCAAGTAGATAGTGAAACAATTAGGATAATTAGAACCTAGCTGAGTCCTTGTGAGATCGACCTCGGGAGTTGCTAGATTAGGTATTACACCGATTCGTTTACTTGCGAGAATTATAATTTATTCATCATTATGGAAAAAGGTAAAAAAGTTGTATAAACAAACTCAAGCTGAAAACCTGCTAATGTCCGAAGATAAGTCAGTGGAGGCATTGAGAGGACGTTTCAAACACATTAATGCAAACGTTGTGAAGTGGATTGTGTTGGATATAAGTCAGTAGATGATACTCAGCTGTTCGTGGTTAAAAGAAAATTGGGGGAAATCATACTAGTACTATGGAATTGAAGATCCCAAAATCGAGCTGATATCAGTAATTCAGTGTGTCGTTAGGATTAGCTGATGTATAGGTTAGACTTGTTGTAATCATTTTTATATTCTTGTCTAAGTCCTATACGGGGTAATTGTTGAACTGATCTTCTGCCGAAGATACTTTTCAGAACCCCACGTCATCAGTGTAATCGCTTGCGTTCTTCAGTCATCAGCTGAGTAAACCTCAGTAGAAGCCAACCCAGCAGCTGATAAGTCATCAGCAGAAGAACTCATGCAAGCCCAGTACCTTCGCAGTCGCCAGCTGACTTACTCAGAAGTTACATTCCTTGTCAGCCGACTTAGTCGAAGAAGATAGAGACCTTGCAATCTACTGTATCCGACAGAAAGCGACCCAGCTACTTAAGTCTTTTCTAATGTTCAGCAGAAGATCATACGAGGTTGTTTAAACGGTCAACTCTGACATTCTCACCAACCACAAACCTCGACCAATGAGAAGCCGACAACGCCTTACCTGCTCCAAACAGTAAAGCTGCTCTCATGTACAGTAATTAACTGCCTTGCTGCAACAAGTTCAAATTTATGGTCGTTTTCTTTGGAAGCTTGTGACACGTGGCATCGTCGTCTCCAACGGACATATACCATAGCTCACAGCTATAAATAGAGAAGATTTCGAAGCTCCACTAGCGCGAAGCACGAAATTAAAAAGGGAAATTGCTCAAGCTCTCAAACACTCTAGCAACTCAATCAGAACATCCAGCGAAGAATCTGCACTTACTATAATATTTTTGTGGTTCTTCTCTCTAGAGTCTTTAGATCCCTTTCTTCTCTACCTAAGCTCATTGTCAGATTTATAGCTTCGATTCGAAGGAGTTCAATTTTTTAGTGAACGTTCTTATTGTAAGAACTCCTTCATTAGTTGGAGAACTGTTTTCGCTCCCTTTCGAACTTAGGTTTGAATTGTAAAGTCGCTAAGGACTATAACTTAGAAGGATCTGTCATGTGCACAGTTTCCTTGCTGAGACTTGCTCGGACTAATCAACAAGTTATCCTCGCTCGTTCGGGACCGTGGACGTAGGATCTTGCGTATCCAAACCACGTTAAACTGCTTGTGTTCTTTACTGTTTTATTGCATACAAACCTTTGAAAATCATTAGTTTGCATAAAACGTATTTCTAAAGTCGCACAGCCAAAAGAATTTAATATGCGAAATCATGTTTTCAAAAAGAGACAAACTCCGGGCCCCACACTTATCCGCACACTTAAGTCTCCGATTGAGTTTCGAAGTACTGACAAAAGTCAGTAGGAGAGCTCAGTAGCTGACTCACTCTGTCCCGTGATCGAAGGTTTATTTGGCACTGTTCATCAGTTGCAACCAACAGCTTTAGCTGACCTTCACCGAGAAGAAGAAACGGTACTCAGGTGTATTCACCCCCCCCCCTCTACACCTGATATTTGTCTCCGGACCAACAATTGGTATCAGAGCGCACGGTGTTCATCTGACCACCTGTTCTGAAAAACTGGTCTTCTCGAACTGATCCTTGAAAACGTTTTCTCTGCACAAGCATCTCTTCATTCATCCTTATACTCGTACACATAATGTCTGACATGTCAGGTATTAGGATGGTGTCGATGTTCTCAATAGAGAACTTCACGGTATGGCGTGTAAGAATGGAGGCACACCTTACGTCGCTGCATGACAGCATGACTGACGTACTGGAGACCGGACCCATCATTCCAATGATAGACAGCGTTCAGTTCGCCTGAATGGAAGGGTGAAGGTGCTCGTATCGGTCCGAAGGTTCCCAAGGACAAATCTGCCTTCACGCCTGAAGAGAAAAAGCTGCATAACCTCGACCGAGTCGCACGAAATGCTATACTGACAACGCTCAGTGACTCACACCTCGGGAGGGTGCAGGACTGCAAAACGGCGAAAGAACTTTGGGACGCCCTGGCTGTACTGAGCCAAGGAACTCCTCAGATTAAAGAGAACAAGCTCGAATTAGAGCTTCAAAAGTTCGAAGCCTTTGCGATGGAGCCCAGTGAAACCATTGACGAGCTGAGCGTCAGATTTACAAATCAAGTCAATGTGATAAACGGGCTGGGAAAGGTGTTCTCAAACAAAGAGATGAACACAAAGATCATAAGAGCGCTACCCCGACAGAAGTGGCTTCCTTTTGCTACTTATTTACGTCGCTCTGATCTTAATGCTCTAACTCCTGATGTTATATTTTCAGAATTAAAGACGGAGGAATTTGAGCATAGTCTACCGCAGAAGTGTTCCAGTGCTCCAGCTGACACTCAAATCGATCATGCCTTCAAGGCAACAGTCAGGAAAACTGGAGGCAAAAAGATTTCTTCCAGCAAGGCAGTAGCTGCTGCAGATACAAAGACATCTGAAATGTCTGGAACTGACCAGCTCGCACTGATGGCTCTCAAATACCAAAGAGAAAATGAGAGAGTCAGAAAGCTGAAGAAATATCACGGAGATTCTCCCCCTGGTAAGAAAGAATATTCAAAAAGGGAAGAATCTAACACTTCTACTGAATGCAGGAACACGGAGCCTGTTGCTAGTCCACCGAAAGCTTCACTGGAAAAGCAAGCAGAACATCCACGTGTTACAACCGCAAGAAGGAGGGACACTATCGCACGACCGTCCCGAACTCTCACCGCTCAAAGAGCGTAACGGCGAGCCGAAGAGACAAATTTGCCCAGAAGAGGCAGGCCTACATAGCCGGAGAGATATCCAACAACTCAATTGAAGAGGATACATTCATGTACTCTTCTGAGGATGAAGCTGCATTCGTAGCTGTTGAAGTCGGAGAGAAGGTTCCTGAGGAATTAGCTGAACAGTGTCTGATGGCAGGAGAAGAGGCTGAGGTAAATTCTAAACTTAATATAACCTCCTCTTCACATAACACACATGACACTTGCTCGGTCTCGGATGATCCTATGGACATAGTACAAGCATACGATGACCTGATAGAGGAACAAATTCAGCTGAGCAGAGAGTTCAGCAGAACCATCCAGGAACTAGAACAGGTAAAGGCTGAGAATCAGAGACTTTCTTCTGATTGTCAGGTATCTACTGAGTCAGTGGATCTAGTTGCGAGACTCAAGGAAGAGATCGAATCTTTTATGACTAAGTCTCAGCTTCAAGAGACTCAGATCTCAGTCCTGACCAAGGACAATTTGGAGAAAGAGACTGAAATAGCCCAACTCAGTCAGAAACTCTCAGACGTACAGAAGGACTATGGTTCTCTCAGGAGAAGTGATGAGGTCTGGAGAGAACTGATGACTGAACAATACCTGGGAGCAAAGGAGAAGCTAGAAAGCATGCTCAGAGCACAACGGCCAACTGATGTAAAAGAAGGCCTTGGCTACACCCATGAAACTTCTACCTCCAAAAGCTTAGAAGCACTGGCTGATAGGTTCGTCAGAGGAAAGGTGCAAGCTGCTGACACCACACCTTAGGCGAAGAACAAACAGAAAGTAATCGCACCTCAGCCGAGTAGCAACAATCAACTGACCAAAGGTTCCAGCCCTAGGATACCGAGATCGAACTCAGGGGGAACCAAGAAGGTCAGATGGGCAGAACAGTACAAGGAGCCACTGTATGAGCATCCGGCTCAGTACGGTTCGTACTACTATGAGCCCAGGGTCAGGAGAAGCGCTAAGACTCAGAAGAAGAAAGCGCATGAACCCAAAATCATCAGCAGAAAGTCAGTATCTCCAAGTCCTGTGGAGAAGAAAGCTGACAAGGTTCAGAAGAAGAAGTCTCAGACTTCTAAGGTCCCGAGATAAATTTGGGTTCCGAAATCACCCACTAACCAGTAAGGACCCAACTGAACCAAAGGGTACCTAAAGATGCTTCTGTTTTGCAGGTGCATAAGGACCCATGGATAGTGGACAGCGGCTGCTCAAGACACATGACATATCAGAAGAGCCTGCTGACCAACTATGTACAAGAAGATGGTCCCAGAATTGAGTTTGGTGACAACTCAAAAGGCTACACAAGGGGATACTGAACGCTGAACATTGGGACTGCTTCAGTTCCAAGAGTAACATATGTTGAAGGACTTCAACATAATCTCCTTTATGTCAGTCAATTCTGTGATAATCTTAACAGAGTTATCTTTGACATTGGTTTATGTGATGTTGTTGATAAATCTACAGGGAAAACAGTGTTATCAGGATCGCGGAGGAAAAACATCTATGTTGCAGACTGGAAAACTGCAGAACCCGAGGCTTGCTTACTAGCACAGACAAAATCTGGTGACAAGTCAGGATGGCTATGACACAAGAGACTCAGCCACCTGAACTTCAAGACCATGAACAAGCTAGCCAAGAACTCTAAAGTCAGAGGACTGCCCAATGAATCGTTCGTTAAAGACAAAAATTGTGAAGCATGCCTGAAGGGAAAGCAAACAAAGAACAGCAATCCATCTATTCCGTCACCTTCCACTGATGGAATCCTTCAGCTGCTGCACATGGACCTATTCGGGCCAGTCTCTCCAGTGACTATAAGAGGTAAGAAGTATGCCCTTGTCGTTATTGATGACTACTCGAGATATACTTGGGTCATCTTCATCGCCAATAAATCTGATGTTCAAACTGAGTTGCCCAATCTGCTGAAGAAGCTCAGTGTGGAAAAGAACATCAAGATTCAAAGAATTTGCTCTGACAGAGGAACAGAGTTTCTAAACTCAGTAGTTAAGACATACTACGATAAAGAGGGAATTAAGCACGAAACATCAGTTGCGCGCACTCCTCAGCAGAACGAACTTGCTGAATGAAAGAACAGAACACTCAAAGAAGCAGCAAGAACGCTCCTCGCAGATTCTGGACTACCCTCGAAGTTCTGGGCTGATGCTACTGACACCGCCTGCTACACTCAGAATCGCTCACTACTCACTCAGCAACACATGAAGACACCATATGAATTATGGAAAAGGAGAATTCCTTCTATTTCTCAATTTCATATTTTCGGCTGTCCTTGCTTTATCCACAATAATGGGAAAGATCAGCTGAAGGTCTTTGATAGCAAATCTGATCAAGGAGTTTTCTTAGGATACTCTCGAGTCAGTAAAGCCTTTAGAGTCTTTAACTATCGGACTCTTTGTGTGGAGGAAAGCCCTCATGTTATTTTTGATGAATTTGTTACTGAGAACAGGGAAGATACACGATCAACATCGATGATGTCGGCAGCAAGCTACGGGATCTTGGACTTACTGATAAAGCTGAAAAGATCCAGCATTGTTGGGATGATGAGTCAGACGAGGAACAAACTCAGACTCAACCAACAGTCGACGTAGCTGACCTAGTTGATTCTCCCGAACAGAATCAACAACAGTAACATCGGTCGATGAGGAAGCCCCAAGGTAATCGAGACCTCTACCGATAATATAAACTCGGGGGGGAACGATTAATGTTCCCGAGCTAAATACCCCCGAACCCGGAAACTCAGTGGATCCTAACCTTCTTACCGAAATATTGCAATCTCGTAACGCATTACACCGAAGTGCCTAACACTCCTACCGATTATGCGAAGTTGTATCGAAGAAGAAGCCGGACTCGACGATCATGGCTAGATGCTCATTCTTCGAGATCTTATCATTGGAGATCCATCGAGCAAAGATAAGAACAAGATCTAGATTTAATCAAGGCGAAAGCTCACTATATTCTTGTTTCTTGTCTACGTAAGAACCTCGATCGATAGAGGACGCACTAAATGATGCCGATCGGATCATCGCCATGCAAGAAGAGCTGAACCAGTTCGTTCGAAATGAAGTTTGGGAGCTTGTAGACGACCTAGACATCGCATGCCATTGGTACTAAGTGGGTCTTCAAAAACAAGCGAGATGAAAACAACGTCATTGTCGAAATAAAGCACGACTAGTTGCAAAGGGATACAATCGAGCGAAGGAATTGACTTTGATGAAACATTCGCTCCGGCCGCTAGATTGGAAGCCATTCGTCTATTCCTAGCTTATGCAACACATCAAGGCTTCAAAGTCTATCGATAGATGTAAAGTCGGCTTTTACCGAACGGCGCATCAAGGAAGAAGTCTACGTGGAACAATCGCCCGGCTTTCGGCGAGGGATATCAGTGTACGGACTTAGGAAAGCTCAGTATGGGTTAAAACAAGCACCCGTGGCTTGGTATGATACCCTATTAGACTTTCTACTTCGAAAAGGTTTTCGAAGGGACGACAGATCACACCCTATTCAACATAAAGTCGGGAGATGACATCCTACTGGTGCAAATCTACGTGGACGACATCATTTTCGAGCGTGAAATGAGATCATATGTCAGCAGTTCGAGAAGATGATGAAAGAGAAGTTCGAGATGTCCATGATGGGAGAGATGAATTACTTCCTTGGATTTCAAGTGAAGCAATCACCAGAATGAATCTTCATCAATCAAGCCAAATACACTCGAGACCTTCTAAAGAGATTCGGTTGCGACTCCAGCAAGCCAGTCAAAATCCCCATGAATACGAATTTTAAAATCGATCTAGACAAAGTGGGAGCTTCTGTTAACTCTACTGATTATAGAGCTATTATTGGTTCTTTATTATATTTAACAGCTAGCCGACCTGACATAACTTATGCTGTAGGTGTATGCGCAAGATTTCAAGCGGATCCCAAGCGAAGTCATCTTGACTCAGCTAAAAAGATTCTGTGCTATCTGAGAGGAATACCTGATGCTGGGTTATGGTATCCTGCTGATGATAATCTAATACTGACAGGTTATTCTGATGCTGATTATGCAGGATGCAGGATAGATCGTAAGTCAACTTCCGAAACGTGTCGGTTCTTAGGCGGCAAAGGCGATATCTTGGTTCTCAAAGAAACAGCACTCAGTAGCAACGTCCACTACTGAAGCTGAGTACATGGCTGCTGGAAGTTGTTGTGCCCAGATCCTTTGGCTTCGACAACAACTGAGAGATTATGGTATCATTCAGAATGAAGTGCCCATCTACTGTGACTCCACCAGTGCTATTGCCATAACTCAGAACCCAGTTCTACATACGAGATGCAAGCACGTGGATATCCAACACCACTTCATCAGAGACCATGTCGAGAAGAAGGATATCAGAATGGAGAAGATCCATACTGACAAACAAAGGGCAGACATACCGACCAAACCACTAGCTGAGAACAGATTCAGAGAATTATCAGTTGAGCTAGGTCTACTGGATCCTACTGAAATGCATCAGTAGAAGACAACTACTGATAGCAGCCCGTGGAGACAATTGGAAATATTTGGTATCAGTAGATGGAACCAGTACGACAAGTCAGTAGATTCCGTACAGTGATTCAGCGGGAAGAATCACACTGTACACAGCAAGGGGGAACGGACTTATCAGTACTTCAATCATCCTCCTACGATATAACGGTAACCAGCTGATCGAAAGTTCAGCTGAAGAGGTTTGCGTAATATCATATACTTATTTTCTTTTCAGAAGCATGTCTGCATTTATTATATCAGTCGCACGCAGTCAGTAGTTAATGTGCATTTATTTCCCGCCATTAATAAGTTTAAGGAAAGGTCAGTAGGAAACCTTTTCATTCGCATAAACTGAGTAATTAATGCTGTGTGTCGCGCATTTAATGCATGTCTTCTCACTTACCTTTATTACGTAAGTCTATGTTTGAGGCGGCTTTTGTAATCATTCCTTTTATAACATTTAATCTCAGCCGTCTATAGATTTAGAAGATTAAAATAGGATCGTTGGATCTAAACTTATAATCAGTCAAGATATATAAATCTTTCATCTTCTATCTTCTTCCTCACTTCTCGCCATTTTCAACTTAAGAGCTATTTTCAAGCGTTCAGTTTCCCTCTCAAAAATCATCTTAACTGTCTCGCTTTTGCATCTCTCAAGCTCGTTAATACTCGGTAATGTATTGAATCTGCTGAATACTTACTAACTTACTCTATTTTCAAGTGCTAACAAGTTATTTTGTAGATTTCAATGGCGACATCTCAAGTTCCTGAGAATATAGAGGAGATAATGTCTTCCAGGATTAAGTTTGAACCTACTTTGGCCTTCCGCCATGTAGATATCTCTTTCTTGGAACCAGTGTTTGATGCTCTGGAGCGTTCTGGTCTTGAGGAGCTGGTGACGAAGCACCCGAGATCTTATCTACCTAGGCAAGTGGTAGAAGTTTATTACAACTGGCGGTCACTCGCGTCTGGAGGCGAGGAATCTTCCTTCGTCTATATGAAGGAAGTAGATCAGAACTGTTGGGATACTACTCAGAGAGTCTTCAACGTCAGAGACGGACTGATGCTGACATTTGATCTTCCAGACTCTGGTATTTCTCCTATCGGATACAAGGAGAAGGAGATAAACGCATATGTTCATAAGTTCTGCGGACGTACTGACATATCATTCAAGTCAGCTCTGCAGAAGAATCTTCTGCTCCCCCAATACAGAGGACTAGCCTACATAGTCTCTCATATCTCGACGAGCTCACCGGATCATATGATCAATTATCCAAGCCAAGGATTCAGCTGATGATGGCAATAGATGATGGAGTTGAAGTGAACTGGGCCGACTATTATGTCTCGGAGATGAAGGCCCAAGCCCAGAAGTTCACTACCCTACCCACTGGAGAGAGGAAGTTAGCCAGTGTAGGGAAATTACTCTATGGGACTAAGATGTCAGTCCTCATAGAAAGCTCGTCGTAGGCACTCGTCGTTTGCGATTCCAAGTTCTTCGACGTGAAACTGATTAAGTTCAAGACTAAAGCAGCGACTGAGGAGTCTATCGGTAAGGGGCCGCCTGAGCCGAAGAGAGCAGCATCCGCTCTGCCCCCTCATACCGAAGTGCCTAAGAAGAGGCGGCTGACTAAGACCAGACCAGCTGAGGTCTCAGCTGCTCAGCCCCTCTCCGTTATTGAACCCACTCCTCCTCCTACTCAAGAAGAGCAGATTTTAGATTCTGATACTGGCATTAAGGGTGCGACCCTCAAAGATAAAGTCCAGGTAATTAGCTCTGAGGAGACACAGTCGGACGTCAGGGAACCGACTGAGGAGACTGCGACTGAGTGGACAGCTATTCACACCACTTGTCTCCGTGCCACAGCTGACGTACACGATCATATCCCTGAGATCGCTGGGCACTCAGACTTAGTCGACATAGCCATCAGGGCTAGGGTTCAAATGCTTCTTAGATTTTTGAGTTGGGATATTCTAGAAGACATAATCAAAACCCACTCAGTCATCTACCTGCTCGATGAGGAGCAGAAGCTCCAAGAAGTAATAGGGTACGGAGAACCAGCTGACTTAGCTACTCTTGAAGACCTCAGAGCCGCAATGCTTTACCTTCTAAGCTTACGAGAGTCAGTCCCTAGTAACACTCCTCCACCCCCATCTCCTCCTGCTGATGATAAGAAAGATGATGATGACAACAATCAGAGGAAGGATCAGACACCCAAGGATACAGAGTTGGGAGGCTCTGCTGAGGGTTCAACTCCCCGTGAGAAGAGCAAATCACCACTTCCTGATACATCAGGTGATGCTCAAGGTGCTCCGGAGTACAGTAGGGGAGCAGCTCCTCACGTTTTCTGAGCAGAGGCTCGGAACCAACTCGTACCAGATACAACCTATCGGTTCCATGTCCTCAAAGTCTGTAAATAAAGCCATTCGACGCTAAGGAGAGAAAAATAGACTTTTGGCTAAGGACGTCCATCTGAAGTGGACAAAGTATACTAAGGCTCAGACACAGAGCTTAGACAGAATAGCTGCTGGCATCTCAAAGACTCCAGTACCTACTCCTCAACCCAACTTTCAGGAGATTATTGAGGCAGCCTTAGCAGCTCAAAAAGTCAATCTAGAAGCTCAGAGTCAGCAGTTGCTCCAGAATCAGCAGAAGATATTTTCAGAGCAGCTGACTCAAGCTCTTGCAACTGTTAAGCTCGAAATTGATGAGCGGAATAAGATTGCCACCTCTAGCCTTCAGAAAGCTATTACCCAACAGACAGAGGCTCTGAAGCTTATTTAGAAAGAATTGACAGAATCGCAGGATCAGGCTCTGCTGAAACTCCGTCAGGAGTCAGCTGCACAGCTTAAAACATCAAGAGCTGATCAAGAACAAGACTGGGAACTATATTACGATCTCGTCAAGGACTTCGAATCCACAGCAACTCAGATTAAGGATTCAGTCCACAATGTGGAAAGAGACATACAAGCCATTCGTACCCAACTCTCTAAGGCAGATGATGCCAAAAAGGGGGAAAGTGTTATGAAGGAAGAACCTGACACGGATATGGCTGATGTCCAGATAATAGAGGGTGGTCAGGAGGAAGGACCCTCTACTGCTCAGACTCAGGGGGAAGGTATTCAGACAGAACAACCCTCTACTGCTCATGCTCAAGATATTTCAGGGGTTCTGTTACTTGAATTCCCTCTAGAACCTACACCCATCTCATCTTCTGCCGCCCACATAGATGTTGCTCACTTCATTGAGCAAGAGTTTGAAGAAGAACAGGCTCCTCCGCAGAGGCCGGGGAAGGAGACTGCTACTGATACTACTCAGGAGACTGCTACTACTCCTTCCTCCCCGATCCAAAAATTCAAATCTAAAGCGGAACAAGAGGCCTTCGACCTCCGCGTAGCCCAACAACTACAAGACAAGCTGGACCATGAGCGTCAGCTGGAAGAAGCTCAACTTGCTAAGAAGCCTAAGGGCAGAGTTGTTAAGGGCAGAGGAAAGAAGAAGCAAGAGTCTGTGGACGAAGAAAAGAAAAAAAGCTCAGGAGGAGTTCGCAAAAACTCTTTCTACTACAGGTCAAGCTACTGCTCAGAGTCACTATCAGACTCATCTTACACCTGAGCAGGAAGCTGAAGATAGAGCCACGTGGGAAGCCACGCTGCGAGGCCTTAACCTGAGTAAAGGAGATTGTAGGGCAGCGGCTCTTCGAGAGAAGAAGAGAATGGTTGATATGGCTAAGATGATGAGCTTATCTCAAAAGCCAGCAGCTGATCCCAGAAGACAAATCTCACGAGGATCAAGGAAAAGAGCGCCTTATGTCAAAAAGGACCCTGTGCTTCATGTTGATAAATGGGTTCCTGCTCTGGTTAATGATCAATGAGAAGAGCTCAAAGAGGAATTTATCAAAGGCTACTACGTATGGAAATTCTATCCAAGTGAGCAAACTGTCGAACAAGCATTTGACGAGTTTTTGTTCAATTATAACTCTGAGCTGAGGGAACAACTTCTGGAAATTATGAAGAGAGAGAACATTCCTTTCAGAGCTCCAGCTTTCAGGCGCATCCCACCTCCTAGAACTGCGCGCGGAGTTCTGTGTACAAAGGAAATAGAGGATGAGGTCAGAGCTGCAACCTATCGCTTCGACCTGAGTGTCGACTTAGCTGAAGACGACGAGGATGTCCAGACACTGAGGAAGAGAATCTACCTATACTATGGTCTGCAACCTCCTGTCGACAGATCTGCTAATTTCAAGAAACGCACTCAAGGCTTCAAGCGTCAGTAGTTTTTTTTTTCTCTACTCTCTTTTGTAATAGTGATAGGAACCTGTAATTTCTTGATCATATATGCTATCGTTCCTATTGCTTGATAGACAATTACTCATTGTCTTACAGCATTTTGCTTTGTGTTTTCACAACTGATCACTAAGTGATCTGACACACACTCACAATCAGTTTCTCTGATTTTGCCTATCTCTCTCCTGCTAATGTTTTATAGTCATCATATCAGTTTGTTTTCCTCAGATAGATTAAGGGGGAAAATTGCTGTCAGTAGGTTAGCACTTCTTATAAGATGTTTAGAGTTTAGAAGTAGAGGTTTTGGCATCATCAATTAGGGGGAAATTGTTGGATATGAGTCAGTAGATGATACTCAGCTGTTCGTGGTTAAAAGAAAATTGGGGGAAATCATAGTAGTACTATGGAATTGAAGATCCCAAAACCGAGCTGATATCAGTAATTCAGTGTGTCGTTAGGATTAGCTGATGTATAGGTTAGACTTGTTGTAATCGTTTTTATATTCTTGTCTAAGTCCTGTACGGGGTAATTGTTGAACTGATCTTCTGCCGAAGATACTTTTCAGAACCCCACGTCATCAGTGTAATCGCTTACGTTCTTCGATCATCGGTCGAGTAAACCTCGGTAGAAGCCAACCCAAGAATGATAAGTCATCGCCAGAAGAACTCATGCAAGCCCAAGACCTTCGCGCTCGCCGGTGACTTACTCGAAGTTACATTCCTTGTCAGTCGACTCAGTCGAAGAAGACAGAGACCTTGCAGTCTACTGTATCCGACAGAAAGCGACCCAGCTACTTAAGTCTTTTCGAAAGTTCAGCAGAAGATCATACGAGGTTGTTTGAACGGTCAACTCTGACATTCTCACCAACCACAAACCTCGACCAATGAGAAGCCGACAATGCCTTACCTGCTCGAAACAGTAAAGCTGCTCTCATGTACAGTAATTAACTGCCCTGCTGCAACAAGTTCAAATTTATGGCCGTTTTCTTTGGAAGCTTGTGACACGTGGCATCGTCGTCTCCAACGGACATATGCCATAGCTCACAGCTATAAATAGAGAAGATTTCGAAGCTCCACTAGCGCGAAGCACGAAATTAAAAAGGGAAATTGCTCAAGCTCTCAAACACTCTAGCAACTTAATCAGAACATCCAGCGAAGAATCTGCACTTACTAGAATATTTTTGTGGTTCTTCTCTCTAGAGTCTTTAGATCCCTTTCTTCTCTACCTAAGCTCATTGTCAGATTTATAACTTAGATTCGAAGGAGTTCAATTTTTTAGTGAACCGTTCTTATTGTAAGAACTCCTTCATTAGTTGGAGAACTGTTTTCGCTCCCTTTCGAACTTAGGTTTGAATTGTAAAGTCGCTAAGGACTATAACTTAGAAGGATCTGTCCTGTGCACAGTTTCCTTGCTGAGACTTGCTCAGACTAATCAACAAGTTATCCTGCTCTGTTCAGGACCGTGGACGTAGGATCTTGCGTATCCGAACCACGTTAAACTGCTTGTGTTCTTTACTGTTTTATTGCATACAAACCTTTGAAAATCATTAGTTTGCAAAACGTATTTCTAAAGTCGCACAGCCAAAAGAATTTAATCTGCGAAATCACGTTTTCAAAAAGAGACAAACTCCGGGCCCCACACTTATCCGCACACTTAAGTCTCCGACTGAGTTTCGAAGTACTGACAAAAGTCAGTAGGAGAGCTCAGTAGCTGACTCACTCTGTCCCGTGATCGAAGGTTTATTTGGCACTGTTCATCAGTTGCAACCAACAGCTTCAGCTGACCTTCACCGAGAAGAAGAAACGGTACTCAGGTGTATTTACCCCCCCCCCTCTACACCTGATATTTGTCTCCGGACCAACATATTGGTGCATATAAGGAAGCCTATTCTCGGAGAGGGAGCATGATGTCTAACGAGGATATTGAGAAGGAAAAAGGGACGATTTACAAAAAAAAGTTCTCACCACGAGGTATTTGAAAATTTTAGGAGAGGTAATCCAAAATGGGATTTGAATTTAGAGACAAGATGTCATATTTCCGAAAATCCTACCAATGATAACAATGCTGACGAAAGTTATGGTAGCTACAAAAGAAAAAGGACTAATGAAGATGATACTCTAGAAACTCTTACAAGTGGTGCTTCGGTAATACGTCGTCCTATAGGGAGAGAGAAAGCTATGCTGCTAAAAAGAAACGAAAAGGAGTTGCATCACAATCTTCTATAATCCAGGATAATTTCATTACTAAACTTCATGCTCTTAGGATCACACGTGAACAGAAGCTTGATCACTGGTGATCGTTATATTGCACCAAATAAATCTTATAAAAGCTTGAGATTTACATCAGTATAGCTAACATGTTATCGATCACAGGAAACAAAGATTAGTCTTTATTTCCTACTTATGTTTGGGTTTTCGATTAGCAACCACACAAGTTTTGGGAATTTACTAAACTAAGAATTGAATAAAACTGAACTGAGAAAATAATGTGTTAACTGGGCAATTAAGAGACAAGTCAAACAGAATATTCCACACACATATTTCCAATCCTCGGCACATTACATTAATTAATCATAAGACTCAACTATTTATAGACCACCGTAATTAAACTGACACGACCTTCATTCCAACTTACTTAATCGGTAGCCACCATCTGAGGCATCAAAAGGACTATTTTTCTAATCTAGTTACAATATATGTTGTTGGACAATCCATAGATTTCATAACTAGACAGCTTTATTGAACTAAGAGAACCTAGTTTAGGAGCCTACTCGTGTATTGAACATCTAATAGCTGTTTTAATCCAATTATTCTTACGAACAACCTTGCTATTTCCTTACCTTATTCCACGAGAAACGATGGAAGTAATAAGTTAGCTACAAACTGGGCAACCTAGGGTAATCAAGCCTAAATTACTAGTCGGATTAAACTATCCAAAACTAACCCCAAACCCTTTTGATTAATTTTTAAGCACCTAAGCCTCCCGTGCTATTCATGTGCGTGTTTCACATCTCGCCGAACCACTTAAAGTTTAGCTACTCATGCGACGTACTGATTCTGCAGGCGAGACACTTCGCAGAACATAACAAAATACATTCGCAACCTTAAAACTACATGCACAAAATTAAAACACGAAACAGTAAATAGCATATTATGAAACTGAAACAAAAATACGAACTAAATTAATTAAAACAAGAGTACTAATCCGTGCCTTCGATCTCTCCAAACAACGAATACTAAACGAACGGAAATTAAAAGCGTCTTCAAACTCAAACATTAAAAAACATGAAATTAAATATGTTTTATTCTCCTCCAACTCTCGAATTGCGTAAACTAAATGGAACAGAACTTCAAATCTGATCTTCTTTGATGGAACAGATGTGACGATGTAGGAAAGTGAAGGCGGAACAACGTAGGGTTTTATGTTGTGTGCAAATGAACGGATGTGTGCGGATGAACATATGTTGATTTTCTTTTGCCTCCTCTCCCTTTTATAGTGCTGCTCTTGATTATGCTAGAGGTAGGTCAAATCTACTTGATAAGGAAGGTAAGATTTGGATAGATTTGGTAACAAATTGATCAATCGTCGGAATCGACTCAAATAAATTTGTAAGAACACATGCACAGAGACTATACTTTAAATCAACACATCGATAAGCAACTATCCTACACAGATTACGATTAAAACCTTAACCTAACCAACTCTTAGGCACATTAGCACATCTCACGGGGTTTAGGGATGGCGCTTCATTACCTCAACCATATCTTGAACTTAGCTACTCATATTAAAGCTAGGAACTGAAATAAGCATATTAAAGTAAAGCATAGTGCAGATCTGGAATGAAAAAGTAGAATAACAAAGGATCCGAGAATGGTAAGAAACAAACATTAACTAACAACTTAAAATAGAGAGAATAGCAAGTGCAAGATCAAAAGCATGTAGATCTAAAGCATAGAATGTAAAGAGCATGGAAGTAGAACATTATATTCTTCTAAAGAAACTAGACAAAAAGGTAACAAGAACAAGGTCAAAGGAAACGTGTAAAACATCAAGTGAAATAGTAAAGGAAGTTACGAGAGACATAAATGCAACAATAAAAGCTTGAATATAACAAATTTAATCTAACCAATACTTGCATTTAAGAGTTTTCTCTTCCAGGGAGAGCTCGCAGCTACACTAGGCTGAATGTAAGACTTGCTAAACTAGATAGAAATCGAAAGAGTTTTGAGTTACACTAATGACGGTCTTTTTACAGAACCTGAGAGTGTTTTCTACACTATGGAGCTGAAGATAATGGATTATTAGTGGTTGTGAGTAGTTTCAAAATTTACAAGGTAATCAGTGATGGATTGGAGCCACACACAAGAACTAAGGGGTAGCACCCTTGGATTTGATATATGTCGTGTATTAAAATTTACAAGTTAATCCTCTAGTCCAATAAAATTCCGAATCCCAAAAATATGTTGTTTCTATTCTGTCCCAGATCATACGGAACGGCCATCAACCTTGCGTCACCATTATCACCCTTTTCTCTTCCTCTATCCCAAACCCATAAATTGCTAATAATTCTCAAGAATACTCTCGATAGGATTTCAAGAAATGGGTATGAAGAAAGAGAAACTTAGCCACCTTATTTCTACTTTGACGACGTCGTCATCAGCCGCACCCCACGGTGGCTTCTATTTGGGGTGGCTTAAGACGTCTCAGAAGCAACGACGACAGCAAAAAATTTACAAAATACGTCTATTAAAACGGTTTAAAAGAAGAGACGATTCAGATTTGAAAAGGGGTGAGTAACGTTTTTTGTTGGGTGAGGACGGTTTTTGGTTGAGGGAAGAGAATTTCACGGAGACAGTTGTGTAAATAATTAAAAAATAAATAAAGATTTAGTCTATTTTTCCCTAAAACGCTGCCGTATGGTTTGGGACAAAATTGAGACAACATATTATTGGGACAACAGATCTCATCCCTAAAAATTCTCGCTCTGCCACTCAAGATAATACTTTAAAATAGAGATTAAGTTTTTTATAGTTTTATTTTATACTCCCTCCGTCCCACTGATCTTGGCTTCAAACTTCCGGTACGGTTATTAAAGTGAGATAGGTTTTAGTAGTAAAGAACTACAATTAATAGGTGTGTTTTAGTAGTAAAAGGTGTGAGTCCTACCTTTTAAATAAATGATTAAATTAATATTAAAAGTATAAAAACTTTTCTTTTTGGGTTGAAGACAAAATGAATGGATCATTCTGAAAGGAAATGGAGATATCAATGGGACGTAGGGAGTACTTTCTTTTGCTTTATACTGCGCTTTATTTTTCTTGATCTAAGTAATTAATGTTTCACCGAGAGATTACTGCTTATTCTGTTATGGTGCTAATTCATGCTTTTACAACTTATTCTATCTGAAGCTAGCTGCTCATCTTAGAGCTTCTTAATCAAGATCTTGATGCCATGCTTAGGATTTAATGCAAAGGTCATCACCCGCTTGTGGGCATATTCAGGAGAAAGTATGAAGGAGAAGTTGGTGACGATGAGAACAATGAGCAGCTTGAGCTGAACCATGGCGAGGTGCTGCCCCACGCACACGCGCTGCCCGAAACCGAACG
The DNA here is from genome assembly GCA_028984105.1 of Lavandula angustifolia. Classification (NCBI taxonomy): domain Eukaryota; kingdom Viridiplantae; phylum Streptophyta; class Magnoliopsida; order Lamiales; family Lamiaceae; genus Lavandula; species Lavandula angustifolia. The sequence continues at coordinate 29,338,673 of CM054807.1, forward strand.
GCATGTACAAGTAGGGGTTCTTACATGCACCCGATATCCCGTTCTGAAACCTCTCTGGCTTGAACTCCAGTGCATCCGGACCCCATTTATCGGGGTCAGTATGCAACCTCGCCACCGGGATCCACAAAATCACGCCCTTGGGCACCATTAAATCTCCTATCTTCATGTCTCTCGAAACTTCTCTAGCCAACGTCGGCGTAGGAGGGTAGAGCCGCATGGTTTCTTGAATCACCAGATGCAGCTGCTTCATCTTGCGAAGCATCTCTATGTCCGGGACTTGGCCCTTACACACCTGCTCCACTTCTTCCCTAATCCGCATCTGCCACTCCGGATATGAAGCCAACAACATTAAACACCACGAAGCCGATGCAGCAGCTGTATCGAACCCAGTAAAATATAGGTTGATGCAGTTATCCACGATGAATTGATCCATCACAGCCGTTGTTGAATAAGTATCCTTCGCCCCTTCAACAAGAGTCTGCAGCAAATCATTCTCATTTCCAGCCTTCTGCCTTTCCTTCAACACCTTCAAAATCGCCGTCCGGACCTCCTTCTCCAGAGCCCAAATTTTCCAGTTGCTCTTCGTGGGAAGATACCTTTCATAGAGGTACAACGTCAATGAGAACAATTCTTCTAATGAGAACATATTGCACTCTCAAGATAATTGTACTTCATTTTCGAGACAAATGTACTACACTTGTATTTGTCATATTAAAAAAAAATCCTAAAGTACATTATGATCATTTCAAATTGCAATATTATCTTCTTTAAAATGTAGTACATTTATCTTTAAAAGTGTTTATTCTCAAAATTCTCACGATAAGTGCTTGTTCTCATTTGATCATCTTCCTATATGGATATATATATATATATATATATATATATATATATATAGATAGATAGATATATAAAAGTTGCATCAAGTATAATAATTAAATTAAAAATATGTTTAGACCTTAACCCGGGTAAGCCAGCATTCCTCAACTTCTTTGACACGAGCTCCTTAAGAGCGCCAATCATCACGAAGATGTCTTGCCCTACGGAGTAACTACTACCGAAACAAGCTCTAGCTATAACATCCGTCCACATTCTCTTCATATACTCGTCGACGAGGATATCTACCGCTTCACCATTGTTGGCGTCGATTTTATGCTTCCAAGTATTCACCACAGTGTTAGCCGATTGAGTGATTATGCTCATCATTCCCCTAACTTTGTCCATGAACAGCTCTGGAGCCACGATCTTCCTCTGTCGAGCCCAGATGGAGCAGTTGGAAGTCGAGATTCCATGTCCAAGAACAGGGCTAAGAATATTCTCCATGTAGGCAGGCCTCCCTAAGTCCTGCGACGTCATCGCCGTGATCTCCTTTACCATATCAGGATCACTAACGTGCACCATTTGCAAATTGCCCATAGAAAATCTGTAGATTTGACCTGCAACATCCAACAAAGATAAATAAAAAATTCATTAATATTTCACGAATTCCCTGCATACGCACCGTATTGCTTTCTCCATGTCTCTAAGAAGGGGTAGACGGAGGAGCTATCGTGCGGGCTAGAGTCTTCCATGAAGGCTGCATCTTTAGATTTATTGATCTCGAGTATGTTGCCCAGAATGATTTTTGGCGGGGGGCCATCGATCCCTTGCTGCTTCAACATTCTTAAGATTCTTTTGGGCTTCATCACCAAAGAATTGTAGAGATAGACTAAGAATCCAAGCACCAAAGCAGTAAACATGGGGAGCAACATTTTTTTTTGAGTATATCACAAACACTAAGAATGTAATGTAATGTTTAATGAGGTGATTATGGCATAGTGAGCTCTTTGTGGTGATATATATAATATATTGGGAAATTTTTGTACCCTATCACATTTCTTACGTGTCATAATCATAATCGTTTTCAAAGTATCACATATTATTCATCTAATTAAAAAGTATGATGCAAGAAGATGCACAACTTGAGATATAGAAACTTTTTTAATAATGTATTGGCATATAATCGATTTATTAGGGGTTCGGAAAAAGTAGGCGTGGATGAATGAGAACTATCTTTGAATACTCTCTACCTGTGATAATTTCTACACGAAAATGAATTTAGATAATTGCTAGTGATCGGTATACAGTTCAACTTCTATATAATAATATTTCATATATTTATAATTTTTTATAATAATAAAAGTTTATGGTTCTCGAACCACTTATAAATAAAGTTAATTATGCATAAGAGTAAATTTATATTATAATATTTTATATTTTTAAGATTCTTTATTAATAAATTAACCCTCATTAGTAATAAAATATATATTAAATTTCACATATTTATACAATGGATCATATAGGAAGCTTGTTTAAAATAAGAAATAAGAAAAAATTTACACCCTTCATTTTATTATTTGATGGTTTGGATTGAATATGCTCTGTAATATTTCTTATGCATATTTCTTATATGTTTTATGTATAATAGCAAAAATGTAAAAGTTACAAAATTTATGCATAAAAAATTATGAAATATGCATAATACATATAAGGAATATGCATATTTTGTATATTCCTATATAACTATGCCTTCTCACTAGATTGATACCCTTTGTATAAAATATTCAAAATTATACCTATAAATTATGTTATGTAATCTCTAGATGAGAGAAAATACTTATTTAAATTGGATAATAATGTATTTTTGGGATCATTGTATCATGACTTGCTTTTGTATGATTTGATTGGATGACTAAGATTGAATATGCTCTATAGATTCAGTTATACATAATTCGTATATTTTATGTATAATGGTAAAATTATAAAGTTACAATACACAAAAAATAAAAAATACATATAAAATTATATATCATTTCCTATTTAAATTTGTTTTCTTACCAAATTCGTATACATGCATGCTACAATTTTTATATTTGCATGAATTGCGAAATTTTTTTTTCAGGAGACAAGAAAATTATACATTTTTTTTAAAATTCATGTTTTTAAAATATGAAAATGCACATATATATGTCATAGATTTTTTATACTTTCTAGATACATACAAAACGACTAAAACTTCTAAATTTAATATATACACGTACATCTTCAAAAGATGTACGTGTACTTGTTATTTGATGAACGTGTATTTGTTATTTTAGAAATCATGAGTACTATATTTTTTAAATCCACGTTTTTAAAATATGAAGGGACACATTTTCAAATGTAATAATGTGTAGTAATTACTTTTATTAAATTGTAACTTTTAATAAATGTGAACCATCTTTAAATGGACTGAATTAGGTTCCAATTTTTAAGATTATCGAATCGGTTGAGTCGTTATCCATAGTGCTAAATTTGATTGCCCGATTCTAATTGGGCCTCGTGGATAAAAAATCTAGCTTTGTCATTATTTGGCATATATACCTATTTAATACTTCATCGATCCCATTGAAATTGTTCAATATATTTTTCCGGGTCGCTCCATCAAAGTTGTAAAGTTTTATTTTTTTAATAAATTATTACACACATTTTATTTGAGGTACCCACAACTTTACATAACTTTACACAAAACTAACAATTTTCCTTAAAATTGAGCCGAAAAGAAAGTAGACAACTTTAATGGGACTGAAGAGTACCAAATAATTCTATAATTTGAGAAATGTTATGTATTATATCAATGAGAGAATAATGGAGATGATGGAAAATAGATGTGCATTATTGTGAGGATGGAGACCTTTATTTATAGAGTACAAGATGGACTCATGAACTTTTAGGATTTACATGGTTATCACAATAAAATATATTTACAACAAGAAATAGTATTTTCTAGAAGCTGTTATTTCACGAATTAATTACTGCTTGTTATTGTAAAAATGACATCCAAATTTTACCACCGAGGAACTTTAAGAAAGCAAAAATTAGTAGATTCTTAAATGTGATTGAAATATTCTGCAATTTTACAGTAGATACACACGTATCGAGAATGAAATGAACATAAATATAAAAACTACACTCCTGAATTAGCGTAAACTCACCAATTTCAAAGTTCGTCACGCATTCTCCAATCCAACTTTCAAAATATAAATCTTATTATCCACGTACTTTCTCAAACAGGCAAACGTCTTATCAGTCTTTCTTCAATTTAGAAAGTTAAGCAAACAAAAATACACTAACTTATGTTTAGTAACATCTCGAATTTCTTTTCTTTTCTTTACTTCTATCGTTGGACAAGAGAAAATTGCAGTTGCAATTCAATGTACATAGAAATTTCTAATCAATCGATAAGTTAACAAAAATTGGCAAAATCTTCAATCCGCTGATATTCAATAACTATTTTATGAAAATTTAATCTCAATTTTGTTTTGTTTTGTTTTATTTGAAAACTGAATTGGATGATTTTTAATTATACAAACATAAACTGGACTCCATTATCCGAATCTTCTAGAGGTATTTTATGTAAGAACTATTAATAAGTCTTAACATATGCAATTTTCACACTGTGTATTTTAAGTATCGAATATGAGTTATCTTCGTTATGAGAAAAGGAACTTGACATCATTATCACCAACACCATCTTTGCTTGCTTCATTTTATATCAGTACTAATTGAAAAGAAGGAGAATAGAATAGGATGGAATTGGGCCATTAAGTGCCGGAACCGAAGAATCCTAGATATTAGACTGAGTAAAATAAAATATATCAATTAAAAAATCGTAATACCTTGGTTGAATAAAATTACGGATGATCAATAGTAGAGATATCAAACTCATCAGGTCGGGCCAACTCGTCTCAGTCCAGTGGGCCTACTCATAATCTCGGGTGGGCCAACTCGTCTCAGTCTAGTGGGCCTACTCATAATTTCGGGTCTGGTAGGCCAGCCCATAAATTGATTGGATCTCTAAAACAATAACCCAGCCCAGCCCTTCATGGGTCATCGGGACAAATTGATTCTGAATTAAAATATAAATTATTTTAGCTGTTTAATTTTAATAATTTTTAATTAATTAATACAAAATAATAAATGATTTTAACATGAATTGAACACACAACCTTTTATTCTAAAGTACTCCCTCCGTTTCATTTATCTTGTTTCACACTTTTCTAATTGGATTGTTTCATTTATCTAGTCACATTTTTTTATATTGTAAATTTTATTTCTTAACTTGAGGAGGGATCCATACCTTTACTAACCAAACTAAGAGCAACTCCAACCATAAATCTAAAATCAATTCCCATTTCTTCAACCAGTAATTTATCTCCAACTATCAAACTCAAACTCAAAACCAAAAGATTATTCTTTTTATATTCTTTCACAAAATACATATCAATTCTACCTACATATTTTTCTAAATTACATATTGGTACACTCAACTTTCCTGTTACTAAAATATTGGATACAAATTTAATATATAAGATAACTTGATAATTAGCAAGTAAAATTAATAATTAAATTATGTATTAGATAATTATTAATTACACAACTTTATAAAAAATAATATTAAAATATATAATGATAAAATAGAGTTATATTACTAAAAAGAAGAACAAGAAAATTATAAAAACTCTTGGAGATCACATAGCGAAAACTCAAGGGCCGAGCCTCGTCAAAACTAATATGAAATTAATGTACTAAGCATTGTGTACTATGTTATAAATTAATATTATTTTATATATCTATTATTTTTCGAACAAGTATTGTGTACTATGTTATAAATTAATGTTATTTTATATATCTATTATTTTGCTACAATATTTCTACGTTGATTTTTTATTGATAAATCTTATAACTAATATGAAATAATATACTAAGCATTATCTTATCTTATTAAATACTATAGATATATAGGAACAAATATATACATATGTAGATTTTGAATTGATATCATTTCATCAAATTTTATTAAATATATATACATAATCGAATTTTATTAAATATATATATACAAATTAATAGTTAATTAGGGTTCCACGAATTATTTTAAAAAAAAGTTAAATTAGGGTTAAATTAAAGGCGCCGCAGTCATCAATTCGCTTCTTCTCTATCGCTTCTTCTCCTTCTCCCTCTCTCACGATTCTCCTCCTCCTCCTCCAAAATCTACAATTCTCGCCGTCAATCATCTTGGCTTCTTCTCTTCGCGATTCTCCTTCTCCCTCTCTCGCGTCTTCTCTCTCGCAATTCTCTTCTCCTTCTCCAAAATCTGCCAATCCAACCGACCCTCAACCGAGATCCAATTATGCCTACTACTCCAGTTGGCTATTTCAAATCATCATTCACCAGAATTTGGTTGGAGCACGGCGGGTATTGAACATCTAAAAGTGCGAGCTTTACAAATCTTCCCTACAATGGTGTTCTTCCTCTCTTGCTATCGTTCCTCGTGAATTCTGCAATCAAACAACAATAAGGTAATTATTCTATTATAATTCGTTTGGATTTGTGTTAATTGAGGGGTAGAATTGCAAAAATCAAAATTGCACATTGCTCCTTTGCAGTTTGTATAGTAAATACTCATTTCAACCAAATTACTGTACAAAGACAGCAAATATATGAGTTTTGCAGTTCTTTTCGCAACTTGGTTGGATCAATTTCCCAACTGCATTTTGAGTTTTGCAGTTGGGTTGGAGATGCTCTAACATCTTCTTAATAAAAGTAAGTCTAGGACAAGAGAACAACAATAAGGTAATTATTCTGTTATAATTCGTTTGGATTTGTGTTAATTGAGGGGTAGAATTGCAAAAATCAAAATTGCACATTGCTCCTTTGCAGTTTGTATAGTAAATACTCATTTCAACCAAATTACTGTACAAAGACAGCAAATATATGAGTTTTGCAGTTCTTTTTGCAACTTGGTTGGATCAATTTCCCAACTGCATTTTGAGTTTTGTAGTTGGGTTGGAGATGCTCTAACATCTTCTTAATAAAAGTCTAGGACAAGAGAACAACAATAAGGTAATTATTCTGTTATAATTCGTTTGGATTTGTGTTAATTGAGGGGTAGAATTGCAAAAATCAAAATTGCACATTGCTCCTTTGCAGTTTGTATAGTAAATACTCATTTCAACCAAATTACTGTACAAAGACATCAAATATATGAGTTTTGCAGTTCTTTTTACAGCTTGGTTGGATCAATTTCTCAACTGCATTTTGAGTTTTGCATTTAGGTTGGAGATGCTCTAACATTTTCTTAATAAAAGTAAGTCTAGAACATACTTAGAAGCTATAAGTAGCTAGTCTATAGTAGTCGGCCGCGTCACGACAAGATAAATTAACCTTATGAATTGAATTTAAATAGGGGGCTTAGCCCGCCCGCCTACCAATCAAAGAGGCTGAGAGTAAGCACCGTTAATTGCATAACTATTTTAATATTTATACAAGTAAAAATTATTTAATATTTCCCAAATCAAAATTTCGACCCTCAGTTCGGCTTCAGTAATTCTAGATGTTGTCCCCCTTTCCCAATCCTTCTTCAATCAGAGCTCAAGTCCAAATTTAACTTTGTTGCAGCAGATCTCTTATCAAGGACACAATCGTCGTTGATGATGAATTTGTACCCTTACTATGTGTTTATGCAGAACAAAGAGGTCGTTAACTGGAGAATTCCCTTTTCAAGCCGTTAACGCCATCTCAGAAGATGGTCGATCCCAACACTTCACCGCACTACATGAACGTTCTTGACGTTGTACTCTATGAAGAATCTCAACGGTTACTGATGTGATGATGCTTGTTTCCGAAACCGGTTGGCCTTCAAAAATAAAATTACCACTTGATATGAATAAAAATACCACTTGTACTTAACAAAAGTATCACTTGTCTAATGTTTCACTTTTTTTTAGTTGTCTCGAAATTCTTATGTTATTTGCTAAAATAATAAATTATTTCAATTATTTATTTGAGGTCCATTATTTTTACTCACAACCAACAAAATTCCTAAATTACAGTGCCCTAAAGAAAAGGGACAAACGGATTTAGTATGTTACCTGCACATATACATATATAGCATTTATATTATGAAATGTTTTAGTGAATATAGATTTTAGTGGACTAACTAACACTAGTAATTATCACAGTCTAGATTATAAATTGCAGTTAATAACTTCAATATTTCCGACGAACAAAAAGTAGAGAAGAAAACTCTCTCTCTCTCTCTCTCTCTCAAGAAGGATCTGATAAGCACGTAATTGTTGCATTTATATTACCGATATTATGTTTGTTTGCCTCTGGTTTATGCGTGTAGGAGGTGGATAAAAGGCGAAAGGGTGATGAATGTTGCCTATGTACGTATTGGAAGCTGCATGCATGTATTATGTGATGAAAGGAGTTTGGGCCAGTAAATTAAACATTTGGGCAGGAATTGGACCCTTCCAATTGGGCCAGTATAAGTGGGCTAAAGAAATGAATTGAATAAAGAAATGAAGAAGCCCAGCCCATCTATATTGACAGAAAATGGAGGGAAAGTCTTTTGGTTGAGCTACTAGCTGTGAAAGAGATTGGTGTAGAATAGTACAGTGGCATGATACTGCTCTCATCAGCTTCCACCCAGTCTGGTCAAATCCGCCCATGCTGGAATTAATGCATGGAGAGGCTCAAGAAGAAAAGCATGACTTGATTTAGACTTACCTTTTGTTCTATTATTATTATTTTTGGCTATGTAAGGGAAGATATCCCACAACTTCTCATAACACTCTAGTAACTCTCTCTCTCTACTTTAGTTTTCTCTCTAGAATTTCGAAACTCTCTCTAGTTTAGTTCAAGTTCTTCAATCTTCAAGTTAGATAGTAAAAGCTCTTTAATTCTCGCCTCTGCTCGAGCATTTAATTCGCGAAGATCTGCCTCAGTATGTTCTTTGTTTTCTGCCCTGTTTCGTTCATTTAATTCTGCACTTATTTCTGTTTATTTAAGGTTTAGAAGTTATTGTTCTTCAAGTTAGCTTTCTGCATTTATGATGTCTTTCTCTTGCATGTTTTCTTGCTTTCGTAGTTTAAATATGTGTAGCTAAGCTCTAGATTCGGCTAGGGCAGTGAAACACCCGATCCTTGCCTTCCATGAGATCTTAATATGCTTAAAATTGGTTAGCTAAGTGTTTCTGCCCAGATCTGTGTAGATGCCTGTTTAAGATAATATATGACTGATCAACCTAGGTTAACTGGGCTGGTATTGAACAGGCAGGGGAGATGGTAGAGTTACTTTCATGCTCAACATGGGTAGCTTTGCTAGTCCGGTTTCTTGGATATTAATGCTCCTTAGTTGTAGATCTATGCAATGCTCAACATGGTAGATCAACACTAGGGTAGGGAGTAGGTTAATGCTCAACATTCCTTCTCCATTTCAAGAATAAGATTTAGGTGCGTCCGTGCTCAACACGGCACCTTAATCGGGCAACCTTAGGAAACCGATTAATCTTAGAATCGAGGATTGGAGGCCGATTAGTGTGGATCTGCCCAAAGCCGAGTCGCTTTTAACATTTGTTTTCATCCCCTGTTTTCTTGTTGTGCAGTTTATGATTATTGCCTAGTTTTAATTAAACCGAAAGTTAATGGTGGTTACTAACCAAACCCTTTTTCGGTCTTTAGAGATAAATTGCTTAAATCTACCCATTCCCTGTGGATTCGATCCCTGCTTGCTAACTGTGCTTGTATTAGTTTAGCTGTCTGTCGCAGGTGTTATAAATTGTTTTTGGTTCGCTATTTTAACGACGAAATCACCGCCGACCAAAATGGTGCCGTTGCCGGGGAATGGCGTTTTGATTTAAACTAACCTTTGATACTGACCCTTTTATCTTTGTTCTACCCAAGTGTTCGAGCCAACATGTGGTACTCAAGCCTGCTCACAGATTCCATTGGGAATTGGCCACAGATGGAGACTACCTTCCTAGAGTACTACTTTCCAGCAACAAAGACAAATGCCCTAAGGAAAGAAATATCAAGTATCCAACAAGGTTATGATGAGCCCTTGAGTGAGTATTGGGAGTGTTTCGGCAGATTGGTGGAAGACTGCCCCAATCATAAATATAGAGATGGAGAACTGTTCCAGTTTTTCTACCAAGGCATGACCAAGAAATACAAGGACTTGGTAAATTCCGGAAGTGGAGGAGGATTCACTCACTTTAAGATTAGTGAGGCCAGACAGTACATTCAAAGACTGGTGGACTCCACTAAAGAGTATGATAGAGAGAATGTCAGGAATGTAAAGAAGGTTGCCCATACAAGTTCATCTGACTATGAAAGAAGAAACGAAGAGAGGATGGAAAAGATTGGAAAATTATTAAACCAGATGGTGGAGAAACCACAACCAGCAGGCCCTGTTGAAGTGACTTATGGTGCATGTGGCAAACTCGGCCACTCTTCAATCAGATGTACCATGGGTGTTGACTGCGAAGATGTGAACGTTGTGGGAGGGTACCATTTCATGAAACACATGGACTATCCCAATTTTCAGTGGAGACAACAAGGAGACCTACCACAACAAGTACAATCAAGTTACCAACCTCCGCAACGAACCCAATCGAGTTTCCAACATCAAAGCTTTCCACACCAAAATACACCTCAGCCTGCCCAAACTTTCTACCCGCAACCTCAACAGAATTTCCAAAACAAAAATCTCCAAACCCAACCTCAGCAAAACCTCCAACCACAAAACCAAAATTTCCAGCAGCCTCCACAGGACTATCAACAAAACTTTCAGCACCAAAGTTTTCAAAATCGAAATCAATATGCCCACACAGCTGCAGAACTTTCTATCAACAGCCTCCACAAATCTATAAACTGCAGTCATACCAACAACCCCATCACCAAGATTTCCAAACTCAACAGCAGCCTTGCGAGGAGCAGACTTATCCTACATCACACCGTGGAGTCCCACCAAGTTTCGCATCTGCACAACAAGCTACAAACCAACTTGTTTCACCAAGGCCTGCCAAAACAAACGAGGAACTATGGAAAGAATTTCAAAACACCCAATTTGAACAAAAAGCTGGTATGAGTGTCCTGTCACAGCAAATGGAACAAATTGCAAATTCGTTGAAAGAGCTGAAGGAGAATCAAGGCACAGTGCCTTCGCAAGTCCAAATTAATCCCATGGCGAATGTGAGCAAGATTACCATGCTAAGTAAGAATGAAACCAAAGTGGTGAAACCAACTGCAACCACTGAGCCACTGATCTTGACTGGTTTCAAGATCCTTTCTCGAGAAGAATTGGCAAGAATGAAGAAGCAAAAGGGACTTCTGCCTGAGGCGAAAAAGATGGAGATACCCCCACCCTTTCCAGCTGCATTAACATGGGAGAATAAAACTACCAAGGCTCCAGGTCATGGGAAGTTGTCTTCCCCAGTTCAACCTAATCCACAAATACTTGTAAATGCTGTGACATTGCAGGCTGGCGTGGACTAGAAAGATCTGCCACCAAAGAAGCGGGGAACTACTTGGGAATTCGACTGGAGAGAGCACTTTGATCTAGATAAAAAGAGCTCCCAGATAGATACTAAATTAGAGGACAAGGAACCTGAAAAAGATCCTGACCAAGTACAGTTGCCCTTCAAAGTCAAAGCAAACCCCAAGGGAAATGCGAATACAAGTGCAATCATGTTGAGAAGTGTGAAAGAGTCGAAAGAGCCAGCACAGAAGGACAAAAATGTGACCTGGACAGATGATCAAGAAGCTATAGAAGAGGAACAAGAAATGCAGGCAAGGCCACAAGTGCAAAAACCAATTGGAGCTGCCATCCCACCACCATTTCCAGAAGCCCTGGGCATGAAACCGAAGCCTAGGATGGATGTCATGGACTATAAGGCTCTATTTGAAAAAATGGAGATCAACATACCCCTGTTAGATGCTCTGGAATTCCCCCAAGTGAGGAAATTCATCAAGGAATTCATAGCTGGAAAGGTGGTTGACAATGAGAAAGTGTTGATGGAGAAGGTTGCATCTGCCATTATTCAAGGTAATCTTCCAGAGAAGTGCGTAGACCCAGGTGCAGTTACCCTTCCTTGTTTAATCAGTGAAAAACTGATTCCCCTTGCTATGTGTGATCTTGGTGCATCCATAAATGTCATGCCTCTCTCTGTTTATAAGAGTCTGATTGGTGTTGAATTAACTGAAACAAGAGTCATTATGCAATTGGCGGATAGATCATGCATCTGCCCAGTTGGATTATTAGAAAATGTTTTGGTCAAAATCAATGAATTTGTTTATCCAACTGATTTCTTTGTAATTAAAACGAATGATGAACAAGCTAAAGGAACAACTGGGGTGCTTTTGGGTAGACCTTTTCTGGACATAATTAAAGCTATAATTGATGTGCATGGAGGCACAATTGACATGTCTTGGTTGGGGGACCACTACACATATAACATTAATGAGGCAATGAAAAAAATCATTGACATGGAAAATGTTTATGCTGTCGATATGTTTAACCCCCTGGTCCAAGATCATCTTGAGACTGAGTTGGTGCAGGATACGCTAGAACTGACCCTGACACAAAAGCTAAATGGGATAGAAACTCATGGGATGAGTGATATCAAAGTCAAAGAGATTCCAGAAAAGCCCCCATCGTCCATGATCCAACTACCCGTCAAGCAGACTGTCTTGGATCTTTTTGATCAACCAAAAACTGCAAGATCTAAGGAGTTAAACCCAGAGCATAAAAGAGATAAAGACGGAGCAATAAAGAAACTGGACATACGGTCAAGCAATGACTGTGAAAAAAATTGAAAGTGGAAAACCAGTTGGGATTGAGCCTTCTGAGCACTTCAGTACCTAAAGATCCCTCTGCCCCTGACAAGACAAACGGTTATGTTGAGATACTTAAGCCCGGGCAGAGCACCCCAAGCACACCTGTGGATGCAAGACCTTTAACTTCTTATGCAGAGCAGGAAGATCTAGAGATTCTTTACAAGGCAAATGAAAGGCTTCAAGAGCAGATGGCGGATATGCATAGGCAGCTCGAGGTACTGACCGAGAAGAAAGTGTGAGGAGGGGGTGTGTTTATTTTTTTAATTTTATTGTTGTGTGTCCTCTCTTCTCCTTTACTCTCTGCCTGCTTGAGGGCAAGCAGGGATTTAAAGTGTGAGGAAGGATAGTTCTGTGTTGTTTTTTTTTTGCCCTGAACACTCAGTTCTGCCTGCTTGAGGACAAGCAGGGCTCTAAAGTGTAAGGAGGGGTATTTTTAGTTTTGTTGACTGTTTGTATGTAAGCATGCCATGTTTCTCCAAGTCTGCTATGTATTATGATTGCCCCCTGTCCCAAATTTTTTCAAAACTTAGTTAATCACAAGCATGTTTGCATGTTTTCTTCACTGTTTAGGATTAGAAGACGCTAGGAACGATGAAGTAAGGGCATATATTGAGTCTAATTAAACTGCACTAAATAGTCAGGATTGAGCCTAGAGTGGGGCACTCCCCACCTACTTCTTTTTGAGAGAATAAATGTCATAAAGTCGCCATATTAACATACCATGTGCACCATGTGATAGAAGGCACTAAGGATAACCTTAATTCTGGCTTGAATTTATATAACCCTTGCCCAAATATCCCCTAGTAAACAAATTTGAGCCTTGGCCTGTTCATTCAATCAGTCACTAAATATTAGCCACTGCCCAATTTTAGACCTTCTCTTGGCCCTGTTATGTATATATGTTTTTGTACACCTTGCGCAACTGATGAAATCAAAGATCTGTGCTGAAACTGCCTATTTAGAGGGGTAAATTGTAGAAAGGGAGATTGGGAAGAAAAAAATCAAAAAAATTCAGCAGCAAAAGAGTAAAAAGAAAAAAAAATCAAAAGAAAGAAAGGTGCTTGAAAAACAAAAGAAAAAGAAAAAAAAGATGCACTTAGAGAAAAGAAAAGAAAGAAATTTTTTATCCTCCCAGGCTGCTTATCATTAACTCTCTGCCCTGTATCAAATCTTTATTCCAGCACATACTAGCACAAGCCGATGGTACTTTGCATATATGCTTGACAAATGATGCACAATATAATGAGCCTAGGACCTTTAGGATCCCACCTTGCAATATCATTTCATGGTCCTTAGCCCAATTACAACCCAAGAGAAAAAGAGCTTTTTGATGGTGCTAATTGGTTGACTTAATATGGTGATTGCATGTATTTAGGTTTAAATGAGCGGCTGTCCGGACTAGTGTAGTTGAGTGCTGAGTGAAACGTGAGAATGACTCAATGCCTGCCCTGTTTTGACCTAGTTGATTTTCCTAAACTTGTTGATGCATGTTTCTTGCGTGAGATCTCACTTTGATGTGCTTTATATTCTTGGTCGGGTGCTATTATTTACATGTGCAGAATTTGGTTTTGTTTGGCAGCTTGTCCTCTTTATGTTTTTTATGTGTGTCCGTGTCTTCCTTTTATTGTGTTTCCTTTTCCTTCTTTGAGTTTGTTTGTGAGTCGTTTTGGGGGGAGTGGAAACCGAGCAACATTCATGCTTAAAGATTCTCTTCATACTTGAGGGCAAGTATTGCTTAAGTGTGAGGAGGTTGATACGCACGTAATTGTTGCGTTTATATTACCGATATTATGTTTGTTTGCCTCGGGTTTATGCGTGTAGGAGGTGGATAAAAGGAGAAAAAGTGATGAATGTTGCCTATGTCGTATTGGAAGCTGAATGCATGCATTATGTCGTGAAAGGAGTTTGGGCCAGTAAATTAAACATTTGGGCAGGAATTGGACCCTTCCATTTGGGCCAGCATAAGTGGGCTGAAGAAATGAATTGAATAAAGAAATGAAGAAGCCCAGCCCATCTATATTGGCAGAAAATGGAGGGAAAGTCTTTTGGTTGAGCTACTAGCTATGAAAGAGATTGGTGTAGAATAGTACAGTGGCAGGATACTGCTCCCATCAGCTTCCACCCAGTCTAGTCAAATCCGCCCATGCTGCAATTAATGCATGGAGAGGCTCAAGAAGAAAAGCATGAATTGATTTAGACTTACCTTTTGTTATATTATTATTATTTTTGGCTATGTAAGGGAAGATATCCCACAACTTCTCATAACTCTCTAGTAACTCTATCTCTACTTTAGTTTTCTCTCTAGAATTTCGAAACTCTCTCTAGTTTAGTTCATCTTCTTCAATCTTCAAGTTAGATAGTAAAAACTCTTTAATTCTCGCCTCTGCTCAAGCATTTAATTCGCGAAGATCTGCCTCAGTATGTTCTCTGTTTTCTGCCCTGTTTCGTTCATTTAATTCTGCAGTTATTTCTGTTTATTTAAGGTTTAGAAGTTATTGTTCTTCAAGTTAGCTTTCTGCATTTATGATGTCTTTCTCTTGCTTGTTTTCTTGCTTTCGTAGTTTAAATATGTGTAGTTAAGCTCTAGATTCGGCTAGGGTAGTGAAACACCCGATCATTGCCTTCCATGAGATCTTAATATGCTTAAAATTGGTTAGCTAAGTGTTTCTGCCCAGATCTGTGTAGATGTCTGTTTAAGATAATATAGGACTGATCAACCTAGGTTAACTGGGTTGGTATTGAACAGGCAGGGGAGCTGGTAGAGTTACTTTCATGCTCAACATGGGTAGCTTTGCTAGTTCGGTTTCTTGGATATTAATGCTCCTTAGTTGTAGATCTATGCAATGCTCAACATGGTAGATCAACACTAGGGTGGGGAGTAGGTTAATGCTCAACATTCCTTCTCCATTTCAAGAATAAGATTTAGGTGCGTCCGTGCTCAACACGGCACCTTAACCGGGCAACCTTAGGAAACCGATTAATCTTAGAATCGAGGATTGGAGGCCGATCAGTGTGGATCTGCCCAAAGCCGAGTGGCTTTTAACATTTGTTTTCATCCCCTGTTTTCTTATTGTGCAGTTTATGATTATTGCCTAGTTTTAATTAAACCCAAAGTTAATGGTGGTTACTAATCAAACCTTTTTTCGGTCTTTAGAGATAAATTGCTTAAATTTACCAATTCCCTGTGGATTCGATCCATGCTTGCTAACTGTGCTTGTATTAGTTTAGTTGTCTGTCGCATGTGTTATAAATTGTTTTTGGTTCGCGATTTTAACGACGAAATCGCCTCCGACCAGGATCATACTCTGGATAGAATATGTAATACAATGTGTATATATTGGCTCCCTTCACTAAATATAATTCTTATGGCTGTCAATTCCTCCCATAAATACCCACCTTTCATCTTAGCCTATAAATGGAGTATAGTTCTCTCTTCTGTGTCGCGGAATCCACTCTCTCTCAGCCACAATTACAAACACTTGGCGGGTAAAAGCAATTAGATATGCATAAGTATTAAGTTTTCTCAGCCCTACTTAAACCTAACTTTCTTGATATTTGCGTCGTTGAAACATAAATCACATTGGGGGCAAAGTTAACAGAATCCTTTGAAACAGATTTCAGCATCATTTTACAGTTTCTGTCATATCAAACAGTAATCTCACTTCAACCCACAACTTTAAGTTCACCCTAAAAAGAATATTCTCAATATTACACATTAGACTCACAACCATACATTCTATTTTTACTTTTTCTACTTTTACGACAATATTTATATATTTCACAATATTGCAATTAGACTTGCAACAATTTCAATCTACAATTATATATAAACATTTTTTATTGTATAAATGAAAAATAAATAAATTATTTGTGCATTTCCTAATATTTTTATATTATTGTAAATGTTTTTAATATGTTATTGTATTTCATATTTCATTATTTTTTACTATTATTGGTATAATTGTATTATATAAAAATATGATTAAACTTAAAAAAGTAAAATAATGTGGTGAATAGTAATTATTATTTATGGAATAGAAGAGAGAAAAATGATAAATTATTATTTTAATATTGAAAATAGAATTGAATTGTTAATGATACATTGGAGATATCCAAGAATCTACGAACCCCCTCAATTTTGTTTGGCAATTGGGGAATTCTGTGCTCTACTCTTCGAGGCCTAACCCTGATGGGTACTCCACGTGTTTGTTGAATTGCTTGTACTTTGATACAAGTAAGAAGAAGCTCAAGAATGTTGCTTCGTTGACTCTGAACTGTAAAGGTGCCGCGTTTAGAATTAGGAGCGTGATGAATCAGTTCAACAATGCTATCAGGTTCCACTGCGAGAGACTCCCACTTGGTTTCGCCTCGGTTCGGGTTGATTCCGAGGAGAATGGAGAATAATGTGTGTGGAGATGATGGGAATGGAGTGTTGGTGGAATCAGATGGAGGTCCGGTGAGTGCTGTTGCCTCGGATGCTCCGAAGAAGATTTTGATATTGACGAGTCATACTGTAGGGGGTCACAGAGCTTCTGCTGAGGCTATTAGGCAAGCTTTTGCTGAAGAATTTGGTGATCATTACCAGGTATACTTTTTGATGGAATGTGAACTTCTTAAATGATGGTATGTTACAATTTGTTTAGTGGGTATTTAGTGGTTAGTAGAGCTTAAGTCGGTGTATCTTGGGTGTGGGTGATTATTGATTGAATGAATGACTAGCAAGTTAAAAGATACAGTGCATATTTCTTGCTGTTGATATTTGATTCATTTTGGTCTTGCCGTGTTTACTTATTGAAAATGCTTCTGATAGATCTAGTCATCTAGTCTCAGAATCCTCACACACACCTCACAAGTGTATGATGAAATGTCACAAAGGAAACAAGCTAAAATGAATATTATTGAATGATCAAAAGTAGAAAATGATACAACTCACAGCAGATCCCTCTCACTATTCCTACTATTCGAGATATGGGATCTCCACGATAAATTCTTCTCTAGATTCTTCTTCGATCCCCACTCTTTAAGCATGCTCTGTTATTTATAAGCTGTAGTTTAAGATTTCAGATATAGAACATTCCAGATGCAACTAGATGACTAACTTGAGTGCTCAGCTAACTAGTTACTAACATATGCTGAGGTGGCGGTGCACTCCCTCTTATTTCTTGATGTAGCAACTCCTACTCAGTTCAATAAGAGTCGAATGGTGTATCAGCTTACGGTTGTTGAAGAATTTCTTCTATAGGTTATTATCACTGACTTGTGGGCACATCATACACCATGGCCCTTTAATCAATTACCAAGGAGTTATAACTTCCTTGTAAAACATGGGACACTCTGGAGAATGACGTATTATGCTACTGCACCACGTGTTATCCATCGAACTAATTTTGCTGCCACCTCTACATTCATAGCTCGGTATTTCTTCTAGTCAAATTATCTGTTTACAATATGATTAACTTTGTTATTCAGAGTTTGATGCTGGTTTGCTATAATATGAAAGTGAATTTGCTGGTTCTTGAAAGCAGCAACATTCCTTCTGATTATTGGTGCTATCAAATTACTGCCTTACAAGTTTATTTTGTACTAGTTGGCGGTTGCTGACAATCTAAAGTACAAATCCAATTCTATGACATGATTTCAAGCATGTGATTTCATAAAATAGAACCATAAACCTTTAATGGCATAAACATGCAGATTGAAACTGATTTATTGTAATTGACTGTGTCTGTTCACTTAGTGTTGTATTTGCTCATTTATTCCATTTCAGCCCATGATTTTCACCAAAACATTGTCTCCATTTCCCTAGAGAGGTTGCTAAAGGGCTGATGAAGTACAAGCCAGATATTATTATCAGTTTACATCCATTGATGCAACATCTTCTACTCCGTATCTTGAGGTCTAAAGGTCTACTGAAGAAGATTGTTTTTACAATTGTGATAACAGACCTCTCCACATGTAATCCCACATGGTATGCGTCTTTTGCCTTATTATACTGCTGATAGTGGAAGTTTAGGTGTGGATTTTATATATAATTTCGGCCAATGGCAGGTTCCACAAGCTTGTAACGAGATGTTATTGCCCTTCGGAGGAGGTTGCAAAACGAGCACTGAGAGCTGGCCTTCAGCGTTCACAAATTAAGATCTATGGCCTTCCTGTGAGACCCTCATTTGTGAAGCCTGTTCGCCCTAAGGTTGGTTCTGTTTAGTTACTAAAATTAGTACGAATGTAAGGTTAGCTTTGCCTTGTGATTATACATTTATTTTTGTTCAAGCATTTTATCATTTTTTGGAAGTGATATTTCATTTGGGCGTATTTATCTGAAATATTGTTGGACACGGGAAAGAAAATCGTTAAAGGTGTAAACTCATCAAGATTACTATAGGTACTGATATCGCATAGCAGGAATGTTCTAAGTTGAGAAAAACAAAAGACTATGTATTTGTATCTTCTGTCTGTTTCCCATTTGATTGACATGCTGTTAGATAGTATATGTTATTAATAATGTTAGAATATAGCCTTCATTTTTCTTGTCCTAGGACAATAAAAACTCCTAGGAGGTAATAGAATCATGACAGTGGCAGTCTATTTTTATCTGCTTGTAAATGAAACCGAGTAAGGCTCATGCTTTGTGTCAAGCCACTAGTTAGGCATTTACGTATCTCGAAATATGTCCTTTTTTGCGTCCCTTCTTGAGCATGGTGAATTGGCTAACGTGCATTGTGTTGTAGAAAGAAATAGTCTTTTTATGTCCCTGCTTACATATGACCAAACTTATTACATGTGCTTTACATGATGGTTTCTATTAAGCTTTTGAAGTAGAGAGTCCTAATATCAGCCAAGTATGTGTTAATTTTGCAGTATGAATTGAGGACGGAGCTGATCATGGATGAGCATCTCCCTGCAGTGTTGCTTATGGGCGGTGGTGAAGGTATGGGACCCATTGAGGCTACTGCTCGAGCTCTTGGGGATGCATTATACGATGAAACTGGGGGGCTCATTACTTCTTCAATTGAGATAATGAAAAACTCATGGAGAACCTATTGGTCAGGTTCTTGTAATTTGTGGTCGAAATAAAAAGCTAGCCAACAAATTGCAATAAATTCAATGGAAGGTCCCTGTTGAGGCTTCTCATTCTCAACATCTTCCAGCTATATTTCAGTGATTTCATTTCGTTCATTTAGTCTTCTGCAGCCAATTATACTTCGTTTGAACTTTTCTACTACCAGTCTCGTGACTTATATTATAGTAAGTGATGGTAGTCTATATGTATCAATGTGTTTTTAGGTGAAGGGTTTTGTCAACAAAATGGAGGACTGTATGGGTGCTTCTGATTGCATAATCACTAAGGTAATATGACTAATTTGATCTCAAACCTTTCAACTAGAGAATCCCAAAGAGAACGAACCACCTCACACTGAGAATTTCGCGTTTATGCAGGCTGGTCCCGGAACTATTGCAGAGGACATCATTCGAGGGCTTTCCATTATCCTAAATGATTACATTGCAGGACAGGTAATGACTACATGAACCTCAATGCTAGCTTTAAATCCGACAGTTGTGATTACTGTTTCTATGGCCTTTTTCTTTGCAGGAAGCTGGGAATGTGTCATATGTTGTGGAAAATGGATGTGGGAAATTCTCTTAGTCTCCGAAAGAGATTGACAAGATAGTCTCTCAATGGTTTGGTCCGAAGCAAGACGAGCGAATGGCTATGTTATGATCCCGAGATCTTGATCGTGTGACCGGTCCACTTTGCAGGGAACTGGAGCTCACTTGAGGAAGAGTGACGTCTTCTTCGATCTCCCTATGGTGGTGAGAGGGGAAAGATATCGACGGTCTTGAGGCAAAGAAAAGATGTATAGTTGTAATAGCTATAGTAGTGCTGTAAGATACATAATATTGGAATAATTCTTCGGATGATTTTTATTCAATGACCACGTGACAATATATAGAAGACGATGCTAACAATTTCCTAATATTACTCAACTAACTAACCATACTATTAGCTAACTTACTATCGACAATTAAGGAAATAAGACTCACTAGACTTCCTAAAACTAAGCTAAACAAATGGAAATAATTGAACTCATCCGGACTGCTCCTAAACACTTCTTCCTACTTACTCTCTTTGATTGTAACCAAATCCCAGCTTTCTTGCGATATCATCCATTATGTTCTCAACCTCTTCCTCCGAATCTTCGTCCAAGTTAATGCCCAACATCCTCAAGTCCTTACGAATGCTTTCCAAACTCTCCTCCTGCAGCATAAAGTTATCACCCACCATTTCCTCAACCTCTTTCCGCTCTTTCCGCTTGGGACTCCTAGCATAAGTGTGTTGAAATGGTCGACTCGGTCCAGCAGCACAACCGGAACTTAATGGGCCTGTAACATTACTCCCCCCTGCAAGAAGACGACCGACCTCGGTCGCGACTGTGGGATACTTGGCCATCAATATGTCTGCATGCTCCCAAGATGCTTCAGCTGGTGAAAGACCCTTCCAATGGACTAAAATATGACACTTACCATTGACATGTCGATAATCCAAAATAGCTCCTGGCTCCGGAACCACCTCGCCCAAGTGCATTTCCGGAAGAGGAGGGGGCACCCTCGGCGGCTCGCCGTTATAAGGCTTCAACTTGCTCACATGGATGATGTTGTGAATTTTGGAGGATTCGGGCAAGGCCAGCTCATAAGCAGAGCCAATTGTACCGAGAATCTGATACGGACCGTGATAGCGAGGTGCTAATTTCTTGTTTCGCCGGGCGGCGACAGAGAGTTGTCGATAAGGTTCCAGCCTAAGGAGCACCCATTCGCCAACTTGATACGTAACATCGCGGCGGTGTTTATCCGCCATCTTCTTCATGGTAACCTGAGCGTCCAGTAAATGTTCGCGTATGGTAGTACGCATGCGCTCCCGCTCTTGTAACTCAACATCCACCGCAGCCACTTGCGAACTTCCAGCCGTGTAATCCTTAAGTGTGAGGGGAGTGTAACCATAAACCACTTCAAAGGGAGTTGCCCGCAAGGAAGAATGATAACTTGTGTTGTAGCAATATTCTGCCCAAGATAACCACTGTGCCCACCGTTTTGGAGTTCCTCCCGTCAAGCAACGCAAGTAAGCTTCGAGTGTGCGATTAACAACCTCCGTTTGTCCATCCGTTTGTGGATGATAGGCCGAACTAAATAACAACTTAGTACCAGACAACCGGAACACTTCCCTCCATACCGAGCCTGTGAAAATAACGTCTCTATCGGAAACGATTGTGGCCGGAAGACCATGAAGACGATAGATCTCATCAAAATAAAGTCGTGCGACGGAGAGAGCCGTATAGGGGTGTGCTAGAGGCAGGAAATGTGCGTTTTTGGAGAACCGATCCACTATCACCATAATTACCGATTTCCCATTTGAACGCGGCAGTCCCTCAATAAAATCCATCGAAATATCAGTCCATATCTTGGTGGGAACCGGTAGGGGCTGCAACAAACCCGCGGGAAGGAGATGGTCGGCCTTATTCTGTTGGCAAATGTCACATTGACGTACATACTCCGCCACCATCTTCTTCATGCCCGCCCAGAAAAATTCCATTTTGATACGGAACAATGTCTTTTGATAACCTTCATGTCCCATGTTATGAAAGTGAGCGATAACCTATGGGATTAACCTGAACCCGGCCGCCAGATAAATCCGAGACTTGTACCACACAATCCCCTTAGATTCAGACCACATGGGTTTGGTCTCGCCCTTGCGAATTCGAGCAAGTAACGTCTGCAAGAAACTCGAATTCGCGGTCTCGGAACGAATAAGCTCCATTAATTTAGACGAGAAAGATGAAATTGTAGTAAGAGCGTAGATGTAATCTGTCGGGAAAGGCTATAAATTGAACGCAGAGGAAGTTGTTACCGAATTCTGCTCCCGCAAATTAAAGATTTGAATAACCCCTTTGGATGAAGAAGATTTTTTCTTAGCTTCCGGAGTAGGGCCAATTTGGATCTTATCCAATGTATATTGCAACAGAATCTCATCACTAGCAACGTTGGTGTGCTCCCTGGACGCTTCCGATTCGAACGGCAAGGAATTCGCAGCAGGACGCAAGAACGAAGCCGATAGAGAAGGATTTTGATAATTAAAAATTTCATGAATGGAAGTGTTGGACACGTCATCAGCCCTTTTCTCAAAATCGGTTTGTGGGTTGTGGGATTGTTGCAAATCAGTAATTACTCCTGGGCCCAATTGAGCATGGGCCTCAATTTCTGGGATAGTGGAGCCCAATATGGTTTTTGGACCGTGGCCCGCGATTTCTTCGAGCTCTTTAATTGGCAATAATGGACTGATTTCGTGACAACGAGATAAAGCGTCGGCTACCCTATTTTCCCGACCCGCCTTATACTCAATGACGGAATCATAACCCATTAACTTACTAATCCAACGCTGCTGAAAAGTTGTAGAAATCCGTTGTTCCAATAAATATTTTAAGTTGTAATGATCAGTATGGACCTTGAATTTACGCCCCCAAAGATAAGGTCGCCAATATCGCACCGCGTGAGCTAGAGCTAACAATTCCTTTTCGTACGCCGGCAGATACAAATGCTTCCTTGCCATTGGCCGACTGTAGAAAGCAATTGGGTGGGAACCTTGCTGGAGGACCGCCCCGACGCCTAGGTCTGACGCGTCACATTCCACGACAAATGTATCCGCAAAATTAGGAAGATTAAGGACATGAGTACTAGCCATAGCATGCTTCAAGTGGTCGAACGCAGCTATTGATTCCTGAGTCCATTGAAACGAATTCCTTTTCAACATATTAGTCAAAGGAGCAGCAATTAGACAATAATTTTGAACAAATTTTCGATAATATCCCGTGAGGCCTAAGAAGCCTCTTAAGGCCCTAATGGTCATAGGTTGGGGCCAACGAATCATGGCCTCAATTTTTTCCGGATCTGCTTCAACCCCACGACCCGAGATAATATGGCCAAGGTAAGACACTCGGAGTTGTGCGAACCTACTGGAAATTGATCGTTTAGTAAGGAAAAATTCTTGCGAGGACACTTAATTTATCGCTAAAGCTTACGTTTAGCTAGAAACGATGTTTGCTTAACTATTAGTGAGAAAAATAAATATTCCTCGCAAGGTTTTCCTCGCTATTCCTAATTTATCGAAAAAGTTGATAAATAAATAGTTTTCAGCGAGGAAAATAAGCCTTCTTGTCCTTTTTTTTCATTGATGTTTTAATTGGCCAAAAATATTAAAAATTCTGAATAATTTTCAACGAGGGTGTCCAAACATTTTCTCGCCGAAATAAAATACCACAGCAAAAAAGCTATAACAATTTACATTTACGGCGAGTAATTTTGTTCTTTCCTCGCCATATCTTAAGAAAAAATAAACCCAAAAAACGTGTTTTGATTAATTATTGAAATCGTAGGCTATCAAAAGAATTTTGTCTTCTTCAAGAGTAAGCCACTGAAACCTATTTTACCAATTCTTCACTCCTCTCCTTCAATCCTCCCCTTCTTTATCTCAAAAATTAAGAGTGTCAACTTGCATTCTATCTAAGTTTCTTTATGAAATTGATACCGTAGGTATTTGGGACGAGCTATACATGAAGAAGAAACTTCAATTACCGACTGCAATTTGTTGAATTCAGAGGTGGTCCAGTCAGTAAGATATATCACAGGTTTTGCATTCTTCTCTTTGTTCTATACGAACGACGTGTCGGGATAGGTGGGGTTAATTGCTTTCAAGTATTTCCGTTTCAAATGGCTGCATTACTGTTTTTGAGCTGATTTCTTATGGCATTTATTCATTGCATAAAGTAGAAGATATTGTTTTTAACAACATATTTTAGTGTGTTGTTTGAAATATTAATAAAATCCTGAACATACTGACTGCATTGAATTCTTACTTTTTTTTTTGTCTAGTTTGCGATTTGAATTATGAAATATGTGCCCTCTTTTTGTTACACAGACACACATATTTAGGGATTGTTATCCATTTGAACTAAATGCATAGTTTTGTTTCCCAAGAGTTCCTAAAACAGATTTATAACAATTATCTTAAAGCACAGAGTTATCTATCGATGGAATTGGACAAGAGCTGGATGTTTTTGGATGATAGATGGTGCCCTGCATATACGATAGGGTTACAAAAATTTATCCAAATGGCCGAGCAACACTTTGGACTTGGAGAGAAGGTTAGATGTCCATGTAGATCATGTAGGAATGTGGTTTTTCATCCGTTACCTATTGTGAAAAATCATCTTCAAAATAGCGGAATGGACTCAACTTACAGAGTTTGGAGATTTCATGGGGAGAATGAATATTCACCTACAGAAGGTGATAATCATGATAGCATTCAACACATGGACAACTCGGAGCACTTTAATGATGATGAGATGGAGGAACTTTTGGAAGATTTAGAACGAGGAGGAATTGACGAGGAAGATATTTGGTGCAATGACAAAAGCGAAGATGCTGGTAGATTTGATCAGCTTCTAAAAGATTCTAAGAGGAAGTTGTATTCAAATTGCAAGAGGTACTCCGTTTTGTTGTTCATAGTCAAATTTCTACATCTCAAAGTACGAAATAAATGGAGTAACAAATCATTCAACGAAGCTCTCGAGTTGTTCAAAGATGCACTTCCAGATGATAACTTGCTACCGAATTCGTACTATGCTTCAAAGAAGCTTCTCGCCGGAGTTGGGTTGAGTTGTGTGCAAATACATGCATGCCATAATGATTGCATCCTGTTTAGAAATTAGTATAAGCTTCTAAGGTTTTGTCCTGAGTGCAATCATCCAAGGTATAAGATTGTGAATGGCAAATCTACAACTATTACAGTTAAAGTTCTTAGATATTTCCCACTCAAACCTAGATTGGAGAGACATTTCTTATCACGAAAAACAGCATTACACATGAGATGGCATAAGGAGAAACGGGTTGAGGAAGTCGGGTACTTGAGCCATCCCGCGGATGGTGAAGCATGGAAACATTTCGATAAACATTTTCCTAACTTTGCTTCTGATTCTCGTAATGTGAGGCTTGCATTGTCCAGTGATGGATTCAACCCTTTCAATAATATGGCGAACTCGTATAGTATGTGGCCTGTGGTCTTGGTTAACTATAATATGCCTCCATGGGAATCTAGGAAAAGGTCAAATCTGATGTTGTCACTACTTATTCCTGGTCCTCGTTCACCGGGAAAGGCAATAGATGTGTATCTTCAACCACTAATCGAGGAATTGCAAGATCTTTGGATTGGTGTTAGAGCTTATGATGCTGTTACTAAAAAACTCTTTATAATGCATGCGGCACTAATGTGGACCATAAGCGATTTTCCTGCTTATGGAGATTTATCTGGTTGGGTTACAAAGGGGAAGTTAGCATGTCCTTATTGCAATCAGGACACATGCTTCAAATCTTTGAGAAATAAGATTTGCTATTTGGGACATAGACGTTATTTGCCAATAGAACACAGATGGCGAAACAGTTATTTTTTGGGATTTGCAGATGAAGGTTCAAGGAGAATGGGGACTTGTATTTTGATATGCAGCATGCTTTTGCAAACTAAATGTATATGGTCCTCATACTTCTTTTGGTCGGACTGATATTATTAAGTTTGTGCTATGTTTGTGCTATGTTTTGTAGATACATTTTTATCTTTTGAGAATCAAGTGTTGATTGTGTATATAGTTATTAACTAGCCTATTTAGTAAATCAATGAAGATATTTTGATCTTTGGAGAATCGCAAGTTATAACTAGCCTATTTAGGAAATTTGTCGAAGATAGATTTAATATTGTTCAACGCATTTTTATGTCGTGAAATCAAACATTGTTGTGACTATATATAGATGCCGGGAGATGATTTAAGATCACCTTATAAAGCAAGTGGAGATAGATTTAATAAAATCTATATGCAAGTATAAATATAACATTGTTGTAACTTTAATAAATTAATTGTGTATGGAGGGACTTTAAAAAATTGTGTATGGAGGGACTTTCAAAAATTATTGAAAATTGTGTATGGAGGGACTTTCAAAATTTGTGTATGGAGGGACTTTCAAAAAATAAAAAACGAGCCAAAAGTCTATCCTAAGGCTTATATATATAGCCACCCATTTTCTTCTATCCTAGGGCTTATATACATACTAACCCACTCTCTTCTCCAAAATCCATTTCTTTCTTCCATTCAAAATATACCTATGTCTTCTCCAACCTGAAAACAAGCCATGTTAATTTCTTCACGAGGTGTTTTAATGGCTATTCCGGGTTCCTTGCTGGTATATTATCGACCTTGAAATTACTTCTCTACACCAACAAGGTTATATTACTTGTTTTCCTATCCCCTTTCTATTGTATTTAATATGCTTGATTTTTGCCAATTTCAGAGCGGAGATAAAAATATTCGATCTATTTCAAATCTTTCATGAAGAATTTCGAATTTACATTACACTCAAAGGTGAGCCAACCATTACACTTTTTTTTTTGCCTTCTACGCACTATTTCTGTTATTTTTTAGTTCTCTTTTCTTTGCAATCAGCAATTAGACTTAATTTGGGCGTTTCCACTTCGTGATTGCAGATTTGATATAAATGGTTGAAGGAGAATGGACATATGCAGAAGCTAGAGGTGGTTTTTGTTGGTTTTTGTTCATCAAGAAGGATAGAAGGATGAAGACTATTTTGCTTATTTTTAAAGACAGTGAAATGTTTTGCATTGCTTTGTGATTGCTTTCAATATTTTGAATTAGTGATGTATTTGTTCTAGTTTATTTCATATTTTTGTGGAAGGATGGATGCTTATGAATCAATAGTTCTCATCAAATTTGTATTGTTTGATAGATCTCTTTTCAGAAGTAGAATTGCTAAATTCTAGTTGAAAAAATAAATTCGGGACATCAGCAAGGAAAAAATTCGTCCTAAAGAATTAATTATTTAAATTTTCAAAAACATTAAACTTTTCGCTAGGAATTGATAATGTCAATAATACACATTCAGTGAGGTAATTGGCTTCTTCATGGCTGATTTTCAATGAGAATGGTATTCTCAGTAAAAGTTATATAGTTAGCAACCGAGAATAAAATCCTTGCAAAAAACAGGCAACTCCAGCGAGAATAGTTTTCTCCTTGAAAAGCATTTCCAGGACCTATCTTTTTCTAGCAAATGAATTAGTACATTTCGGAAAAAAATTCAAATATAGCTACAGTGCATTTACTTTTCGCAAGGAAAACAATTATTTCGCAAGGAAGGGTATATCGGACTTTTGACAAAAAATATTAAACTAATAAAAGGGTATTTTGGTATTTTCACAAATTAATTGGCTAGGAAAGGGTTTCCTCGCTATAAGTGAAAAGTATTAGCGAGAAAGGAGCAATCCCGACGGGGCAGTAGCTAGAAACGATCTTTCCTCGCCAAAATTGATTTCGTCGCAAAAGGTATATTATTACCAACAAAATCTTCCTTACTAAACGAACATTTTCCAGTAGTGCGAAGTGGCACTTGGACTCCTTGAAGTATAGACAATGCTCTCGAAGGGTGGAAAAAACTGCTCGTAAATGATGCAAGTGAGTGCTCCAAGAAGGGCTATACACAAGGATGTCATCAAAAAATACGAGAACAAATTTCCGCAAATATTTTCGAAAAATAGAATTCATGAGAGCTTGGAAGGTAGAGGGAGCATTCGTCAAACCAAACGGCATAACGAGAAACTCAAAATGACCATGATGAGTGCGAAAAGCCGTTTTTTTCAACATCTTCTGGAGTCATCCGAATTTGGTGGTAGCCGGATCGAAGATCTAGCTTTGAGAAACACGTGGCACCAAATAATTCCTCTAACAATTCTTCGATAACCGGAATAGGAAATTTATCCTTAACGGTCACTGAATTTAAAACCCGATAATCGACGCAAAAACGCCAAGAGTTATCCGCCTTTCGAACTAATAAGACGGGAGAGGAAAACGGAGAGGAACTGGGCCGGATGATACCTTGATGCAACATCTCTTCACACTGCTCCTCAATCTCACCTTTTTGAGAGTGTGCGTAACGGTACGGTCGGACTGCCACTAGATTAGTATTTGGCTCCAAACGGATTCTGTGATCACAAGCCCGTGCCGGGGGAAGACCCATTGGCGCTTTGAATAAATCCGCGAATTCCGAGGTAAGATTGCGAAGCTCCCCATCTTGAGAAATTTCCAATCTTAAGGCCGATAATGAGGCTCCAGAAGGGGTACTAAATGAGTGTTTACCCTCCAACGAGACCATTTGATCCCCTTGAGTGAAATCCATCGTCATCTTATTGAAATCCCATATAATGGGGTCCAAAGTCTTGAGCCAATTGACACCCAAAACAGTCCCGAACCCACATAAGGGAAGTAGGAAAAGATCAAACGCGAATTTGGAATTGCCCATTTGCAGAGTGAGGTTCTTACAATATCCCGGACAATCCAATTTTTCCCCATTTGCTACCACGACCCGCATGTTCTCCTTCCGCTCAGTAGGAATATTTAATTGTTGCACCAAATTCGAACTCACAAAGCTGTGAGTTGAACCAGAATCAATTAAAATTATCAAAGGATGTCCATTCAACGTACTAGCCACTTGCATAGTTGGTTGGGTTTTGGAGCCCGAGATTGCAAGGAAAGACACCTCCGCTGCATCAACGGTTGGTTCCTCGTCGGCGTGTTCGGCTATATCCAGCACTTCCACCCAAAAAAGTCGCTTGCACTTGTGCCCGCGTTCAAACTTCTCGTCACAATTATAGCATAAACCTTGGCGACGTCGAGTGTCCATTTCCGCCGGAGTTAGGCGGCGAACAAAAGGTTGTCTAGGCACCGAAGAATTTGATGGTGTGGACGAAGTCTTGCGAAATGTGGAAGACGTCTCCTTGCCTTTTCCCCGCAACTCATAGAGTCGGGCTAAATTCATTGCCGTAAGTAAATCCGGAGGTCGTTGAACCTTTACCTTAATGGCGATGTCGTTACACAACCCACTAATGAAGGTTTCACGCTCTTGGACGGCCGTCATGAGTGTAGTTTGAGCTGAAAGTAACTCAATTTTTTGTTGATAAGCATCCACAGTGCCGGTTTGCTTGAGTTTGATCAACTCGCCATACGTATCAGATTGTAAAGGTGGGCCAAAACGTTTATTGCACATGTGCTTGAAGTCAAACCATGTAGCATGCGGCCAATCTCTTCGTAGCTTTAAAAACCATAATTGGGCGCTTCCATCCAAATGGAAAGCAACAATTTCCACCTTCTCGTTTTCAGGAGTCCGTTGATGGACAAAGAAGTGATCACAACAACTTAACCAAACAACCGGATCAGATGTGCCATCATAACGGGGAAATTCAAATCGAGTAAACCTGTAATTTCCCTCGCCTTGGTGATTCTGATGTGGCTGCTGATCCTGATGAGGAATTCGGCCATTGAGTGTATGATTACGATCTTGTGTTGGCTGATCTTCATGATCATCAGTTGGATGAGGACGACGTTGATCTTGAGTGTGGCTAGTCTCGCCCTCCCCGGCTTGCAAGTTGTTCAACCGAGTCTCAACTTGGTTGAGTTGATTAGCCAAGGTTTGTTGCTCAATAATCATTTGGTTCTGCCATGTCTCTGCTCGTTTCTCCCTAGAGTCGGCCTTAACTTCGGCTGCCTTAAAAGCTTGGAGTAATTCCGCCAGTTGATCTTGTACCGTTGAAGCTGCCATCACGCCTTGCTCTGATACTAAAATGTTATGATCCCGAGATCTTGATCGTGTGACCGGTCCACTTTGCAGGGAACTGGAGCTCACTTGAGGAAGAGTGACACCGAACGTCTTCTTCGATCTCCCTATGGTGGTGAGAGGGGAAAGATATCGACGGTCTTGAGGCAAAGAAAAGATGTATAGTTGTAATAGCTATAGTACTGCTGTAAGATACATAATATTGGAATAATTCTTCGGATGATTTTTATTCAATGACCACGTGACAATATATAGAAGAAGATGCTAACAATTTCCTAATATTACTCAACTAACTAACCATACTATTAGCTAACTTACTATCCACAATTAAGGAAATAAGACTCACTAGACTTCCTAAAACTAAGCTAAACAAATGGAAATAATTGAACTCATCCAGACTGCTCCTAACCACTTCTTCCTACTTACTCTCCTTGATTGTAACCAAATCCCAGCTTTCTTGCGATATCATCCATTATGTTCTCAACCTCTTCCTCCGAATCTTCGTCCAAGTTAATGCCCAACATCCTCAAGTCCTTACGAATGCTTTCCAAACTCTCCTCCTGCAGCATAAAGTTATCACCCACCATTTCCTCAACCTCTTTCCGCTCTTTCCGCTTGGGCCTCCTAGCATAAGTGTGTTGAAATGGTCGACTCGGTCCAGCAGCACAACCGGAACTTAATGGGCCTGTAACAGGCTATGTCACAGAATGCGTTGAGGCTTGCAAGGCCGGATGCCGTCTTTAAGATTGTCCACGATCTTCATGAGTCAGTTAGGCACAAGAACTTTGAACCTCAATATTCTACAGCAGTGTGAATCAGTAATACTGCGACTGTCTTAACAAACAGTTTTTCCGGCTATCATCAGAGAAATTATCATACAGGAAAACCTTATTCTTCTAGCTGGGAATTTATGGACTGCATGTATTTCTTCATTTAATATATTAAAGATACAATCTGCTTCATATTTCTTTTATTTATTCAAAATAATAAAAGATTGTTACATTTCTTTTCTGGGTGGTGACACAAACAAATAGACTTATTTCTGGCAGCTGGAACAAAATATTCACGCGACTGGTTCGAAAAGTACTTTGAACATGTGGGTGTCGATAGTCTCAGAAGCGTGATATGCTCTGTAGTAATATGTCTTCACAACTGCTAAAAATGTTTTCTTGATGTTTCTGTTGATGCCCACAGATTTTTGGAGGACTAGCTTCACCAGTGTTTGCATATCTTGTTCCAGTTCCTTGCCTTTTAAACTCGATTTTGCCGCGTCCACTTCCACCTCCTATAAGTAGAACCAAGAAGAGATCATCAGAAGAAATTCAAAATGAAGATGAAAATGATGAATTAATTGCATTTCATATAAGCATACTGTGTACTAGTATAACCTTTTCGTTCTGGATTCGAGAAAGTTGTTGGCAGATTTTGCTCGTGAGGTTGGAGAGAGAGTTGTACTCGTTGTGTGAGAGTATTTCTTCCCTAAAGGCAACGTGACCGGCACATATGTTCAATGTGTTTGTTAGGAGCTCCGCTTCTGCTCCGCCGTCGGCTTCTCCTTGCTGCAGTTTCGTCAGCCATACCCTCCACTGTACATGTGACAAAAGTTAACACCCAAGTAAGTTTAATTGGTTCTAATTACGCATTATATATGGGGATATAAACTCACGGTATTTTTCAATTGATGGCTGGTGTATCTATTGAATCCTCCAAGGAATTGATTAAGGGTTGCTACCACCATGTTTGTGTTGCTAGCATTCTCGAAATCTGTTGAAAATGCTTGTTTTTCCTTCGATGATGTTTTTTCATTGGTGAAGAAAGATGTGATCATCTTAGAAATGATTTGGGATTTGGCCCAGGCGATTCTCTCGTTTGTTTTCTCGAGTTCGAAGATGCTTGCAGTCGCCAAGAAATACGCGAGAAGAAGATCCTTTCTGTTTATCCCATATTCTTCAATACCGCAACTCTCGTACCATCTGTGATTAATCAGACAATATTAGTTTTATTAGTGTGTCAAAGATTGTAATTAAGAAAGATTCTGAATTTGTAGTAGTAGTGCTTACTCTTGCATGTAAATCCACTCAAACTGATGCTGAGCTTGGCATCTCTTGAAATCTGCTCTTGCTAGCTCATGATATGTGTCGTTACTGATCTCGGGCATCCTGTACAGAGTCTTGCCGATCCAGACATCGCCCGAACCGGCATAGTACTGCACGTAGTATCGAGCTTCGACGCGGGGTAGGGTGGCGTACCATGGCATCTCCAGCCCTAGTTTGATCTGTTAGAGCATTATTTACAATGTTAAATTCGAAATATTAAGTAACAAAAAAGTCATAATTAGTGGAGAAACTAATTAATGACCTCATCAGGTAAGTGCTTGGATATGACCCATTTGTCCAGAATCTGATTGCTGGCTAGCTTCTCTTGTAAGAACTCGTAGGCGAATTTGCTGGCATCTTCGAGAATCTCTTCTCCGGGAAACCGGAGCTGAGAAGCGCGGTAGAGATTGTATATCGGAGACGGTGACTCGATCATCTGACCGCCGTAGCAAGAGAACTTGTCATCCTTCTTGAAGTTCCTCAGGACATCTGTGAGATCATCGGACAGTTAGTATCTTTTTAAACAATAGTGGAAGATTAAGGGTGGTTGAACCCGGTTTGCAGGCTACTGCACAAGGAACATGGTTTACCCAGTGCGCACCGAAGGTAGCGGCTGCGGGTTCCACGAATCAAAAAAATAAAATAAAAATGTCTATAAGCATACTTGGATCAACATCGTATCCGTGCATCCGTAGAAGCCTAATTCCCATGGATGTGTCGTCAATGTCGCAGAATTCCGATTCCCTTCCACTGAAAACGCCCTTCTCGGTCCAAAATCTGCGATAACAAACAATAAATTAATGTTGTTTCTTAAATTTCCGATCAAATCTGAAAAGATATTTTGAATATTATGAATATGTAATATATATAATCGTACTTATGGATATGGCTCAAGCATTCAGCAATCTCCGAATCGAAGAATCGAGAGATTCCGAGGCGCTGCAGCCGGTCGATAGCCCAAAGTCTTCCAAATACGTCGACCGGATAAGTATGCGGTGCTGCAGAGCAATTAATCGATTCATTAAGTTATAAGTATATATATTACGATCAAGATTCATAACTGGTTATGAATTTATAATATATTATACCTCCTCCATTAAAAGTTTCTATTGTGTTCTTGATGAATTGATAGCATTTTTCATCTTTAGTCTGCATGAAGGCGAAGGCGGTCGACGACGGCGAAGTCAGGAATGAGCCGTCGGCCGACTGCAGTTTCAGAAGCTTGTCCCATTGCAAATTCTCCAACCCTTCTAAACTGAACAATAGAGACGTAGGCACTTTGTGCATCACATCTAGTGGAATCCTGCAGTCAATATAATTAATATTAAATACTATTATACATGGAAAATTCAAGACGGATATCTTTTGACCTAAATTCTAAATTTTATTAGTTATTTTACCTTTATTTTTAAAAATCTACCTAATGTAATGAGTGAGAGATTGAATCTTGGATCAATCACTCACATATAAAACCAGTGAGAAATACCAACTGAGTTACATAGCCGCGGTATTTTTAATTATTTACCTTTTCAACTTTTGTTCCCTTGTCTGATAGATCTCTTGTATGACGGGAGAATCATAAGGAATTTCTTCAATACCCAAGCTTTTAGCTCTCTGAAGCAGCGCCGGCACCACCACTTCGAACCCACAAGTCATGTGCTCAACATTTCCATCTCTAAGTTTATCCACATTTTCTTTAATGTATGTAACTCCTTTCTTGACCTTGTCGGGATGAACATTCCACGATCTCAACGCAACCACACATGCAATCGTATTCACGATCCGATCGTATATACAAAAGAACTTCTCATCGCCCCACGAGCCGTCGGCTAGTTGATTGTTTACGATCCAGTTGAGGCTGGACGGAAACTGGGGAGCGTCGCGTCCTTGCACGTCTTGGATCATTGCAACCCACGCCGTGTCATACGGCGAGACGCTTATACGTCCGTCGCCGGTCGTCTTTAATAGTGTTCTAATGTACTCGATTGGGTCCTCAATGTTGTTCACCTTCATTGATAAAAAAAGAGTAACTAGTTAATGCGAGTTTTTCAGTTTTTTTTTTAGTATTAACCGAAAGGTTAAATATCTAGAAAGTTACAGCATCATGGCCTTGACGAGTTGTAGAATCGTCTTCATGCTGCACTTGCGGCGCATCCACCGTCGCAACTGTAATGGGAACCGTCAATCGATAATACACATATATATATGTAGATAGATAGAGAGAGAGAGAGAGAGAGAGAGAGAGAGAGAGAGAGAGAGAGACTGTAAATTAACTTCATAATATAACTTTACGCACCTTGGATTTGTGTTACTTTTTTCTTGTGATTAAGGTGGCAGTTCAGAGAGAGGTTTTTAGTGGTTTTGGACTCAAAGAAAGAACTCTTAGTGAAGGTGAAACATTCCGGCAGGTGAAGCCTAGCCGATGATGGCAAAACTCTCCGGTGGGCTACCGGAGAGCGGTTGAGGTTCAAGGTAGATAGAGAGCCCATTCTAAGGTTTGGTCGGGATAGAGAAAGGAAAGAAGAATGAATGAATGAGTTTTGTTGCTGTTGCCGGTCAGCTGTGGTGCATGGAGGATATATATACGGATAATAAGAAGACTATTTAATTTGACCGGCAACTATACGAGAAAAAATAGTATTTTATTTGCTGGCAACTTGGAAAGACTGTATTTTTGTTTTTTTATTTTTCCTCGTTGAATGGGTCCCACCAACAGTTAATTCAGCTCCGCACTAATTGTGAGAGAATTATTTTGTTGGTATTTACAAGATTGGCTAGGCGGCTGATTAATATATAACAATGAATAAAGAAATTAAATATACTCCATCTTTTTTATGAATTAATATCTCCACTTTTTTTGTTCTAAGCTGCATGTGATCACTATTTCCATTCAGAATTTGTTTGTATTCATTTGAGTTGAACTTGATTTATTGCTGTATTTTGTAATTAATTTCTATTAGACTGTATTGAGGACCAGCTTTTTAGTTAGATAATTTACTTTCTCCATTTATGTATCTATCAATTGAGTAGAGATTAGAGAGTAAATGTTTTCAATGAGTAATACTTCAATTATTACCTTTTTTCAGATTTCTACACTACATCTCATTGATTTCAAATTACAAATTTTCGTTAATCCGCCCATAATAACATTGTATATTTTATTATACTATATATAAATATTAGCCATTGTTGACAAGTTCCATAACTTGTGGCACCACGTGTTCGAAGGTGAAAGCCCAAACATCATGTTTTCAGCAGCTAGTGGCAAAGTCCTACGTTGATGCTACAAATTAATATTTTTTAATTATTTTCATAATTGTCCAGTTCTGAACTATTTGCAGTTCAGGCCTAAATTTAACTCCCACAGTTATTATCGTATAAACTGTAACTTGGCCATTCAAATTTAAGATTTTAAATTGTGTTGGTCAATCGTGGAGGCTACTATTTTCGTTTTATCCATGTCTCCCAATAGGACAATTCCACGGTAATTACTTTCCTATGCTTGGGTGGACTAGAATTTGGCTACATTCAACGAATTCTCAATTTTATATGCATCTACTTGCACGAATATGTCGATTTTAATTATTTATTTTCATTGAAATTAATGGATCGAATATCATTATTGAACATGAGAAATATTTTTTAGGAATATTACTCTGAGAAAAAAATAGGGTTTTCGTTAGTAACTTAATATTAAGAAAATTATTGGAGTATTAATTTTACTATTTGATTCAAATTAGTTAAGTAAAAATATATTAATTAAATAATCATTAGAATGAATGAATTATACTTTCACTTTAATTTGCTACGTAAAGTATTAATCTCCAAAATTAGTAAATAGACATTTGAGGAAACTTTGAAGAGTACTTATTTTGACTAACCGTGCAATCACAATTCTAATATTCTATCAGCCTGTCTTTGAATATTGACGAAGAACAATTTACTTAAATAAAACAAACAATATTATAGAGCCTCAGTTTTTGAAGTCATACTGAGTATTTATATATTGTTATGCATGCGACTACTTTTCTTAACATTTACTACAAGCAGATCATATTACAATTGCAATAAATGAACAAGCAGACTTACTCATATTTTATTATCTTTTCTTCTCTTCGAAATTTAGTCAAATTACGAACCATGCAACAAAATGCAATTGGCTTCTCCAATGCTTAATTATCAACCACCCAACATCACATGGAGAAATTGTTGTGTTATTGGAGAAATCAAATTGTCCTTAATAAGCTGCAGATATTTATTGAAAGAGTTATTTCCATTCTGGAGGCTCAGTATGCAAAATATCCATAACACAGTGAATATTAGTATTATCCTCGTTACATAAGAAATAAGTGTTTCTCATTAGAGTTTCGCTCAGTTTGATAGCTGGATTTGTTGAGCTTTTCTCTGCTAGGCTGTTGAGATGAAAAAGGCGCTGAAATGATGGCACCTAATGAAGGAGGTAGGGAGATTGTCCCTCGGCAGATCCTCTTTGGTCTGCGTCCTTGGATGGTGACTTATCATGTTCTGTGTTAGGTTGAGTCTGGGGCTGAGAGGGCTGTCCACACTCGTCCTTCAAACTCAGGAGCATCAGCATAGCTGAACGAAAGTCATCCATGGATGCTATGCTTTCTTCTTAATTTCAATAATTATTTTACTCCGTCACTAATTTAAAAGTATTAACAATGTTATGTCTTTGTCTAACAAATATTTATATACTACTCCTTCCTTCCCATTCCATTTGTCTTATTTCTCTTTTTTTATTGTTCCACTTCACTGGTCCTATTTTCTTTTTTAATTAAAATACTCCTCTAACATATTCAATGGACTTCACAATTTTATCTTACTTTACACACAAAAAACAATTTTCTTAATCTCTGTGCCGAAAAGAAATGGGACCAATGGAGTAGGACGGAGAGTAACTCTGATTTTTGTTCTTTAATTATAATATTTTTTAGCTTCACATATGTTGTCTATTAATAAAATAAAATGCCAAATTAACAAATTTTGAAGTATTTGAGAAGAGTTATTTTAATTTTTTTTTTCAGAAATGACGTATAATCATTTAATGAAATACAACTGAGCATATGGTGATTCTGAATATGAATTATAGCTTCTTTTACATCATTAGTTAAGTACACGTAGCCGTCTCCCAAATCTTTTTTGAGTGAATTTAAAAAAATTATTCTCCAAAAAAAAATTATTCTCAAAATAATACATTTTTAAAAATATTCTTAAACTAACAGTTTTTTTTGCCACACTTTCTTACCAAATAACATGATATTCACATAAGGCAAATTGGCAAATTTGGTCCCCAATGTTTGCCACTTTTGATGAATTGGTCCCTAATGTTTGTTTTTTAGTTTATTGGTCCCCAATGTTTGCTAATTTGGATAAATTGGTCTTTCTGTCAAATTTTAAGTTAATTAAGTGTTAATCATAGGGGTATTTACGGAATAAAAGTTTCAGGGACCAATTCATCCAATTTTTAAATAAAACTTTAATTTTTTTATTTTTTTTTTAAATTATGATTTTTTTCAAAAAAAAATTAATTTTTTAAATAATTTTTTATTTTAAAAATTACTTTTTTTCAACTAATTTTTTTCTCTTTTTTTTTTAAATAATTTTTTTTGTTAAATGAAAAAAAATTAATTATTTTTTGAATTAACTTTTTTTCAAAAAAAAATTATTTAAATAAAAATAAAGTAAATTTAGATTAACTAATAATTTTGCATTTCACGGTGAAGGAGGGAGCGGATCAACACAACGGTTGGGGAATGTGTTATGTTCTTCGAGGAGAAGAGCAGCTGGACGACTAGGAGGTGGGAGGCCATAACTGGACGACTAGAAGCGGGTCGTCCAACTGCTCCTCTCCTCGAAGAACATAACACATTCCCCAACCGTTGTGTTGACCCGCTTCCCTCCTTCACCGTGAAATGCAAAATTATTAGTTAATCTAAATTTACTTTATTTTTATTTAAATAAAAAAATTTTGAAAAAAAGTTAATTCAAAAAATAATTAATTTTTTTTCGTTTAACAAAAAAATTATTTAAAAAAAAAAGAAAAAAAATTAGTTGAAAAAAAAGTAATTTTTAAAATAAAAAATTATTTGAAAAATTAATTTTTTTTCGAAAAAAATCATAATTTAAAAAACAAATTAAAAAAAATTAAAGTTTTATTTAAAAATTGGATGAATTGGTCCCTGAAACTTTTATTCCGTAAATACCCCTATGATTAACACTTAATTAACTTAAAATTTGACAGAAGGACCAATTTATCCAAATTAGCAAACATTGGGGACCAATAAACTAAAAAACAAACATTAGAGACCAATTCATCCAAAGTGGCAAACATTGGGGACCAAATTTGCCAATTTGCCTTCACATAACAAACAGTTTTATACATAAACTTATTCGGATATGTGCACAAACAAATACTATAATATGCATAACATATTTTATTATATAACATAATATCTATATAACATACAAATTTATACATAAAAATGTTTGTAACTATGCATAAACCAATATTATATTATGCATAATAAAATTGTTGGCGCCGCCGACCACTACCACCGCCGCAACCGGTCACCGTCGTCGCCGCCGCCCGCCGCCGGATGAGTTAAGTATAAGTGTTTAGTTTAATTTCAAAACATAAAGTGTTCAAAGACATGTTTACTGTTAATATGAAATTTATTTTCTCCTTTTTTAAAATAAAAAGAAAAGCAAAGTAAGGAAAAATGAAAGGTTAGGATGGTGGTTCTTAAAATATTCATATTACTGCTTTATAATTGTAAGTAAATAATTTTTTTCCCTCGTGTTTCCGAGTAAAAAATAAGGTATTTTTATTTTTTTTATTCTTCAAAATGCTAGCATAATAAAACTAAATGAAAAAATATAAAGTATCCATGTACATATATTCATTAGGTAAATAAGTGAGTTGGTGGAAAAAGAATGTTAATTTAAAATTTGTTTTTAAGCGAGAGTTAATTTGGGAATAATTTTGTTTGAAGAGTGTTATGTTGACAATTCCTCAATATTTTCTAGTTATATCGTGAGTAATATACTCATTTCGTTCTATTAGTAGTGTTTTGTATTTCTGAAAGAAGTGTCACATTAGTAATGTCATGTTTTAATAAAGGTAAAGAATTTGTGACCACAAATTAAATATCCAAAAGTCAAACAAAACATTCCATACAATAACATTTTCTTAATCTTCATGCTCAAAAAAAAGAAGGCACTATTAAGGAAACGGAGAGAGTACATATATTTGACTCTATTGTGCCTTGTCGATTGGTATTGGTGTCAATCATACAAATGTTGTCTATTAATATCTATTATATATATAAAACCCCAATGGTGTTTTCAAATCAATTGCAATTAAATTTCAAATTAATTGCATAATTTTGTAATATCCTTTAAATTGAAGGTTAGTTTTGTAATCTAACAAATAGTATATTTGAAAAGTTTAATTTAGTGAAATAACTGATAATTAAAACATTAATAATGAAATATTAATAACTAATTTAGAATATGAAAGAGTATATTAAAATTTGAAAACTTACGTATAATAAGTAATAGATTATAACATTAATTTAGAATATGACAGAGTGCATTAAAATTTGAAAACTTACGCATAATAGGTAATAGATCATAACATATATGCATATAATAGATAATAGATTAGCTAATATATTCTAACCCTTATAAGATTGTTTAGATATACAATAATTAGATATGAGATTTATATATACAAAATATCTAAGAGAATAGACCAGCTAATAAATTATAACAGATATTAAATTGTTTATATAATAACAATAATTAGATTAGATATTAGATGTATATATAGAGAATGTAGATGGTTT
The DNA here is from genome assembly GCA_028984105.1 of Lavandula angustifolia. NCBI lineage: Eukaryota > Viridiplantae > Streptophyta > Magnoliopsida > Lamiales > Lamiaceae > Lavandula > Lavandula angustifolia. The sequence continues at coordinate 29,379,050 of CM054807.1, forward strand.
TGGCAACATACATGATGTCAAATTTAAAGAATGATTGAAATTCTATATTTATTTAAAGAATATGAAAGATTGCAAATATTTATACACTTAAAAAATATGAAAGATTACATTAAAACTATAAAATGTATGTTACATAGTATTTAAAAAGTTTAATTTAGTTAACGGATATTGACATTCTAATGACCATTAAAATTTCCCACTTAAAAGAATATCAAATATTACAAAACCCTAATGTATAAATAATTACAAGAATTATTTAAATTACACACTTAAAGAATAGGAAACATTACATTAAAACTATAAAATGTATGTTATATAGATATTAATTGCCCATCCCACCTTTCTTAAACCTAATATTCTATTATTTTTATATATAGTAATAATTAGATTAAGTATTAGATGCACATATATAGAGAGTATTAAAATTTCCCACTTAAAAGAATATCAAAGATTACACAACACTAATGTATAAATAATTATAAGAATTATTCAAATTACACACCTAATAAAGAATATGAAAGATTACATTAAAACTATAAAATGTATGTTACATAGATATTAATTGCCCATTCCACGTTTTCTAAACCTAATAAATAATAGACAATTTTTATATATAGTAATAATTAGATTATGATTAGATGCATAAATTTATGTATAAAATAACACTTAGACTAGATATATTATATAGATAGAGTATATAATATCTAATATGTAATTGAAATATACTCTTTAATAAGAGTATATAAATTTAAGGTTCCATTGAAACTCTACACTTAAAGAATATGAAAGATTGCATATCTTTAATTAATATGAAAAAGACACTAATATATTATTAAATTATTCATAGATAGGCTTAATGTATATATATATTTAGATCTATTATATATGTGCCAAGCAACGCAAGGGCAGTCTTATTCCCCACAAAGTTTGTCTGGAGAGACCGAGAATGGCATAAAAGGAATAAAAGATACGCAATAAGCAGAATGTTCTATGTTCCACCAAGGTTAGGGGAGCTGTACTACTTAAGATGTTTGCTTAATATTGTTCGAGGGCCCAAGAGCTACGAAGAAATAAGATGCATAAATGGGGTTCAATACGATACTTTTCGTGATGCTTTGTACTCATTGGGATTGTTGGATTGACAGCATGATTGAGGCAAGTTCTTGGGCATCAGGGAAATCATTGAGGAAGATGCTTGCTGCCTTATTGTCAACGGATACGATCACAAGACCGGAAGTGGTTTGGGATGCATATTGGGAGTATTTGTCAGAAGATATAGCCTATAAACAACGAACTTTATTGTTCAGTTCAGGTATATTATGCTGACGAATTATTATAATTAGTTATATATCACGACTCACATATATTAGATAAAGAGTACATGTCACCCACTAACAATAAATATTTTGTGTTATAGATTTGGAACTAAACGAGGACCAAATCAAATGCTATACATTAATAGAAATTGAGAAACTACTGCGTAATTTAGGAAATAGCTTAAGAAATTTCTCAATCATACCATTCCCGGAAATTGAGTTGTTTCAAAACAATCAAATAGCTTGATTATGGATGAATTGCACTACGATCGGGAATATCTTAAACAAGAGTACACAGTGTTCTTACAAAAATGCACAGATGAACTGCGCCAAGTGCATGACATAATTGTTCATGCCACATAATCAAATTCAAGTGGGATGTTCTTTGTTTACGGATTCGGAGGAACAAGAAAGACTTTTGTTTGGAAGGGAGTTTCAGCAGCCCTACGTTCGAAAGGAAAAATAGTAATCAATGTTGCATCAAGTGGAATAGCATCACTTCTACTACTTGGTTGAAGAACCGCACATTCACGGTTCAAGATTCCTATAAATCCGACAGAAGATTCTGCAACATTCAGCAGCCGAGCACATTAGCTGAACTACTTCAAGAAACACATCTAATCATTTGGGATGAAGCTCCGATGATGAACAAAATCTGTTTCGAAGCATTAGACAAGAGTTTGCGTGACATTATGAGATTTAAGAATCCATCAAACTACAACTATCCATTTGGTGGGAAAATAGTTGTTCTCGGGGATAATTTTCGACATATTTTGTCTGTTATTCCAAAGGTAGCCGACAAGATATTGTATATGCGGCAATCAATTCGTCATATCTTTGGAAACACTGCAGAGTCTTAAACTGACGAAAAACATGAGGCTACAAACAACTAACTCGCAGGACAGAGCAAATGAATTGACAATGTTCTCAGAGCGGATATCAAGTATTGGAGACAGGACAATAGGAGGCCCCAAAGATGGAGAATCAAATGTTGAACTTCCAGAAGATATAGTGCTGAAATATTCAGGGGATCCAATTGCTGCTAATGTCGAATATGTTTACTCAAAGGATAAAGAAATTAGCAATTCTCCAGAATTTCTTCAAGAGAGAGCGATTTTAGCACGAACTTTGGATGTAGTTGAAACTATCAATAAATATATAATATCACTCACTGAAGGAGAAGTCCGAACATATTTGAGTTCAGATACCATGTGCAAATCCTCCAAAAATAGCTCTCTATTTCAGGACACCCATACACTAGAATTTTTGAACAGTCTTAAATGCTCTGGACTACCGAATCCTAAGCTATTTTTGAAAGTAGGGGCTCCAGTTATGCTTCTCAGAAATATAGATAATGGAAACGTTTTATGCAACGGTACTCGATTGATTATTACAAGACTGGGGGATCGCGTATTAGAAGCAAAGCTACTCACTGGTCAAAGTGCGGGAGAAAAAGTGTTAATCCCTAAAATGTCAATGACACCCTCGGATTCAAGTTGTGTTGTCAATGACAATGTGCGGGAGAAAAAGTTGTGTTAATCCCTAGAAAAAGTGTTAATCCCTAGAATGTCAATGTCAATGACACCCTCGGATTCAAATTTCAAAGAAGACAGTTTCCAGTGATTGTCTCTTATGCTATGACTATCAATAAAAGTCAGGGACAATCATTAAGTTGTGTTGGACTGTTCCTGAAGAAACCCGTGTTTACACATGGTCAGTTACATGTCGCGATATCTCATATTACAAATCGAGATGGTTTGAAGATCTTGATATGGGATGACGAAAATATTAATTGTAGAAGTACGAAAAACGTCGTGTTCAAAGAAGTTTATACAAATTTATAAACAACATCAGAGTGTTAAAACGCACCATGTTTTGTAATGTGTTAGAAGTATGAAAAACGTCGTGTTCAAAGAAGTTTATACAAATTTATAGACAGCGTCAGTGTTAAAACACATGTTTGTAATATGTTAAATACGACACTATAAAGGATTTACATTAAATACGTCTTTCAAACATGTGTGTTTATGAATTGAAAACGAACAATATGAAGGACATTGTTAGAGTCTGCTTTAATTACAAGCATAAAACAACTACTAAACAAAAAGGGATACCTCATTATCGTTTAACAAAATGGATTAATAACAACAAATAAAACAATGTGTTAAAAAAACACGATATACGTACAAACAATTAAATCGAAATTTAGACCACTTAAATGCGGATCATATACATAAAATAGGATATGAAATATAAAAAAAAACCATGCGGCACACGGGTACAACACTAGTAATATAATAAATTTAAAATCCAAATAGAAAGTCGTTTTGCTTTATCAAGAGTTATTATTCTTTTAAGCTCGACGGCGGCGTTATTATTATTTTTATATTAATATATAAATTTGCAGGTTGAATCAGAATCTGGATTAGAGCTTGTTTTAAATCATTACTCAACTGTAAGCTGTAGCCGCCTCGCACATTTTATAGTTATTCTATAATATAATTTATTTATAAATTTGACTGGATTCTTGTCAGCTGTCCCTCTTAACATTCTCAATATATTTTATTAAGATGTAAACTTATAGTAATCTCTCTGTCCTATAGAAAGTATCTTATTTTCCTTTTCGAGTCGTTCCATATGAAGAGTCTTATTTCTTAAAAAAACAAACAATATGTGGACCAAAATTAACAAGCCCCAAATAATATACACCATACAATCGCATTGTCTTAATCTCCGTGCTCCATAGAAATTAGACACTTTCTATGAAACGGAGGGAGTAATACTTCCATGAAGATTTTAATTAATAGTATTCCTTCAAATCTATCAAAAATTTACCAAAAAAATTCCAACATACCGGTGTATCCTTTAATTATGGAACATTAAACCTATGCTATTATGGAAATGATTAGTGTTGGTCCGGAGACGAGTATTAGGTGTAGAAGGGGGGGGGGGGATGAATACATCTGATTACAAGTTTTTCCTCAAAAGCGAAGGACAGCTGAGCTGTAGAGTGCGACTGATGAACAGTGCCAAATAGTAACTTTCTGATCGCGGGTCAGAGTGGTTCAACCACTGAGTCTGTCCTACTGACTTTTGACAGTATTGAGATCTCAGTCGGAGAGCTAAGTGCGAATAAGTGTGGGGCCCAATAGACTTCGTCTCGATTTGAAAACGTGTTTTCGCAAACCAAATTTGTTTTGGCTGGTGCACTTTTAAATATATTTTATGCAAAGTATGAGTTTGTAAATCAGTTTGAGAACGATGCAATAAAATAATAAATAACACAAGAAATTTTTAACGTGGTTCGGATACGCAAGATCCTACATCCACGGTCCTGCTGAACGGGAGTTCTTGTTGATTAATCTGAGCAAGCCTCAGCAAGGTGTCTGTGCGCTGGACAGACTCTTCTAAGTTATAATCCTTAGCGACTTTACAAATCAAACTGAAGTTTGAAGGGGAGGGGATTTTCTCCAACTATGGAGGAGTTCTTACAATAAGAACGATTAACTGAAAGTGAACCCCTTCGAAGGTTCTAAGCTATGGATGTAATAGTTGAGCTTAGATAAAGAAGAGGGAACTAAAGAAACTCTAGAGAGAAGAACTACAAATATTCAACTAGGCAAGTTCTTCGCTGGATCGTCGTGAATGCGCTAGAGAGTTTGAAAGCTTTGAGCGTGTATTCCCTTTGATATCCTGTGCGTTGAGCTCGGAAATGCTTCTCTATTTATAATCGTGACCCAGGCATTTGTCCGTTGGAGAAGACGATGCCACGTGTCACAAACGTCCAAGGAAAACGACCATAAGTTTTGAAGTAGCGTCGCAGAGTGGTTGGTCACTGTACATGAGAGCAGCTTTAGTGTCAGGGCAGGTAAGGCTTAGGTTGCTTCTCATTCGTCGAGGTTTGTGGTAGGTGAGACTTGTCAGACATCAGTCTTCATCTGAGTTGACTCTCACTTATCCTTGTATGATACTCTGCTGACTTTCGAATACCAGTAATAATCGGGCAGTCGTTTCCTGTCGGATACAGTAGATTTGGAACGATCGTACTGACTTCTTCATCTGAGTCGGCTGATGAAAGTCTTCTACTGAGAACAATCAGCTGGTCTGAAGGTACTGAGCTCTTCATACTGTGTCTTCACTGGAGGTCAACTGATGGGGATCTCCTACTGATGACGGTCAGCTGGAGACCTGAGAACATGAGCTCTTACAAACTGATGACATGGGGTTCTGGAATTTAACTTCCTACTGAAGTTCAGACCAACAAATACCCCTTATATGACTTAGATAAAAACGGATAACGAATATAAGAACAGTCTAGCCTATTGATGGACACGCAGTTCCCTCGCTGTTAGAACCGAGCGGACCAAATAAATTTATAAGTAAGAACACATGCGCATAACCTATACTGGACAAGTATAGTGACAAGCAAGAGGTCGATCCTCAGGGAACGGGTGATTAAGCAACAAATTCTACTGACCTAAAGGGTTTGGCTAGCAGCCACCATAAATTTTGGGTGTTCTATAATTAGGCAGAAATATAACATAAAATAATCAACAATCAAATAACAAGTTATAAAAGCAATCCAGCCAAGGTAATTTCACACCCCCCCGTCCGATCCTAGATTACTATGTGAATCAATTTTAGTTAAGGTTATCTGGCTAGAACGCTGTGTTGAGCACAAGGGCGTCCATTCCTTCTATTACGCTGGAACTGCCATGTTGAGCATAGAAACAGTCCCCTACCCAGGTGACTACCCTACCTTGTTTAACAATGACTAGGGAGGCACTAAGGAGCATTAAGAACAAAGGAACCAAATCAAGGCATCTACCGATGTTTAGCATTCAAAGCAGAAAACCCAGCTAGTCTACGTCTGCCCAGAAAGATGTGTACCTGCCCAGGTTGATCAGATCTAAGCAGTTCTCAACTTTCTCAAACAGAGTTCAACTAAAACACGTTTTCACATCTCACGGATTCTTAGGAGTGGTGTCTCATTACCTCGGCCAGATCTGGGAAATTAGCTACACATATTGACTAAGGACATAAAATTAGGCATGTAAAAATAAAGCATGAAGCAGATTTGAAACTTAAGGTTGAAACAACAAACTTTTGTAAAACAGCAAAGAACTAGCATGAACATTTAACTAAAAATAACAAGAGACAACATCGTACGAAAGCAAAGACATTTATGTGTAAAGGCGTGATATGGACAGAAAGCATGCAATAAATTAACTTAGCTGTGAATAGTAGAGGAACTTAACAACGAACATGAAAGAGTAAATGTAAGCATTAAAGACCGAATTTAAGAACTGTAAATAAAGCTGACAGTTAACATTCACAAAAGGAAATCTTCTCCTTGGAGAGCTTCAAGCTATTCTAGGCAGAAAAGTAAAGATGTTTTTGGAACTACATTAATGGTGGAAATTTTAGAGAGTTTTCTAGAGAGAGGAACGAGCTACATCCATGGAAAATGTAAGTATGAAAAGTTATATCTCTATCACCTTCGTTCCCTCCCTTTTAGTCTTCACAAAATATCAGGATTTGGTAGGTGGGAAGAACTGTTGCAGGTATGGGTTGCTGGTCAAAGTAAGACCATGCTGTAGCTTCTAGGTCCCTAGTTCCCGCCATAAGCTTGCCAGAATGATGTGGGCCGGGTTAGTGGGCTTGCTTCAGCATTTTTCTTCTCAATTTTTAGCCCAATGAATTCTGCATTAATTCAGGCCATTTCTCCGGTCTTCTGGGCAGTTCCATCAATCTCGGCCAGAAGACTTCTAGATCCAGTAGTACCATCTTTTCTCTCTATTTTCTCTAAATCCGGGCTACTTATCTGCAATTGCATAACATAAAACGCACAAATTAAATGGATAAATGAGCTACAAATCTAGGCTCATCAACATCATCACACTTAAGCAATACTTGCCCTCAAGTATGAAGAGAATTTCAAAGCTTAGATTGTAGCCCAAGACAGACTCCCCTAGACACACAAACAGACACTAAAATGAAAAGACAGAAAAGCATACATCCAGTCAAACTGCCCAAGGTTCGCAATATGCCCAGACTCAAAAACAGATGAAGCACACATAGCGATTCTCGATTTGTAGATCACAGATCATGAATTCAAAACCAAGGAACATTATTATCAAACGGTCAAAAACCAGGCAGGTAATAAGGTCTTCCTCACGATTCGCTCATCACTCCCCTATACTAGTCCAGGACAGCCGCTCAACTATACTATGTTCACTCAGCTGCCATATTGTGTCAATCACAAACGCTACATCAAGGAGGTCTTCCTTTTTAGGTTGTAATGGGGCTAGGGACCATGAACAGATTTTTCAAAGGTGGAATTGCCCTAATTGGTCATAGGCCTCTTCAATTAAGCACAAGCGTTGTGTATGCATGCATTGTAAATAATAGGCAATAGAATTGTAATGTGAAGACAGAAGCATGTAAAAGCATAATGGGTGTGCAATTTTGTACAAGGCAGCAAACTAGGGAGGTAATCATGTATTCAGATTTATTTCTCTTCTTCTCCCTTTCTTCTTTATTTCAGATATTTTTTTTTGTAAGACTTTATTTGCTGCTGCAACTTTTCTCTTCTTCGCACAACACCCAAATTTGAAATTTTATGTCTGGATAATTTTTCCTAAAGTTCACAAACAAGCATACACAACTGGGTGAAAGGAAGGTCAGAAAGGCTTGGCTAAAAATTTTGTGAGTTAATGAAACAACAGGACAAGGCACAATCTTGGTTCACTAGGGGATCTCTTCTTTGTTAGGATTTGAAAGAATTTAGGCTCAAATGGGATTCCCTAATGCCTCCTATCATATGATGCATTTGATATGACAATATAGCAGCTTTGCAAACCTATTACGCTCATGAAGGAAAGAGTTGAGGCTACTCAACTTTAAGCTCAAATCTGACTGCCTAGGGGTTATGTTAAGACCTATTCCTGCCCTTATTCACCATTCCTATTTTCATCTAATAAGTTCCTAGGAATTGAATCTACATTTTCTCATGCTGAACAAAGAGATTTCGCTAAGTTTTTTTTTTCTTTTGTTTTTTTCAAGAGTAGGGTAGATGAGAAGATTGGGCAGAAAGAATATAGGCTGACATGCTTCGACACAAACACCTGCATAAAATAAATGCATCCCCCCTCCTCACACTTTGAGCCTTGCTTGCCCTCAAGCAAGACAAGATCAAGGATTCGGGGGGAATAAACAGAAAAATGAAAGAAACATAAAACATAACGACACCCCCTCCTCACACTTTGAGCCTTGTTTGCCCTCAAGCAAGACAAGTTAAATGAGAACAGAGGGGAACAAACAAACACAGAAAGAAAGAAAGAAAGAAACAAGCAAACAGACTCACAAGATAAAGTAAAAAAATAATAATAAAATTAAAAAAAACTGGGGGAGGAGCTGATCTACTTACTTGGCGTGCGGCTTTGCCGCGCGGTGCGTCTTCTTCCTTGGCTTGTGAGCGGCGGATGACTTCCTTTTCTTGGACTTGGTGGCTGAACTGGAGCCTTCCCCTCCACTTCTTCCTTCAGGCATGTTGTGGAATCTGAGTTTCTTCCAGGCATCAGGGTGAGGGGAGGGGCTCTGCTTCTTGGATGGAGGAGCACTGGACGGAGGAGTGGCTGCCACAGGGCTGCTCTTATCTTCTACAGGGGCCGCTGCCTGATCAGTGCCATAGGGCACCTGATCTGCTGCTTCACTGGAGCTTTGGTTAGCTACCACAGTGACTGTCTGTTCTGGGCGAACAGCGGCTGCCTGCTGGGAAGACTCCTTCTAAGGCTCAGCAGTGGATGGGAAGTCGGCCTCAAGCTCAGCATTGGTTGGGTTTTGTAGGTGGGGTACCGGGTTGGGGTAATCTGACTTCACCAGGTTCAAGTTCACTCTCTTCCGATTCTATTGCGGCAGACACTCTGATTTCCCCTGGCTCTAGGTCACTTTCCTCTAGTGACCCTACCTGTTCATCTATAACCTCTCCTGGTTCAAATTCTGACTCAGTATGGCCTTCAGAGGCCTGGAACTCAGAGTCAGTGTCTTCCTCGGTTGGAAGATCACTCTCCTGGGGGCTGTCCTCTGGGGTTCCTTCTTCATTGTGCTGATCACTACTTTCGGTAGGTGGTTCTGGCTGTTCTGCTTCTGCGGAATTGTTATCTGTGGGGATCTCTTCGGATTCTTTTGCAATTTCCTTCCCTTTAGTTAACTCGGTGAGCTTTCTTTGCAGTTTATTGAGCTTTGCTTGCAGGCGGCAGACTTGACTTTGCAATTGAGTATTTGTCTCTCTTAAGCGTCGCACCTCAGAAGGTCCTGCCTTAGAAGGAGAGACACCTGCAGCTATGGTGTGGCTCGGGAGTTTGACTCCCAACTCAATAAACTTGTAAGAATTGTTAGCTCTACGAAAGACTACTTTAGCGCAGATAAGATGATGAATGCTAAACGGCATTGGGGGAGGAATGGCTTTCAGCCAACGTGTACTTTGCAGTAAGAAATGCTTGTGGAAAAATTCCCCTAGAAAATGACAAAGAGTGAAATGGCGAGTACGTCGCAATGAAATCTCAGCAAACCCCTTGGCTATCCAATATCCTAAGTCAATTTTATAACCCTCCCTCATGCACCACATGAAAAATAATTCCTGGTAAGACACTTTAGAGTAAGTAGTCCAACGACCAGAAAGGTTATAAGTGAAGAAAGAGATGGCAGACTCTAAGGACTTGGTCTTGGACAGGGTATATCTCAAACTGTGAGGACCGAAACTTACTAGCCCCAGGGGCAAACTGTGACCACACCAATTGGGGTTTCTTATAACAGGGGATTTCATTAGGGGCACCTCGCAATGCATTCAAGTAAGGTTCATGCAGACTGACAGCAGATGGGATAATTCCAAGACAGAAATTCCACTCGGCTAGACTCAACTTATACCAAACATTTAAAATACGAAAGGTTATGCATGGATCATTCACAGACTCGAACCTTTCTATTCTAAAGGAAGAGCATAACTCTGGCACCAATTCTTCGTACATTTCAGCATGCGGAAACACGTTATTAATATTCAACAACCATGACCAGCCTATGGTCTCGAACTTCTCTATGAACTCATCATGAATGCCCAAACCTTGTAAAACAGTAGGGTCAAAGTATCTACCTGAGGAGAAAGCTTTCTTTCGGCTTCCTCCCTGTCACATTTTCTTGTTTGAGAACTGCTTCAAAGCCTTCACTTCTGCGCTGGAGTTGAACTCAACTATCCGCCGTCTTTCCACTGAGAAGAGTTGCGGATTTTGGAAGTAGAAGGTAGGCTCTGTTCCGTGCTTATGCAGGTTAAACTCCTCTATTCCAGGGTAGGACCGTAGAGGTTGTAGGTCGACAGGGGACATCTCCTCTGCTGGAGGAGAGTCAGAGATTTCAACTAGTGACCGAGGCGGCGTACGTACTGACGACGCAGGGAGTGTAGAGAGTGGTGGTTCAGCAGTTTCAGCGGCGCTGGGCTGCGGTGGCTCCAGAATAGCATCGTCTGGTTGTTTAGTGATGATCAGTGTTTCGTCAGCGTCTGGCTGCTCGAGAGTGGTAACGTTTGGGGCAGCGGTAGGTTCTTCAGCGGCGGCAGGGTTCGACTCGGGAACGGATGAACATTCCGGAGTGGACGGGATGACAGTGACAGTGGGTTGCCTTCGCGAACGGCGGCGAGCGAGCTTTGCTAAGCAGCGCTTCTTGAGACGGCGTTCCGAGAGCTTGTCGGAATGAGAGCGGCGACGCTTCTTCCCTTTACGGCGACGTTCATCCGTGAACGATGGTGATTGTGTGCCGACGTCAGAGGAAGGGCTCTGTTGTTCTGTCGCTGGTTCACTAACCGCAGCGGATGAAGATTCTCCCTTGGGTAGCCGCGACTTCTTTTTGCGCTTCATGGTGTGATCTGTGGCCATGGTTATAGTAGCAGAATGTGTTTTTGCTGTGAAGTTTGAGAGAAGGGTTGAGGATGACGAGAGAGATTGAATGAAAGAAAGGGTTTCTCGGTAGTTGTAATGGAGGAAGTCTATCTTCAGCTCCTTCCACTCTTCGTTCAGATTCCATGGAATCCATTTGTCTACGCGGCGGTGCGGAGTCTTCTTGAGATGAGGCTTTTGAGCACCACGCCGGAAGAATTTGGAAGTCCTCGGAATCTGTTTGCTTTGATCGAGGATTGGCTCTCTGGCAGCTTGCTCAGTGAGTTCAATAATCTTAGCCAGATCCTCTTGCCTCTTCTTCTCTCTCAATGCTGCAGCTCTTTTGTCCCTCGTCCTGAGGTTCAGCCCTTGCTGCACAGCATCCCATGTCGCTTTGTCCTCTGCCTCCTGCTCAGGTGTAAGCTTAGGAAGATTCTTCATCCTCTGAGCAAGGGGCAATGTGTCCGTCTCTGAGTCTTCAGTAGGCTCCGGATCAGCAGATTGCTGAACTTTCTTCCGCTGAGCCATTATCAACTTTGCCTGACTCTTCGACGTCCTGAACATAGGGACCCTTTTCTTCTTCTTCTTATTCTGAGCCTCTTCCTCCATTCTTAGCTCATAGTCGATCTGATCTTGAAGCTGCTGAGCCACTCTCTTATCATCCTGCTCTTCTCGGGATTTGAATTTGGGCATCGGGGAAGGAGGAGGAGTGCTTTCAGTGACTTTCTCCTTCTCGGGCCTTTGAGTTGGCAGGTGTTGGGTGATGATTCTATCCTCAGCAGTATTAGATGTAGTGGGAAATGATTCTATCTTCTGTACTGACCGATACTCAGTAGCCGTGTGCTCTGAATTAGTCTGAAGATTTGAAGATCCCAAAATCCTATCTTGATCGGTAAATCTTTAAGTTGTAACCTGTTTTTGTCTCTGAGGTTTCAGACTCAGTAGACCCTCTGCTCTGGTTCAGGCATTCAGTTGCTTATCCGCCTCAGCACCAGAAGTACAAAACTCAGTAAATACTGGACTCAGTAGGAGCAGTATACTGAAAGGAGTCAGTGGAACTGAACTCAGCAGGAGTAGTTCACTGTACTCAGAGTTGATCTTCATTAAAGCAGACTCAGCAGGAGTTCACTACTGAATCAAAGATTAGACTCAGTAATAGCCAGACAGTCGTCTGAACTGTCAGATCTTTCAAAGACAATCAGCATAGTCAAGTACGAGGAAGAGAGAAGTCAGCTTCAAATCTCCTTGAAGTTTGTTTTGTCTCAACCACTTTCTGAACCTCGACCAATGACAACCACTTCATGTCCTACACCTACTAAAGCTGCAAGTTAACAACTTTCCGGAAAAGAGGGAAAAGACTCTGCAAATGCTACAAAAGAGCCGTTAGCTACCCAAAAGAGAGAGACAAAGGATCATCGTCTCCAACGGATCTTTCCTAGTCTCTTCTCTATAAATAGAGGGATAAATCAAATTTGAAGCTCACAGGAAGAAACGAGAAAAAAAAAAAAGAAAAACCGCATACATAGAGCATTCAAACGAGCAAACTCAAAAAGCCTAAGTTCTCCGCAAGAAGTTCGAAGAATCCATCTCCGGCGAAGAACTATATTCTAGCTCTTAGGGAACCAAGCTGAACTGTTAAATACACCTTCTAGTATCCAAACAACGATACACGAACCCAAAGTCATACTCAGTTGTTTGTCGTTCTAGAAGCCACTTCATTGTTCCCTATCCCTCTAACCTAAGCTCAATAGCATATATCCATAGCTTAGACGAAGGAGTTCATCTTTGAACTGTTCTTTATTGTAAAGAACTCCTTCATAGTTGGAGAGTTTTTCAAACACTCAGTTTGAAAACCTTGTAAACTGAGACTTGCTCATTATAAATCTCAAGACCAGAGTTTCTCCAGCGTACAAACCAACTGAGACTACCTCAGTATAATAAATAGCTTCCTGATCATTCGGGACAGTGGACGTAGGATTTTTGTGTCCGAACCACTTTAAAAATCTCTGTGTCTTGTGTCTCGTATTCTTTTTCACTGTTGCATTGATTTAACTGTTCATACTGAAAAGCCTTCTTAAATCATTCAACTGAGTTTCAGCGAACTTAACTGATTGCACTAATCTACTAAAACTATTTTATTAAAAACGTTTTCCAACTCAACTGAATTGGGCCTACACTATTCCGCACCACTGAACTCTATCTGCAAGATACTGAATTCGACTCTCGGTCGCCTAGCGGATCTCGGTAGAGTCGGTCACTCGCTAACGGGATTCGTAACGGCCTTATCCGTCCGCCGAACCTCGTTCACAGAAGACACTATCCTGAAAAGGACTATTCGTGTTTAAGTTGAGAAATCGGTTTTCAAGTGTATTCACCCCCCCTCTACACCTGAACGTGCTCTCGGGACCAACAATTGGTATCAGAGCAGGAGTTCTCTAAGACTCTTGTTATTCTAAAACTGGTCTACTGGAACGGATCCGGAAAACGTTTTCACTGCATATCATTCTTCATTCATATCATTATCATATATGTCTTATATGTCAGGTATAAGGATGGTGCCCATGTTCTCAGTAGAGAACTACGGCGTATGGCGAGTCAGAATGGAAGCCCATCTGACCTCTCTCCACGACAGCATGACATAAGTTCTTGAGGATGGACCTATCGTCCCCATGATAGATAGTGTCGTAACCCAGGATCCAGCAGATGAAGGTGGAATAGTGACCGGGAAGAAGATTCCCAAGGATAGAAGTCTCTTCACCA